>OU015493.1:180265302-180715302 GCA_907164885.2 Dolomedes plantarius
CCGAAATGAACAGTCATCTCCAGGACCCCGTGTCAACAAAAACTGTCAAAAGGGAATTTCATGCTGCGAGCATTTATGGCAGAGTGGCAATTCGTGAACCCTTGGTGACAGCAACTAATGATTTCAAGCGACGCCAATGGTGCAGAGATCACAAAGGCTGGTCCCCACAGCAGTGGCAACAGGTAATTTAGTCAGATGAATCGTCATTCACCCTATTTCAGACGACCGGACGCGTTTATGTCTGGAGAACGCCCAAAGAAGCGTTTCATCATGAATGCCTCTTGCCGACTGTGAAGCATGGGAGTGGCTCCATTATGGTATAGGGTGCGATATCTTGGCGCGGTCTTGGGTCACTTGTTATTCTGCATGGGAGGATCAAATCCAATCACTATCTAAGCGTTCTAGGGGATCATGTCCATCCTTTTGTCCAGACCGTATTCCCTGGAGAGCGACCGCTTTTTCAAGACGACAACGCCCCTATCCACACTGCTAGGTGTGTTCAAGAATGGTTCGAAGAGCATGACGATGCAGTTGAACATCTCGTCTGGCCCCCTCAGTCTCCGTACTCTAACATTATTGAACATTTAACGCAATATTTGGAGTCCAAACTTCGTTCCCGATTTCCACCTCCATCTGGACTTTCGGAATTAGAGACCGTTCTGCAGGAGGAATGGCTTAATATTCCTTTAAATATTGTTCCTGACCTTTATGCATTTATCCGACGTCGCATTACATATGTACTTCAGTCAAAGGGTGGTCTAACCCCCTATTAATAAAGATTTTCCATTATTTCACAGGTGTTCGTATTATTTTGTCCACCATCTGTATATATATATATATATATATATATTATATACAGGGTGTCCATAATTAAAATTCCCTACTTTAAAGTTGTCTACAGTCGAAACTATTGTTCAGAAAGTTATCAAATTTTGTGTAGGACATATTGAAGGGATGGGAAATTTGTTTGAGCGAATAAAAAAATTGGTTCAAAATTTCACCACCAGAGTGTTCTTTTTGATGAATTACACAATTACGATTGGTTCTTTACTTAAGATTTTACCATCTTTTTATCCATAAGTCACCCTAACACAATAACTCATACTCATTAATTTTTACAATCTTGAATGCAAATCTTGATTACAATCTTGATTCAAAAGTGATTGCAAAGTCGATCGGAAACTTGTTCCATAACTAATTTTCGGGCAAAAGATTTGAAGGAACGAAGAAGAAACAAATATACGAATCAATTTTTGCCGACGTAGAGCAGAAGCTGTTATAAAACCTAGAAACTTTCATGGAGATTTTATTTTCAGCGTGCTTGCTATTGCTAATCAGAATGACATCGTTACGATTACCAGATCGAGCTTTTTTAGTAAAATTGTTTTGCTAAAATGATAATTTAGCACTAGTTGCTCTACGAAAATTTCGGAGTTTGACGGGGATACGAAAACTCACATTGACTGTTAAAGAACTTAATGGAGGCCAAATTTGAAGAAACTGGTTCTTTAACATTCGTTCTGGAAGAGGAAGGAAGCCTGTTTCCGCAGAAGGTGTAAAGAAGGTTACGCGTTAGGTGGAAGAGGACAAAGCTTCCACGAACAGACTAGTACCAGTGTCCGTCGTGCGGCAAAAGCATTGGATCTCCCGTTGAACTGTCCAGAAGGTCATGCGGAATATCCTCCGGTATTATCCCCACATTCTTCAATTTGTGCAGAGGTTGCTTACACATGATTTCGAGACTCGACAGCGGTTCTCACTTCAATTTCTTGCTCGCTTTGAGGTTGATGCAGAATGGCCTTGGGATATCCTCTGGACAGAAGAAGCACACTTTTATTTGGACCGTTCGGTGAATACTCACAACTGCCGAATTTGGGAACCAGAAAATTAGCGTTTAATCTTAGATGTCCTGATGCATTCACCGAAAGTAACCATGTGGTGTGGATTTTCTGCATTTTTTATTCTCGGCCCGTATTTCTTCGAGGAATTAAGTCCTAGAGGTCCAGTAACATGCTCGGTCACCGGGGAGCTATATGCATCCTTGTTACTGAATAAAATTTTTCCCGATCTGCAATCACATCAGTGCCTTTCACGCACAATTTTTATACAATATGGAGCTCCTCCACTCACTAACCTTCGTGTTAAGAACTTTCTCAAAAATCACTTTACAGAAGAACGTGTCATCAGTCGCCACTTTCCTAATGTGTGGCCTCCCCGATCCCCAGATCTCAACCCATGCGACATTTGGCTATTGGGGCATGTGAATTATCTAGTCAGTCTTGATAAACCAAGAACTACACCTGATCTGAAAGACAGCATTCCACAGCATGTTCTCAGCATTTCTCCGGACACACTGCGGTCAACTGTAGAACATGCTATCTTACGATTTCAAAAGGTAGCTGAAAATGATGGTTGTCATGGTGAATATGTCTTGTTGTAATAAATTTTTAAACAAGAAGACATGTTCAACATGACATGGCGTTTTGATGAATTACACATTTAGCCAACATGGTAAATGTTGGCTGAATGTGTAATTCATCAAATCACCCTCTGGTGGTGAAATGTTGAACTAATTTTTTTATTCGCTCAAACAAATTCCCATCCCTTCAATATGTCCTACACAAAATTTCATAACTTTCTGAACAATAGTTTCGACTGTAGACAATTTTTAAACTAGGGAAGTTTAATTATGGACACCCTGTATACATACATATACACACACACACACACACACACACACACATATATATATATATATATATATATATATATATATATATATATAAACCCCTTAACCTTTCAGCGGGCGCGCCCGTGTATAAAGTGCAACATTTTCATAATTTTGAATGGTTTGTTTTTACATGTAAAGTTTGGATGTTCTAAGCAGTTTCTAGTATTTATAGCTACACCCTTTCTAATGCAGGTCTTATTATCTGACCTTTGTATTCCCTTCAATTCATTTTTAATCGTGATTCCAACAGAGGATACTTCTATTTGTTGCACTCTGTGCACAGCGCGCCTGGTCATGTAAGAAAATATCCCTTATTTTATTTTTGGTTATTTCGCTAAAATAATTCTAAGCATTTACAAAGTTGCTTCTCTGTGATTATAAATTAAAAAAGACTAATCAAATAAACTTCCTGATGAAGTTTTAAATACTAAATAAATATTAATAATTTTGTTCCCGATGTTAAAAGTAATTTTACTTTTCGTAGCATAGGAACACTATGTCCCTATGCTACGAAAAAAATAAGGGAGTCATACTTTTGTCGACAATGCATGATGATTCTGGTAAACCAGCGATTATACTGGATTACAATACGACAAAAGTAGGAGTTGATGTAGTGGATCAAATGTGCAGCTATTACACGGTATCCCGCATATCCCGATGATGGACTCTCTCCTTGTTTTTTAGGTTTTTGAACATAATAGGAATCCATTCGCAAGTTGTCCTTAGATCCAATAAACCGGACAGTTTTGAAAGAAGGCGATTGTATCTGCATTCTTTGGCTTTATAACTTCTCGAAAGCCACTTGAAGACCCGGGCAAATATTCTATCTCTTCCTCCAGACATAACTGGATTCTTACTAAAATATAAAGTGGAAACTTCCCGAGAAGCAGAACCAGAGGTGTCGGCAAAAAGAAGAAAATGTAATATTATGTGGCCGGCTAAATAATGTAACTACCACGATAAAGTGTGATAAATGTAATAGTTTTTCATGCAAGGCGCATTGCGTAATCCGTACTATATGTTTGTGATGTGAAGAAATTGAAGAAAACTGAAGAGAATTCAACAAATTATTTGTGTTATAAAAATAACTTTTAATTTTTTAATGGAAATTTCTCCTTATTTAATTTTGGCCTTTAATTATAAATAATCTCAATATTATCAACATTTTAAATCTTGTCATAAAACACAGAATTATTATTTCCAATTTGAAAAAAAAAAGTTAATTACAAAAGGAATAATCAATGTTTATAGAGACGTTGCACTTTATGCAACGCCCGCCTGCTGGTGTTACAAAAATTGGCGTGCCCGCTGAAGGGTTAATGGCAGTTCGTACGAAGGGGGTATGAAATTTCTCGTTCTAAAGAGCGAATCGGAAAAATTGGCCCCGTAAGCAAGATAATCGTTTAATACAGGAGTACTCAAACTGCGGGCCTCCCATCTAATCGAAACACTCCCACTCATTTATCAGGCAGGCGAATTTATAAACATAATTATGGAAATGGGAGCCTGAAAAATACAAGACTGTACAAAAAAAGTGCCACCTGTCCCTTCCGTTGTTCTCATCAACGTATCTTCGTGAATAATCCAATTCCAAAATGAAATATACGAAGACCGTCTATAGAAATCGGCTGACTGATGACTTATTGAGAGTAGCATGTAGCAAGTAGTATAAAGCTGATTTGTTTAACCCTCAAAGGGTTCAGTGATTTGAGACGAAATAGATGGTACGGTCGAGTCGGATCCGACCCGAACTCTTTTTAAGCTAGAAGGTAACCCGTCATTTTGACGTCATAATACTAATAATGGCTTCATAATGGATGAAGTATATGAAAGTTAAAAAATATCCCGAATTATCTAACAATATTGCATTTAATCCACACCTTGTAAAAGCAAACCCTTTCGTTATTTTTTATTTATTTAGTTTTTCATTCGATTGGAGTAGTAGACTGCCATCCAACCCGTCATTTTGACGTCATAATACTAATAATGACGTCATAATGGAAGAAGTATATGAAAGTTAAAAAATATCCCGAATTGTCTAAGAATATTGCATTTAATCCACACCTTGTAAAAGAAAACCCTTTCATTAATTTTTATTTATTTAGTTTTTCGTGCGATTGGAGTAGTAGACTGCCATCCAGTTTTTTACAGCTCACTACGCGATATGAATAGTTGAGCTACTTGATTCATTCAGATTCAAGTTTGTTTACTTTCAGAATTCATCGCAAAAGTAAACAGGTTTTTAAAAACTGTTAACAGCTAAAAGCATCCGATTTTTTTTATCTCTGAATGTTTTATAGAAAAATAGGCTGAACAAACGTGATTTGATGGAGAAGATATTAGTTTTTAGGGAAGAAAAAATTCTGATCCACATCTGAAATTGAAATTAGGTCTAACCGGCCGTTTGTTTACTGAGGGCTTCAATTGAAAGATGAGTACAGCCCGGAAGTGTTATACAGAGACAACGGCTATTATATATATAATGAGGTTTTTGGTAGAAATAAGTACACAATAAGCATTTTTGTTGTATAATAACATTTATTGATAATATTTTACATGAAATAAAACCCTTTTTTGTAGGAAAAATGACTGACGAATTGTAATTTGCTAAACAAATAAAATCTCTTTGGCATTTACATAGAATGTTGCATATAGTAATAGTTTTAGTATGTAATTTAGTCTACCTAGTTTTAGAAGTTAGTGAAACCAACTTTCCGAGCACAAAAATGTAAAATTAATACATGCTGACATTTTTGGCCTTGAAAATCGAAATAAAATTCTAAAAAATCTAAAATAAAAAAATTAAAAATGACTAGTAATCATGAATAATGTTTTTTCAACAAAGACACTCGTATTTACTTACTCCTATATCTAGTAGATCTATCTGATAGGGTTCCTTGTCAACTCGATCTCTTGTAATGAGAGGGGAGAGTACGGGAGGGGGAAGACACGCCTTTGGGTCGGATCCGAACCTCCACTGTACCGTTGGAGGGTTAAAATAGTCAAATGTTTGTCTCGACGTTAAAATCCGCACTAATTTTTAAATGACCGCTTGAATACATTTAGGGTTTTAGTTGTACTTTTTACCATGTTTTTATTAACTCGCTTTCTTGTTTGTTTGTTTGTTTGTGTGTGTGTTTGTCCGGTACAAATCTTGCAATCGATTTTTAACTAACCTCCAGACTAGCTAGACATTTGAAACTTTTAGAATAGCTCAGAACACGATTACAATGCATTATTTTAATACTATTAGCCATCTTTAAGCAGAATTTAATCATTTTCAGTTAATCTTGTTTTGTAGACTGGTGCAGCCACCTATCGGCCGGGATGGGAACGTAAAGTTAAGCGCAAGTTAACGTCCGATTAACTTCATTTTCTTTCAAGTTGATGGAATAATTCATCAAAAAAAATTTTTTTTAAGTATTTATTATTACATAGAATTGTCAAGTTTATATGATTCAACAGAAAATTTAAAAACATGCTATATAAAGAGTTATTCTTATCTTGTAATTATTACATTATTACACTATGAGGTATAGTGTACTATGCTGCGGCCCACGTAACGTAGCAAACATATGCATGAGGCCCGAGCGAAAAAAAAAGGTTCAGTACGGCTGGTTTAGTAGGAGGGTTTCAACAGCGTCGGAAATGCGTTGGATGCAAAGGACAAGTATTATTTCAAGTCAAATAAACCTGTCCGAAATATAGACTGAAAAAAAAAATAGTTTCAAGCAATCTGTCACTCACTGGCTAAGGTATTAGAGAAAAACGTGAAAGAGCCCCTTTACATTTTTGCCAGGGTTACTGATGTCTAACTGCGAGGATCAGTAATTTTTATCAATACCCGAGGAAGGAGTTAAAATTAATTAAGTAATACTGATATGAAATGGTTGCGCGTGAAAAGGATAATCATTAGGGATACGTAATTTTCGTATTTACGAAATAGATGCGAATAAATGCAAAATTTGCCGATATGAGGGAATAAATGCGAAAATAATTTTTTTTTTACTACTTTTCGGTGAAAACTCGGTGATAAATGGCTTTTTAAGCGAAATTAGGTAATAATAGTAATACTTTATTAACATAATTGCTTAACTGAGACCATCCACGGTCTTTGACTGAGGGATCTCACTCTCCTTCGGATTGGCTCCGAATTTTCACCCTGACAGTTTGTCCGTACCGGAGTCGAACCTAAAAATCCAAGTGTAAAAGTCAACTATGAAGATTTGTGGAACAATTTAGTAGATTTAAGAATGTCTCTTGAACACCGAAGTCAAGGGAATTTCAGCTACTTACAGTAGTCAACCAAGGGACTCCTGTTGATGTTATACAGATTTTAATTGCAACGAAATGTCGCTAACTTTGCAAAGGCACACGGGATACAGCCTCTGTAGTCCCGTTAACAGAGTACATGCTGAGATATTTTAGTATGTACAACATAGTAACTAATGACAGAAGATAAAGACTTAACCTTTTCCTTACGGGGTGGGACACCATGTATCCCAAGAATACGGCCCCATGAATATATATATATATAATATACATATAATATATATATATGTTATATATATATATATATGTATATATATATATATATATATATATATATATATATATATATATATATATTATATATATTTATTTATTTATTGATGGGGGATTCTTGGAATGCATGCTATCCTACCCTGTAAGGAAAAGGTTAAGGAACATAGTGTGGAGAGTAGTACTACAATGCTAGCTTTTAACTAAGAATTATGATATTTACCTATCCAAGTAAATGAAATTTTAATTTTTTTTTTAATGAGAAATTTTTGAATTTGTATATATATTTTTGCGAATAAATGCGAAATTTAATACATTGTATATTTTTTGTAGCGAAATTTCGATAGTTTTTATGCGAAATTTACATATCTCTAATAATCATTTATTTTTTTTATTCATTTTTTTTTACCAATGCGGAGGCACTTGTAATCAAACATTCACCCTTACTATGCCGCAGTTTTAATGTCTATTTTATTGCGGGGGCACCATATAGGCGGACAACATTACCCCTATGAAGGGACGACTCGAACGGAGGCATTTTTTCCTGGCGCAACGCCGGGATTCGATCTGAGCACCCTCAGCACCAAAAACCAGCGCGCTGTACCACAGGGCCGCCGCAAGCCCTAATAACCATTTATAGATTGAAACAATTAGCATTGAACTTCATGAGCAATAAGAAAAAAGCCTCCTTTGCTTAATTCTCAAACTGGATTTATTCAAACATTTGCAAAACAGATGAAATTTTTTTTTTTAACTATCGCTTAAAACTTTTTTTTTTCCAATGCGGCAGACGGTATCTTGGACAATAACCTTACCGCCATATTACATCGCAGTTCCGCTAGCCATTTTATTATGGGGGCACGATATAGGCGGACTAGAACTACCCCCTATGAAAGGACGACATATACGGAGGCTTTCAGTGGCGCAACGCCGGGATTCGATCCGAGCAACCTCAGCACCGAAAACTTGCGTGCTGTACCACAGGGCCGCCACAAGCCCTATCGCTTAATATTGAGCAATATAAAATAATATAAATTAGCAAAGATATTAGAATGATGTCAATATGGCGTCTCCTTGACAGTTCAAAGTGATCAGTCAATTTTGAACTGTCATTCGTTCTTTTGGGGTTATTGTCACGGGGATTATCTAATTATCTACGGGAATTAATTGAGTCAGATAAGCATTGATGACTGACAATTGTGAGATGGTTTCAAGTAAGTCAAGTAGTTCTGGCTCTAAAGAGCCTAAGAACTTTGAAAATGCATTTTGACTCATTAAACAAGTGTAACGGTCTGAAATATCCGGGCTCGGTTTTTGTATGAACTAACCTTTAGCTTACGGGGCCCATTTTTCAGATTCCCTCTTTAGAACGGGAAATTTCATACCCCTTCTGTAAGAATGGATATTAAGGGGATTATATATATATATATATATATGAAATATATATATATATATGATATATATATATATATAGAATGAAATCTTTTTCGAACCTTTACCTCCATTTTCTGATATTTGGTTAATTTTTAAATATTCATTTCTAGAATTTGATTTATTAAATGCTCATCACGTGATTTCTTTTTCTGGTACTTTAAATAAAGCAGCAGACGATTGGACATTATCCAAAAAAAATAAATATCCCTCACGATTTTTTATAAATATATATATATATATATATATATATATATATATATGCACACACACATATATATATATGTATTTATGTATATATATATTCATTCTTGGGCCCTTATTCTTGGGATACATGCTATAACGGCCCGTAAGGAAAAGGTTAATGAATCTTTACGTTCCTTAAAATCCTCTACGGCAACTAAAATTCAACATTTTAACGCATCAGTCGGCTACGTTTTAAAACGGTGTCAGTATTTACCTCAAAATTAAATAAAAATGAATACCACAAATCTATAAATCAAACGATACGTGTTTAGCGTAAATGTCGCTCCGCTTTCTTTCAACTTTGAGTCACGAACTTTACACAGAAAATTTCCCCTTATACCGGTCTCGACAGGAAGTAATGCGGAAGTGCACATTAGCTCAAGGAAATCGCAGTTTCCGGAATGATCATAGTTAAATAATATGTTTAAGGACCTTGTTGTTTTTAATTCTGCATCATCACAATTCTGGTACCTCACTACGAAAGAAAATGCTAATACTGGACCTGGATAAATGTTAATTCTTGAAATCAATATTGGCCTCCATAACGGCAAAGTTAATCATTCAAAGATGCTAAAGCAGGGACCTTAATTTGAAGGCTTTAGTACCTGATAGACATCTGTCCTCTAAATGAAAGCGGTTGGCGTTTAAAAACAAAATAGGGATTATAAAGCATGAACATTAAGGCTATATGGGCAAAATATCCTGTACATGATATACGGATATGTGGATCAAAATAATATGTAATGGATCATAAAAATAATATGTTTAAAAATAATTCAAACTGCTTCGAACCAAACGCAATATATATGTAACTAGCTGAAAACCCGTACTTCGCTACGGAGTACATTCAAATTAAATACAACGGTCAATGTATGCAATTCATGCCAAATATATATATATATATATTATATGATAAATACGACGATCAATGTATACAATTGATGTAAAATATATATATATATATATATATTTATAAGAAAATCGTAAAGGATAATTTTATAGATAAAATAATGTAGAAGAAAATATTCAAATTAAATCTAATATAAAGAATACTAAAGAATATAGTACAGTTAATATAGTACAGTTTGTAGAACATTTCTTTTACTGTATTTTAATATTTTTTTTGGATAATGTCCAATCGTCTGCCGCATTAGCAAGGAAAAAAAATATTTTTTGTTTATTTAGTTGTTATGCACGTGACGATAAATTTATTTAAAGTACCAGAAAAACAAATCACGTGATCAGCATTTAATAAATTAAATTCTAAAATTTAATCTTTAAAAATTCACCAAAAATCAGGTAATAGAGGTAAATATTCGAAAAATATTTCATTTTGAAGGAATTTTTATGATCTTTCTCGTGATATAAATTTTAGAACCCTCAATGTATTATTTTAAATGCAAACGTAAAAAAAGTTTAAAAAACAGCTTAAAAATTTGATTTAAAAAAATCTAAGAAGAATTTTTGAAAAATCTTTCTTAGTGCACCCCTACACTATTAGAAGAATCGCCATGCAAAATTTCAGCCCTTTAGGTCCAGCGGTTTCGTCTGTGCGTTGTATGTCAGTCAGTCAGTCAGTGAATGAATGAGTCAGTTACGGAACTGTTTTATATATATAGATAAGAATTAACACTGTGATCTATTATATCTGATCTCGTGCCGTGGTTTTGGCAACACAGGATTTGACACACGTGTGCGCTCAGTGTGTACTTTTCAGTGTGTCCTTCATTATTGTAATATATATATATATATATATATATAATCTGTCGTGTTTTATTAAAGAGAGAAATCAACTCCTAATCAATTAAATAAGTTTATTTAAGTCAAAGAGTATTTCGAAACGCCATCTCGCTTCGCGTCCCCGCAGCCAAAAAAGTACTGAGATATTTCGTAAGAATTCTCATCTCTGTAGGGTTGCAGGGTTGCCAACTCGGCCCCGAATACCATTCACTCGCCACCCCCTCTTTTGAAGAGGCTATAATTTAGCTACCCAGCAAACTCGTGATTCTAAGTCATCGAGGGTCGTATTGAAAGTGAGGGACGATTCATTAAAAATAATAACTAATAAATCTGACTCTTACGTATATATATATATATATATATATATATATATATATATATATATATATATATATATATATATATATATATATATATATCAGAGATATTGTAATAAATGTGTCAGATAATGCACAAGTTTGCAAGTGCGTTTCACCACGACTTGCTCTCTGCGTTATGCGATCTGTTGGGTGAAGAGAGACAGAAAAGAGCGGATGGAACACAGACGATAATTATCAGAAACAGAATATCCGACATTGAGAAAATATGTGCAGAATCGGTGCCTCGATTATTAAAATCACCCTATCGAACACTATTGTCTCATCTTGTTGTCTCTTTCTCTCACGGAATGGAATTGTTTTGACTGCGTGCGAGCAGAGCCTGTCCGTTCACGCGAGAAACCCTTTGATCAGGCACTAAGTGGCTTCGTTTCGTTTTCAGAACGTACCATTCATTCTTTCACAGAGCTGGAAAGGAAATGCTCCTGATTTTTTTCTGTCCTTGAAGCTTCAGTGTGCGTGTGATATTTTGGTGGAGAGCGAAACGCCGAAGTAGTCAAAGTATAGCGATAAAATTAGTGGTGCACGTACCACTCGGGACACGTGCTTGGACTGTTTAGGGGTACGAGAAAAAATTTTAGTAATGACTGAAAAACCAGCTTCGCGTAAATAATTTTTTAAAAATCACATTTTTTTGCTGGAATTGTCACAACTCTCCAGCCGAGAAGACGTTCTATAACAGAAACAAGATAAATTTTGAACATCTACGCAGAGTTTCTGAGTTGATTGACGTCACTCCCCCTCCGCTCCCCAAACTTGCATACTAGTCATTAAATTTGAGTATCTAAAATAATGGTATATAAAAATAATGCTATTATAATATTCATTTTTTTTAAGTATAGAAGTTGAAAAGTAAAACGGCAAAACACACTCGCTTTCAAAAATGTGATTACTAGAAAAATGATATTTTGTTCATTAAACGAGTAGTGCGTAAACTGTGGGTCACGACCCCCAGGGGGTCACGAAAAAAGTTAGAGGGGTGGAGGATAGTTTACGTCATATTGAATTATTCAATGAAAACACATGCTCTATATTTTCAATAACTACATATTTTTTATATTTTTATTTATATTTTTTCATATATTGAACTGTGCATCGGTCAACAAACGCAACCATTATATTGTATTTTTATGCGCCCTCTTTTTAGTTTATATATGTTATTTATGAAAATAATCTAATATATACATACACACCCACCCATATATATATATATATTTATATATATATATATATATATATATATGGGTGTGTGTATGTGTGTGCGTAAATATAAGTTTAATTTTATTGACATTATTATACTTTATCTGTGCATACAAGGCGTACGTCAGTTATATATACAGGGTGTCCATAATTAAAGTCCCACTTTCAAAAGGCTGCAAAAAAAGAACCATTGGTCAGAATGACTTCAAATTTGAACTGAATATACTGGAAGAAGGGGGAAACGATTTGGTTTTTACCATACGTCAGTGCTATAACATTTCTGTGGGCTTTAAGGCAGCAGGTTTACTTAAATAAGAATGACCTGTACGCGAGAGAATGTCATTCTTGTTGTTTAATGCTGAGGTGCGCAAACTTTTCGGACCGCGACCCATTTTCGTTCCATAAAAACATCATTTGACCCCAAAGAAAAATTTGTGGTAGTAGCAACTTTTTTTTTAAATGTTAAAAGAAAATATTTTTTAATGTAATTGAAAAATAGGAAGAAAAGAAAGCAAATTTTGACAGGCTTTTTTTAAATCAATATACTGTATGTATATTTTGAGTATACAGGGTTCCCACCTATATCCGTTACACCTCCCTTAACTTCTAAACGGTGACAGCTTAGGCCATAAAGTTGGTGTCTAGGTATAGTAAAAAGGCTATGCGCTACTCGATGAGATAACTTACAACGCCGTCTATCGGCAAATTTTGGAACTAGCGCTTTTATCTCAAAAACGGTACAAGATAAGGGAAAAATGTCAATTACAAAGTTGTTTAGCCTCATCGATTTAGTAAGATAAGACACCTTGTGCACATTAATACTTAAAACAGAATGTATAAAATGAACATTTGTTTGGTCACGATTTCGAAAATTGTCATGTCATAAAGAGTGGAAGAAAGAAACTGAGACTCCTCCCTATCTTCAGGATCATTTATTTACGTTGCTGAAAATGCTCTTCATTAGCCACTATACACATTTGCACTCTGGACTGGATTTCTCGCTACACATTGGTGCAACGACGCCATAGTGTTGAAAATCACGACCAAACAAATGCTCATATTTCACATTCTTTTTTGAGTATTAATGTGCGCAAGGTGTATTTTCTTACTAAATCGATGATGCTGAACAACTTTGTAATTGACTTTTTCCCGTATCTTGTACCGTTTTTGAGATAAAAACGCTAATTCCAAAATTTGCTGATAGATGGCGTTGTAAGTTGTCCCATCGAGTAGCGCATAGCCTTTTTACTATGTCTAGACACCAACTTTATAGCCTAAGCTAATTTAAAGGGGGCGTAACGGATATAGGTGGGAACTTTGTATATTTACTTTGCAGGATAACAACAAAAAAAAAGGCCTCACGTACCCTCTGCCCTAGTTTTTGGCAAATTTTGTGTGAAACCTCATATTTAAATATTAATATGAATTTGAGTTTCGTTTAGGTAAAAATTATTAAAATTAAAATTAAAAAAAAGTATGATTTCAAATTAAAGGCTTCATATTACGACATTGAATATTATAAAACTTTATTTATATAAACTTAAAATTAACAAAAATATGAATGAGAAGGCTAAGCCTGGACCTCGAATCATGTTCTCGGGTTTAGTATTTGGTGAAATATTAGAATGTGCTACTCCCATATCATCTTTTCCCCGTTAAGTCTTGATGGTTCTTTGGTTTTTATAACTACAGTATGACCTCTAGTTGCGCGGGTTCGTAGATACATGGTTGTAATTTTCAACTTTAATACGACGATGATTTCGAAGAGAAGAGGTGCTTTAATAGAAACTACGGAGAAATTATTGATAAATTTGGATTGAAGATCTCCAACGCAAACGCATACCGATAAGTCTTGAGCTGATACATGCGAAAGCGTTATCGGTATTTTTGAGAATTTAAACCACAAACACGGTGATGATGCCGATGAGGGTAAATTTCGACTTACGCGCTTTCTGCTTAGTACGCGGAATGTTCTGGAACGAATTAATTGCGTAAGTTGAGGACTTAACTGTACTCATTTTGAAAACACAGTTTAATATGTAAAAATATATAAATAAAAATATAATAATTACAAGATAAAAAGACTTTTTATATACTATGTTTTAAAATTTTCTGTTGAATCATATAAACTTGACAATTCTATGTATTAATAAATACTTTTAAAAATTTGTTTGATGAATTATCCCATCAACTTGAAAGAAAATGAAGTTAATTGGAAGTTAACTTGCATTTCACGTGTTTGACTTGTTGCATTTGACTAGTTCCCTTTCTGGCCAATAGATGGCTGCACCAGTCTACAAAACAAAATTAACTGAAAATAACTGAAAATTAATTAAATTCTGCTTAAATATGGCTAAAAGTATTAAAAAAATGCATTGTCATCGTGTTCTGATCTATTCTAAAAGTTTCAAATGTCTAGCTAGTCGGGAAGTTAGTTAAAAATCGATTGCAAGATCTGTACTAGACAAACACACACACAAACAAACACACAAGAAAGCAAGTTAATAAAAACATGGTAAAAATTATGTGGTTATTAAAAATATATAGCACGTGTTTTAATTAAATAATTCAATATGATATAAACTATCCTCGAGTCCTCTAATTTTTTTCATGACCACCCCCCCCCCCCTTCAGGGTCGCGACAAAGGTATAATGTACAAAATATCATTTTTCTAGTCATCACAATTTTGAAAGCGAGTGTGTTTTGCCGTTTTACATTTTAACTTCTATATTTAAAGAAATTTAATGTTATAATAACATTACTTTTATATAACACTAGCGGACCATCCCGACTTTGTCCGGGTTGAACAAAATATTATACCAATAACTTTCCAGTTGATAGCCAATAAATTATAAATCTTTTTTTACCTTAATAATAACCTAAATAATACATTAAATTAATTTTATGTTAGTTAATAATTAAAATAAATGTTTTAAAAGTAAAAGTCGTGCCGGAGAACGGCTAGGTTCGAACCGCTAGCGTCAGAACAGAAGCCCACCGCGATAACACCACGATAAGGATCGTTGAAATCTTCAGAACAAAAAGCGGCAGAAGACAGTAGCGGAAACAAAGGAGATTGTTAGGATTAAGCTCCTAACTTTATTTCTACTGATCAGATATACATAATATATAGCCTATGTCCATCTTGAATAATGTACCTTTCAAACAGTGAAAGAATTTTTCAAATAGGTACAGTGGTTCTGAAGATTACCCTCCACGTACAAAATCCCCTCTCTCTTTATATATTAGTATAGATAGCACCACGCTACGGATCGTTGAAGACTTCGCCACAAAAAGCGGTAGAGGACAGTAGTGGTAACAATGGAGATTGTTAGGATTAAGCCCCTAACTTTATTTCTACTGATTAGATATACATAATGTATAGCCTATGTCCATCTGGAATAATGTACCTTTCAAACAGTGAAAGAATTTTTCAAATAGGTATAGTGGTTCTGAAGATTACCCACCACGTACAAAATCCCCTCTCTCTTTATATATTAGTATAGATAGCACCACGCTACGGATCGTTGAAGACTTCGCTACAAAAAGCGGTCGAGGACAGTAGTGGTAACAATGGAGATTGTTAGGATTAAGCCCCTAACTTTATTTCTACTGATTAGATATACATAATGTATAGCCTATGTCCATCTGGAATAATGTACCTTTCAAACAGTGAAAGAATTTTTCAAATAGGTATAGTGGTTCTGAAGATTACCCTCCACGTACAAAATCCCCTCTCTCTTTATATATTAGTATAGATAGCACCACGCTAAGGATCGTTGAAGACTTCGCCACAAAAAGCGCTAGAGGACAGTAGCGGTAACAATGGAGATTATTAGGATTAAGCCCCTAACTTTATTTCTACTGATTAGATATACATAATGTATAGCCTATGTCCATCTGGAATAATGTACCTTTCAAACAGTGAAAGAATTTTTCAAATAGGTATAGTGGTTCTGAAGATTACCCTCCACGTACAAAATCCCCTCTCTCTTTATATATTAGTATAGATAGCACCACGCTAAGGATCGTTGAAGACTTCGCCACAAAAAGCGGTAGAGGACAGTAGTGGTAACAATGGAGATTGTTAGGATTAAGCCCCTAACTTTATATCTACTGATTAGATATACATAATGTATAGCCTATGTCCATCTGGAATAATGTACCTTTCAAACAGTGAAAGAATTTTTCAAATAGGTATAGTGGTTCTGAAGATTACCCTCCACGTACAAAATCCCCTCTCTCTTTATATATTAGTATAGATAGCACCACGCTAAGGATCGTTGAAGACTTCGCCACAAAAAGCGGTAACAATGGAGATTGTTAGGATTAAGCCCCTAACTTTATTTCTACTGATTAGATATACATAATGTATAGCCTATGTCCATCTGGAATAATGTACCTTTCAAACAGTGAAAGAATTTTTCAAATAGGTACAGTGGTTCTGAAGATTACCCTCCACGTACAAAATCCCCTCTCTCTTTATATATTAGTATAGATTGTTTCGGGTACTTAAATCCCGACTCCCAAAAGTTTAAAAGTTTAATTTTATTTCGGCTTTGTTAACAAGAGGAATTAAGTAATTATCCCATATTCAGTGACGGTCTCTGCAACACACTGCGTCACACTGAATATCAAATTCAAGGGCATTAACAGAATTGTCCTTCCCTTCTTTTGAAAACGCACTGTTTTTTTTTTTCTCTAAAGGAAGTGTTGAAAATCTACTTTCCCAGATATATTGTTCTAGCTACGTGATAGCAATGAATGTTTGCGTTGGCTGACTAGAAGTTCTACAGTCATCCTCTGCTGCTCGAGTTTTGTTTAAACCGTGACAAGAATTTAAACCCGATAACGAACCTAAAGCAATAGCAGCAGAATATACTGAGTCCGGTACCGAATTCCAAAGCCATGGTCATTGACCATGGCTTTGGATAATCGAATGCCCATTGGTCATTCGATTATCCTCCAACTGCCCATTTTGAATTTACTTAAACAAACACACACACACACACACACACACACACATATATATATATATATATATATACAGGTGGTTATCAAAATAATGGAAACACCAAGGAATAACATGAAAAACTTTAATAGTATGGGATGGAACGTTTTTGGCATGTAATACAGCCTGAATTCGCCTAGGAACAAGGAACAGATTTGTACAAGACATGAATAGTGGTCAAGGGAGTATTATACCACCCGTCATGGAGAAATCGTGAAACTTAATGAAGAGTTGGTGTTGGTGGATATCGATACTTGGATCTATTGTTTAAAACAAATTGCAGTGTTTAGATGATATTGAAGTCGGGGGACTGTGGGGGTTAGTTAACATGTTTGCCTCTGTTTTCATGTTCCTCAATCCACAATATGACAGGTCTGGCTGTATGGACAGGAGCTTTATCATCTTGGGAAACACCCTCTCCAACGGTAAACAATGTTTGCATCATAGGATGAACCTGGTTGGCAAAAAGTTCGACATAGTCCTTCCCAGTGTATCTCCCTTTTTGGGCTACAATGCGACTTGCTGAAAACCATGAGATAGCAGCCCAAACCATGTCAGATCCGTCTCCATGATTAATAGTTTGCACGAGACAATCAGGATCATATATTTGTTTGGTTCTTTTCCAGTAGTGCGCACGTCCTCTTGTGAGGAACAAAGGTATCGATGATTATTCTGACCACACGACATTCTTTCACATATCACTTGGCCAGGATTTGTGCTCCTGGCACTATCGTGGACGACGTTTTGCATTCACATCTGTTACCAGTGGCTTGGGAATTGTTACTCATCCGCAAATGTTTTGTTTGAGAAGTTCCCTCCTACTTATAATGGCTGATACGGGGACTTGTAGATGCAGATCGAGCTCTATGGTTAATTTGGTTGAAGTTGTTTTATTTTTACAAGTCGCAATCCGCTTCAATACCCGTCCGTCCCTTTCACTCAGATCTTCTTTTCTTCCACTATTCTGTTTCGCAGACGATGTTTATCCGTGCATTCTGTATGCTGTCATGACATTCGATGGTATAGCTCTAGAAACACCCCAAATCCAGGTAGTTACCGCAAGAGATATTCCCATTTGACGCGCTCCAACAATTTGCCCTCTTTGCAAGGTCTGCAAGGTTAACAACTTACGTTATCCCCCCACAACCACGATGCCCATAGCTTCATTACTGCTACCTGGCGGTAGAATAATATATATACTATATTCTATAGAAATTACCAGGGGCCATACTTGTATTTTAAGGAATACGAAGCACTTTCCTGAACACCACTAATATTTATAGGTGTTTCCATTATTTTGATAATCACCTGTATATATATATATATATATATATATATATATATATATATATATATACAACGTGAAAAAAACAACAAATAGCTTTCATTAAAATATTTTCATGCCTTACATTAAAAAACACAAAAGACGGCTCTTTTAACGCGGACTTCCTAGATATTGCTTTCGAAATAAAAGACAGTTTTTATATATGTCAGTATACGATAAAAGAATAACGTTCCCTTTTAAAGTAATATCATTAACATACTGGTCATCAAACATTGCGAACAGAATCTTTATCAACATTATCTTATGCCAGATACTAAGATTTTGCAGAATATGTAATTCTAAAGAAGCTATTAGTAAGCAATTTTTCATTTTCAAGGCGAAACAATATTATGATATTAGCATACCGTTGGACTTTCTAGAATGCTATATTGGGTAGGCCGCTACTAATTTGGATATTCCAGTGCACACGTAAAGAATATGAATGGCCCGGGTTAAAGCCATTGGACGCCCGGGGCAGGATGGCTGCTGACGTATGTGATGGAACGACCGCACGTGTACTGGCTTACGCATATAAGGTATAGACGGATATGTTCATCGTTTCTAAGTCGTCTGTTCTTTTGTACGAGCTCTGAAACTTGGATACGAAGATTTCTATTTTAACACAGTTTATTCTGGTATGACTTCTCTTTTTTCGTTTATTTGCAGGCCTACAAGTGGTCCCGTGGGGTGGTGCTCATGTTTCTTTTTTAAACGGTTATTTTGTAGCACCTACCTACGACCGTCGTGTCATAACATTTTCTTTTAGTTTTTTTGTCATCTGATTCAGCCATATTAATTATAAAGGTTTTTTTTTTTTTAATATGACACCATGGCGAAACCACTTGTGTTTGATTATGTTTCTTTGCTTTACCCACGGCTGATGAGCCAAACAAAGACAGATGATTTTCTTGATATCTTTTTGACTTTTTTCAGTCTAATTGCTTGACTTTTTTGTCTTTTGGGTGTTCATTCACCTATATTTCTATCTTTGGGTGCTAATGCACCTGTGTTTTTGTTCATTTTGTGTTAGCTTCTAGGCTGCGCCATGCATATGGCTATAGTATTTGTAATTTTTAGATAAGATATATATATATATATATATATATATATATATATATATATAGAGAGAGAGAGAGAGAGAGAGATAGATAGATAGATAGATAGATATAGATGTGTATATATATATATATATATATATATATATATATAGATAGATAGATAGATATAGATGTGTATATATATATATATAGATATATATTCCATTTAAAGGCAGCAAATTGTCGTGGTGGATGCGCTTTCCGCTAAGAGTGCCACAACTGCTGAAGGATTTGGAAGTCATTTTTTCAGTGAAAAACTTATACAGTCATGTACATTGAACATCACAGTTGGTTTAACCTGCAACTCAAACAATAGCCGTCGCAATAAAATTCAAATGTGATTGGTAGCCGAACCCATTTACGTTATGACGAACAAAACGTAATCTATTGCTAAAATTTTCAACTATTTTTGTTTTTTTATGCCATACCCTTTCCCCATTCTTCGCGTATATTCAGGTCAAATTTCAGGTCATTCTGACCAGTAGTTTTTTTTACAGCTTTTTGAAAGTTCAACTTTAATTATAATCATCCTGTATATATATATATATATATATATATATATATATATGTGTGTGTGTGTGTGTGTGTGTGTGTCAGTCAGTCAGTCAGTCAGTCAGACATAGATTCGTTAACTATATTGCGTTAAAATTAAGTTCTAGATAGTATTTAAATAATTGACAGATGAAGAATTAGCCAGATGGGAATTAAAAGAGCCAACAGATGGCGGTACGCTGTCTATCTCTCGGTTTAAGAGAGTCCTTGGGCACGAATGGCACAGGAAATGACGGAATATCAAATGTTCAAAATCACGCGGGACTGATTCACGTAGATCGCAAGATGCTTCGCCCGCGTAATTGCAACGTGCGAGAAAAAAAAGCACAGACTGGGATACTGGATCAGACGGAGCTGAGTTGAGTTCGTCGGCTCCGTGAAACGGGGTGGCGATTCGCTATATTTAAAGTGCAGAAATGTGGACAGCCTTGTTTACTTTTATCTTGTCACTTCCTAACATTCGGTTGAGGTGTCAGCTTTTCAAACATCGCAAGAATGCGATGGTATTCAGCTTCTCGGCTGTCGCAAATATGAAGTCATAGTTTTTTTTTCTCTTACGTATTTGCCATATGAGGCGTTGAAAGGCAAAGTGATGTAAGTCACATTTTCAACTTTTTTCATTTGAGGGCAAATATGTAATACCCATGTTCAATTTATAGTGGAATTGTAAATAGTTATTATTTGCAGTATTGTAATAACTGTTATGAATTATAATTTGTTCAATTTATGGTGGATTTTTTTGTAGTTTTTGCAGTTAAACTCTTTGATTTACACCACTTGACTTACTGACTTACACCACTTTACCTTTCACCGCCTCATATGAAACTACTTATTTTTAACGGACCATGTTTGGCCGTATGTAACTGTAGACCGTGTTTCTTATGCAAATGTTTGATTGTATAAAAGAACAGGTTTGTTAATGTCTGTCTCGCTCGCTTACTCAGTCAGTTAGTCTGTCTGTAAAATCTATAAATCTCCCACTCTCGGTTAGAGGTGTGGAGATAGTATATTTTTCATATACGAGCATATTCTTTCTTTGAGCAGATAGCTCGCTATTATGTTTTTCATTTGTACATATTCATCTGTACATATTAAATTATTTTAACTTCAACGAACTTTGTCATAATTCAAATGTCCCTGTTTTACTGCTCGCCCTGCACAGCAAATACTTTGACGCTTCCGCTACCGGACTCCTATGTTAACAGGCCCTTAACTGAATAAAGGATCTGTTTTTAAGCAGTCTTTCCTCGGCCACCACAATCTCAGTAGCTGTCAAGAAGACGAAAGATGGATTTCTCAGGACTGCAATACAGTTTCGTAGAGGGATTGATGGGCTTTAAGAAACAAATATATATATACACACACACACACACACATATATATATATATATATATATATATATATATATATATATATATATATATATATATATATATATATATATATATATATATATATATATATATATATATATATATATATATATATATATTCACTCTGTTACAAAAAAAATATATGCACCCAGAAGGAAACGAGCTACTATCACGAAACTTAACATGTAGCTAGTGTATGAGGAGATAAGGAAATGTTTACAAATTCAAAAGAACAGACCGTTTTGTTAAGAAGATATGGCATAAAAAAGGTTACAAAGCAGTAAGTAGTAAATCCACCTCTGGCAGCTATACAAGCCGAAACACGGCGTGGCATCGAATCAATCAGGTCACCTATGACCTCTTGCGGAAGATCATGCCATAATCTTTGCAATTGGACAGTTAATTCACCAGTATTCCGGGAAGGCTGCAGTTGCCTTCCAAGCACGTCCCAGACGTGCTCTATTGGCGAGAGGTCTGGTGACCTGGCAGGTCACCAGAGTACTGGCAGGCATAAGAGTACGTCATATCCTTGAAAACATTGTTGGGAGAGTCACGCAGTATGTGGACTAGCGTTGTGTTGCTGATAAATGGCACCTGGATGACTTGATAGCATAGGCAGTACAACTGGCGTTAAAATCTTGTCCACGTAACTGCGTGCCGTCAAAGTGCGTTGAAGGACGACTAGAGGTGATCGTGTGTCCCAACAAATCGCTCCCCACACTGTCACACCTTGTGTAATCGCCGTATGCCTCTCGACAACAAATGCCGGGTTGGACCGGTGGCCTGGTCGCCTCCACACGCGTATGCACTGGTCATCAGCATTGAGACTGAATCGGGATTCATCGCTGAAGATTACCCGCCTCCAGTCGGTCGCACTCGAGCTTGCCCGAGCTTGCCCGAGCTTGCCCGAGGTCGGCAAAAATCCAATCGACATTGCCTATGATGTGGGGTCAGTGGAAGGCGTCTTAATGGACGTCGGCTCCTTATACCTCCGTCGGACCAGTCGTCTCCGAATGGTTTCCCTTGATACCACCGGATGTCTGGAAGGTGGTAAATGGCATCGAACCGATTCTAGCGAAGTCGTTGGTGCGTTCGTGGCCGCACTTATGATTGCGCGATCCTCGACCGCATTTGTAATCCTGGGACGCTCTGACCCTCCGCGACGGTAGACTATCTCTTCCGTGATCCATTGTTGCCAACACCGAGTAAGTACCATATCGCTCCGACCAAGGTGGCGGCCGATACGCCTGTTCGACCAACCTGCTTCTCTGAGGCCTACTATACGCCCCCTCTCAAAGTCCGACAATTGTTCATACTGTCGCCGGTTAAGTCTCAGAGGCATCTCTAGTCACAATACCGTCCATCCAAGTCGACAGATTTGTTTGAATAACCCTATGGCACGAGGAATCATGCTTTTAAACTCTCCCAGCTGCGCATCTCATATGCTCATAGCGCGCTTACCCTTGTCTCATTGAAGTCGAAATTTTAATTATTTGCATATCTCTTACCAGATTACATTGGGTAATCTGGTAAGAGACCCAATGTAATCTGGTAACATTGGGTCCAGATTACATTGGGTCTAATCTGGACCCAATGTTACCAGAAGGACATTGGGTCCAGAAGTTTTGTGACAGTAGCTCGATTTCTTCTGGGTGCACATATTTCTCTTGTGACAGATTATACACTCAAGAGCCAAAACATTATGACCACCCCTACATTTTGCAATGAATTCGCCTGGATGAAGCGGAAGGCACGTGATCAGGTGGAAGTGGTATTTAACTGCTGCTGGAGAGTCTGAAGAATCATTCTTTCACTTACTTCTGTGTGTGATGGGAAAGGCTGCGGATCTAAGCGACTTTGATAGAGGGCAGATTGTAATGGCTCGAAGGCTCGGAACAAGTATTTCCGAAACAGCACGACTCGTGGGTTGTTCGCGACCTACAGTTGTTAGTACTTATGCAAAGTGGATGAATGACGGTGAAACCAGCAGTAGACGACATGGTGTTGGACGTCCACACGCTATCAAAGAAAAAGGTCGTCGGAGACTGTCTCGCATGGTGAAGCAAAACCGGAGCCAGACAGTGGCTCAGCTGACAGCCCAATACAATGCAGGGCCAAGTAGAATAGTATCGCAGCACACTGTTCAGCAGACACTGTTGGATATGGGGCTACGCAGCAAACGTCCCACTCGTGTGCCTTTGATGACCAAGTGTCATCGCCAACTTTGTCTGCGCTGGGCCCGGGAACATCGCGACTGGTCCATGGATCAGTTGGAGAGAGTTGCCTGGTCAGATGAATCACGGTTTGTCATTCATCACGCCGATGGCCGTGTCAGGATACGCCGTCTTCCAGGCGAACTGTTGCTCCCTCAATGTACAGTAGGTCATACACAGGACGGTGGTGGCGGTATTATGCTTTGGGGGACGTTCTCTTGGGCGTCTCTGGGACCCGTGGTTGTGGTAGAGCAGACCATGAATGCTACAGGGTATCTGAACATCATTGCGGACCAGTTGCACCCTTACATGGCCTCTGTATTTCCAGATGGAAATGGAATGTTCCAACAGGACAACGCCCCGTGTCACAAGGCTAAAATTGTGTTGGAGTGGTTCCAGGAACATGATGCTGAATTCCAGTTAATGTCCTGGCCGCCTAACTCACCGGATCTCAATCCGATAGAACACATTTGGGATGTCATGGGACGGCAGCTCAGAGTTCAAAGACCACCAATTCGCAATATCTCGGATTTGCGTGACCGTTGCTTAAACATCTGGTACAATCTGTCTCCGGCCATCTACCAAGGACTTATGGCATCCATGCCAAGGCGGGGGTTGAAGCTGTGTTGCGCGCCAAAGGTGGGCCAACTCGTTATTGACAGGTGGTCATAATGCTTTGGCTCTTGAGTGTGTGTATATATATATATATATATATATATATATATATATATATATATATATATATATATATATATATATATATATATATATATATATATATGTATGTATGTATGTATGTATGTATGTATGTATATATATATATATATATATATATATATATATATATATATATATATATATATATATATATATGCATGTATATATATACATATATATATATATATATATATATATATATATATATATATATATATATATATATATATATAATGCATGTAATGTCGACACTTGGGTTAATTTTTGTAGTCAGGTGCGAATAGCATCAAATTCAAACCAAATAATCTATTTGGTGGTAATAATACATATATTTATTTATTCACATTATAAATTCGTGCAAAGTTAAAATATTCGTAATAAAAGAAATAATGCTCGGGAAAATTTTCTGTTTGCGCGAATAGGATCAGAGGGACATTGGATTATTTTCCATGTAAAAAAAAAAGTGTTTCCAAAAGTAACCGAAAGAGGGCGCTTTTGCGAGACCACGTTAAGCCTGTATTGCAGGAAAGACATGCGTTTCCTGTTGTCACCTATATGCAGGATGGTGCGCCGCCCCACATTTCACGTGATATCAAGCTTTCCTGTTGGAATCTTTCACTGAAGACCGAGTTCTATAAGTCGTTTTTATAAGGTTCAGTGGCCCTCCCGATCACCAGACTTGACCCCGTGAATTTTTTAGTTGGCGGATATTTAAAGACTCATGTGTACCGGGGCTCCCCAACGACTTTGGTGGAACTGAAAAATGTCATTCGTCAGACAGTTGCAGCCATCGATGCTAGAATCCGCTGTAATGGGCTTAGTGGCGCGCCTCACTTGCCTATTATCCTGTCCTGTTAGTAATGTTGAACATATGTTACTTTAAAATAAATGCACAGTCTCATGTTATTGTGATCTGTTTGATTTTCTGTTTGAGTTTGCCTGATTTGCATAAAACGAATCCGTATGACGTGTGAGCGCCCTCTTTCGGTTACTTTTGGAGACTTTTTTTTTTTTTTTACATGGAAAAAAATCCAATGTCGCTCTGATCTTATTGGCGCAAACAGAAAAATTTTCCGAGAATTACTTCTTTTATTATGAATTTTTGAACTTTGCACGAATTTATGACGCACCCGGTATATATATGTTTATAAAACATCGTAGCGGATATTTTTATAGACAAAATAATGTAGACGAAATTATTCAAATTAAATACAACGGTCAATGTATGCAATTAATTTGTATGTTTAACATCCGTAAAACATACTAATTTGAATTAAATTCTTTAAAAACTTGCATCTCAATTAGTCTACTCGTTAAATTTTTTCTTTTACCGTATTTTAATATTTTTTTTGTCAATTTATTTCGTTGTTATGCACGTGACGCAAAATTAATTTAACGTATCACAAAAAGAAAAGAAACCACCTTATCAGAAATTAGTGAATTAAATTCTAAAAATTAATGTTTTAAAATTCACCAAAAATCAGAACATGGAGTTAAAGATTCGAAAAAGATTTCATTTTAAGGAATTTTTATGATCTTTCTCGTAGTATAAATTTTATAACCCTCAGATTATTATTTTAAATGCAAACTTTTAAAAAAAAGTTACAAAAACAGCTTAAAAATTTAATTTGATAAAATCAAAAAAAAAATTTCAAAATTTTTTTTTTGAAAAATTCACCAAAAATCAGAAAATCGAGGTAAAGATTTCATTTTAAAGGAATTTTTATGATCTTTCTCGTGATATAAATTTTATAACCCTCAAATTATTATTTTAAATGCAAACTTTAAAAAAGTTACTAAAACAGCTAAAAAATTTAATTTAAAAAAATCTAACAAGAATTTTTCAAAAATCTCTCTTAGTGCACCCCGACACTATAAGGAGAATCGCCATGCAAAATTTCAGCCCTTTATGTCCAGCGGTTTGGTCTGTGCGTTATATGTCAGTCAGTTACGGAACTGTTTTATATATATAGATGTGTGTGTGTCTGTATGTATGTATGCACGTATGTATATTTATATTTGTGCAATGCAATATGATATGGAGCCCATATCCCTTGTCGTTGGTCTGAAGCAAAGGCCACAAAATCATGTGGTCTTTGGAGCCGAACTGAAGCAGGAAAAGTTAAAGCATAACATGTTAAAACAAACTTTATATTCATCTCATTAAAATAACATTTCTAAAAGTTATTATCGCATTGATCCTGATACCGAGCATATTTTTTTTTCTCTTCACAAGCAATGGCACAATACATATAACACACGCATACTTGGGCGAGCGACGCGTGAAGGGATCTGGAGTGCCAAGATTAACCTGCTATCTGTACGCTAGGAGCGACGATTCTATTTATTCAACGTTATCGTAATAAATAACTTCCTTTACCCGTTCATAAGTCAAGTATGAGTGGGTGGGTACCCTGCGATCTCTATTTCCCTTCTGCGAATCTGTTGGCGGGAAACGGGAGGACCACTCATCCTTTGATGTAAGAGAGTGGAGGAAAAAATACCAGATACCACATCTTAAGACTGTGATGTACTAAACCTATTGGATTCACCCACCCCGATGTGAAACTATGGAGAAAATTTGTCTACTGTTTACAGCTATAGAAATGCTGATAATCCAGTAAAAATGGTGTTTTCAGATAACCTGAACATTTCTGCACCTTACAACCGGATTCATGAGCGTTTAAAATACACTATACGAGGTTATTTCCCCGAATAATTTAAATTTTAAAATATTATTTCCATTTTTCTTAAACGAAAAAAGTCCCCAAAGTGTAAAATTTCATTCTCTATTACGAGTAATAAATAAAAAAAAATCTTTCAATCCAAGATGGCAATTTTAGGACATATTTTCTCCATAGGTTAACACTGAAGTGAGCGAATCCAATAGTGTTAGTACACAGCTGCCTTCACGATAGTTTTTAAAAAAAATTCGTCCAATATTTAATCTTTTATACTGGGTTTAAACTCGAAAAGCAATAGCAAATTTTAATATAAAATGATTTATTAATATTTGCTTTGCGATCTAACTAATACGCAACCAAAAATTGTAAGCACAAAAATATATTTAGAAAAATTACAGGATAGACCACTATAAACTTACAGCATATAGCAGCTTATATAGTTGCGTTTCCCGTCGTAACCTTTCATTTATCGCTGCTGGTTCGACGCTTTTCCAAAATAAAAAAGAAAGGAAGGTCCTAAATCTCAATTTTACCAACTAACTAGGTGTAACATTCGCTCCATAAACTATAGTTAGGACGTCAAATATATAAAAGAGCTAGCTAAAAAAGGAAAATTTGATTACTCTGGCAAAACTTTTATATTAAAAGTTACGTGGAAAGGAAAATTTCACTAGAACCATTAATGAAACAATGGACTTTCAACCCATTTTTTTTTAATTTTCAATATTTTATGCTATATACAAAACTAGCTGAATATCCGTGCTACGCTACGGAGAACATTTCAGGATAATTACAATGAAAAAATAAGGAAATTGCTTTTTAGAGGATTTTCTTATAAATTTTTTTTCTTTATTCACTGGAATGAACTAATATTACCAGGCTCGTCCGCGAACTTACGCGGGAGCAAGCTATGTAAGACCATGGGAAAAACATTTTTCTCTTACATCTAAGCCAGCGTATTTTAAAGTTCGACCTTGAGACTTATTTATCGTCATGGCGAAGCATACTTTGAGGTGGAATTGCAGTTTTGTATATAGGTTTAATTTAATATCCATAAAACATACTAATTTGAATTAAATTCTTTAAAAACTTCCATCTCAATTACTCTAGTGGTTAAATTTTATCTTTTACTGCATTTTAATATTTTTTGTCAATTTATTTCGATGTTATGCCCATGACGCAAAATTAATTTGAAGTAATACAAAAAGAAAAGAAATCTCGTGATCAGCATTTAATATATTAAATTCTAAAATTCAATTTTTAAAAATTCCCTAAAAATCAGTAAATGGAGGTAAAGATTCGAAAAGGATTTCATTTTAAAGGAATTTTTATGATCTTTCTCGTGATATAAATTTTATAACCCACAGATTATTATTTTAAATGCAAACTTTAAAAAAGTTACAAAAATAAATTAAAAATTTAATTTAAAAAATCTAAGCAGCATTTTTCAAAAACCTTTCTTAGTGCACCCTTACATTATAAGAAGAATCGCCATGCAAAATTTCCGCCCTTTAGGTTCAGCGGTTTGGTCTGTGCGCTATCTGTCAGTCAGTCAGTCAGTCAGTCACGGAACTGTTTTATATAATATACTAGCTGAAAACTCGCACTTCGCTACGAAGTACATTCAAAGTAAAAACATCGGTTAATGTATGCAATTAATGCCAATATATATATAATAAATACGACGATCAATGTATATAATTGATGTAAAATATATATATTTATAAAAAAATCGTAAGGGATATTTTTATAGACAAAATAATGTAGAAGATATTCAAATTAAATCTAATATAAAGAATATAGTACAGTTTCTAGAACATTTCTTTTACTGTATTTTAATATTTTTTGGATAATGTCCAATCGTCTGCCGCATTAGCAAGAAAAAAAAATTATTTTTTGTCTATTTAGTTTTTATGCACGTGACGATAAATTTATTTAAAGTACCAGAAAAAGAAGTCACGTGATCAGCATTTAATAAATTAAATTCTAAAAATTAATCTTTAAAAATTCACCAAAAATCAGGAAATGGAGGTAAAGATTAGAAAAAGATTTCATTTTAAAGGAATTTTTATGATCTTTCTTGTGATATAAATTTTATAACCCTCAAATTATTATTTTAAATGCAAACTTAAAAAAAGTAAAAAAACAGCTTAAAAATTTAATTTAAAAAAATCTAAGAAGAATTTTTCAAAAATCTCTCTTAGTGCACCCCTACACTATAAGAAGAATCGCCATGCAAAATTTCAGCCCTTTAGGTCCAGCGGTTTGGTCTGTGCGTTGTATGTCAGTCAGTGAATGAATGAATCAGTCAGTTACGGAACTGTTTTATATATATAGAAGATAGATGTCAATAATAAATTTAAATTTTTCTACATTGAAGACACTCAGAATTCGCAAATATGTACTTTGTGGAAAATTAAGACCTGTTTTTCAAAAGTAGAATTTTTCAAAATGCTATACGCGCATTCAAATTCTGATTTCTTCCGAATTTCTCAGGATTGATAATTCAAGCGTTTGCCACAAACTGTGCATCATTCTTTGAAACCGCATATATTTCTCAAATTGATAGATCATGAAAGATCATAAAGTTGAAACATGCAAAAACGTAAGTAATAGGCAGACAAAAAAATTCAGGTAGTCTCTTCTAACGAACCTATACCGCGGGTTATTAACGTATAGGATTACTTATCCTTGCTTACCTCTTTTGTATATATATATATATATATATATATATGTATGTATGTGTTATGTATACATATATATTTTTTTTAAATAAAATGGAATGCGCGTGGAGGATTTTGAAAAATGCTAGCATTTTTGAAAAAAGTTTTGAAAACAGACATATTCAGACAAAAAAATCTTAATTTTTAATTCTAAGGGTGTTCAAATGTGTAAGAGAATATTAATTATTCTCATTCTGTGCATACAGTTAAAAACTTAAAATTTAAAAATTCACGTTGAAGGTCCCTTGCCCCCTTAATATATCAGAAAAGACCAACACATAAACGGAATTTATACTTGATTTTCATTCGATATATTTTAATAATCGATTCATATTTCTCTGTGGGAGTGTTAAAATTATAAACAAAATATATGTTTACACATATTTGCTTTTGATCTGATATATATATATATATATATATATATATATATATATATATATAAGTAATAGATGATAGAGAAAACCAGTAATAGCCCTAAAGCTACTTGCAGCCAGGAACAAATAACATGAAAAGAAAAGTATTAAAGTGGTTTTAGACAGTATCTCTTCATCAGCGGTGTCAATACTGTCTAAAAACCAATGGATTGTTTCCGATGAGTATGATCTATACAATAAACACACTCAGACACCGTACAATCCGTGAATTACAGAAGAATTGATTAAAAATTGAATAAAAGTACTTAACCAAAGAACACCAAGCCTGGCGCTAGACAGAGTGGAAGTTAAGAACATTTAACCGCAAGATGACTGACGTCACAAAACTTGCAACCATGGTGGTATTGGATACTCAGTTACAGACTTAGTATGGTTATTGTATTTTAGGACTATTATACCCTTAATAATTTAGTTTTTAATTTTTATTACTAAGAGTTATTTTTATTATTATTTTTATTTTTACTTATGTTTTTATTTTATTTTTTATTATATATATATATATATATATATATATATATATTCAATCTGATATTGAAACGATTTTACGAAAATATCATTTGTATAAATAATTAAACACGCTGTTTGTCAGTACAGTAAATATTATTTATCCGACCGTCGTTTATCCAGATCTCCCGATTATCCGGATCAGATTTGTAGCCTTTTTTTATTTAATGTTCACATTAGTTGATAATTTTTAACTATGGTATCAAGAACGTAACTATAAGTACGTCAAATTTTCGCGTTTTAGTTTGATTCAATGTACAGTTACTGCATAGATTGTATAATAAATTATGGTAATAAAATGCTTGTTGTTGAGTTTTATTGAATTTGTTGCTTTTGTTGAATTTTGTTACACAACATAGTTTTTTATCGTAATAAATGGTAGGTCTGCTTAGTTAAGGATTTTGATATGCTTATTACCCATATTACCCGGATAATCCGCTTTTTCGATTTCCCGGATTGCTTATGGTCCCAGTTAGTCTGGATAAACGAGGTTTTATAGCATTGTTTTTCGAAATACGTATTGTGTTATATAAAGAGTTATATAAAACTGATATTCATTTACCCTCATAATATCGAGCTCAAACGTATTCTGTAATAACTAATATTACGGATACGTATCACTTCGAGATAATGAGTTCCGGGCCGAGGTAAAGCGGTCATTATAGTGGTGCCCGGCAGTTCGAAGGGAAAATAATGGACCTGTGGAAGCTCATAGCAAATACTCACAGTAAAAGTATCAACATTGTCGGTAAAATAAATAAATTCTAATAATAAAAAAAGGATGAATGAATGGAAAAAAACATATGTAGGTCTGCATTTTGTGTCATTGGCTTACAAAGGGAGCCTATACGAGGAAGAGAACTTGTAAGAGTGTTTCTGGTATTCCCGGGGTAGTTCAGTCCCTAGAATAGAGCCTCGAGGTTATATAACCCAGGACATATATATATATATATATATATATATATATATATATATACATATATATATATATATATATATATATATATATATATATATGTGTGTGTGTGTGTGTGTGTGTGTGTATATATATACATATACATATATATTCTATTACGGATTCAGGTTCTATTACGGATCATGGTAGACAATCGCTACAACTGATTCCATATTTTATACATTGTTTGTAATAATTATCCAATTTTATGAATTTTATTTTAACACTAAACCCAATATGGCGGAATTTATCAATTTCACATTGATTAAGAAAAAACTGCAATACTTGGATTCTAGTCCGTAACTATTTTACTAATTATTATTACCTCCCATAATAATAAATATTAATAATTGATTAAAGCTCGAGGTTGCCTAGTGGTAGCACGTCGTATTTCGACACTGAAGGGGCTCGGATCCTGACAAGCGCCATTAAATACATCCGTGTCTAGGCCGGATATTGGGTACGTTAAATCCGTAGACCGGAAAGTTCCTCTATGAGGTCAGAGAGGGTGGGAGAGGGTATGATCCCCCCAGGTGTTCTCCCTGGGGGGAGGGGGGTGTTCGGTTAAAATTGAGTCGGTTAAATCGGTAGGTTAACATTCATGTGAGCGAATATAGTAAGGTTAGTACATAACCTTAATAATTAATTCATTTAATAAGTTTTTTTAGAATGTATAAGTTTCATATTTATATTTTAAACCCTAATTTTTAAACCCATTATTATTTCAAAGAAATATGACAGAAAAAAAAATAATATTTTACTCGTGATTTCGCAACAACATACACAGGCATGCATAAATTGTCCCTGAAAGATTGCTAAGTAATCCTATAAGTATAAGAAAATAAATATTTACCTATGAACTTTAACACTCATGGACTCTAATAATGAATTCTGTTTAAGTTACTCCACATATTTACTCCAGAATCACCTAGTTTCGAAATGTTTTCGTTTCGTTATCTCTAATTACCTGAATCCGAAGTAATAGCCTGCATTACTGCCTTGATTATCGCTTGGTTAGAATCCCTCGGCCTTATTTCAAAATATTGATTCTAGCAAGGAAAAAGGCTCCAAATCCCTTTCTGAGGGCCTCTCCTTAACCTTATAAACCTGCAGTTTCCTCGTATCGCAAAACGGGAAGTGGGTTATTGACAGATATAACACAAGCTACGTAATGAGAAAAACAGCGGAAAACCCACTATCTACACGAATTTCTGGCAAAAATCTAAAACATGCCAGCGAAACTTGATATTTCTGAAGAGTTCTTCCTCTATATGTTTTAATATAGGATGTCGGAAGCAGCATGAAAGAATGTAATCACCCTTTCTTTTTAGATCACCCCTTTTTTAAGATTTATTTTTTTTAATCGACTTAAAAATGGGGTACGTCTTATGGTCCGGAGGTAACATCAAAATAAAATTAATATTTTATTATATATATTATATATATATTTTAGATACATTATTTATTATATTTATTTATATATTTTTTTAACTTTGTTAAGTAAAAAATTGAAAATATCTTTTTATACCTAAAAAAAAATACTAAATATTCTTTTCTAGAAATTCTCCCATAATTCTGAGATGCGTCTTATGGTCCGGAAAATACGGTGATTTAACTAACTAACACACACACATACTATATATATATATATATATATATATATATATATATATATGTGTGTGTGTGTGTGTGTGTGTATATATATATAACAAGAAAACGCGTCTTTCTAAATTACTTTTAAAGCATATTCTCTTTTTAATAAAGTAGAACCCCTTTTTCAAATTGTAACCTAAAAATTGTGTAAGTTATAATTTATATTAGCCCTGCAGATCATTAAGCAGGCATTTGAAATATCTGAACTCAATAACATCCCCATAATATCTGGTCCGAACCGAAAGCCTCATTAAATTTGTATATAAAAAATAAGTCCTGTTTTCAAATTCTTCCTTTTGGTTAAATAAAGAGCAAGCGCGTGATTAGCAACTAATTATTCCCTGGGAGAACCACGATGTGGACACGTGAACTCCACGAGACTAAATTCGTCCAATTAAAAGAAAAAGTAATTGATGCCCTCTGGTGTCAATATCACCAAACAGTCATTTAATATTTGCCTGACCAGATGACTTCTCTCTCTTCACGCCTAAGTCTCCTTGCTGTCAGATCTGCTATCCACGGACTCCAGAAGTCCGGTGTTCACGACGGCTCTTTTCTTAACTTTGTCATGTAAACAGCTCTCCGCGGCCTGTCCTGTTGCACGGACGCAGGGCTAGTCCAGTGGCCACTGCAGCAATGCCCTCTGATAAATAAAACACGTCTTGGAATTTGTGTTCCTCCTCTATGGCTCCATGTGTGTGATTCTCCCCTAAATTTCTTCAATGCTTTCCTGGATGAACACTTATCGACGACACTTATCAACGACTGCATATCTCGAAGTTGTACACAGCAATTCATTTGATTGCCTGTCTCATCACCCAACGGCCGACTGAATCTCTCCAATAAGTTCATTCGCATTAATTCCCGTGTGTTAAATTCATTCCCATTGTGATTATTATGACATATTATATATATATATATTATATATATATATATATATACATACATATATATATACATACATATATATATATACATACATATATACATACATATATATATATATATATATATATATATATATATATATATATATATATGTATGTATATATATATGTATGTATATATATATATATATATATGTATGTATATATATATATATTATATATATATATACATATATATGTATATATATATATATATATATATATATATATATATATATATATATATATGTATATATATATATATAATATATATATATGTATATATTATATATATATATATATATATGTGTGTGTGTGTGTGTGTGTACAGTGAAACTTCTCTAGCAGGCCACCCCACTACACGGCCATATTTTGTTCAGAACCGATTAAAGACAGCATAGAGAGAACTTTATGAGAGAAACCTCTTTTAGACGGTCACCCCTCAAAACGGCCACTATGTTTCGGAACCATGACTGACCGTCATATAGAGGTTTCACTGTACATACATACGAGGCAAAAAGAAAAATTGTAAAATACAGTCTTCTTTATGAAATTGAATTTTCAGTGTTTTAACGATAGAGATTAATGAAAGTTAACTCTGAATAGCTGGTAAACATACTGTGCGCTCAAAAATGGGACCGAATATTTATGACGGCATTTCATGACAATTTTCATTCTTCTGAATAGGTTTCCCTTCGGATGTCACAGCAGATAGGGGCATTAGCAGAATATAAAAGAAATTTTTAATTATTATTTTTTTTTTCCGACTACTACATCATCCTGCTAAATTCCGGAAAAGTTCGTTTTAAATTATATTTCATGTTCTCAAAAGCACAAAAGTCCAGAAAAATTCCAGAGTACGGCCAGAATTTCTGGGGGCTTTTGCTGTAACTTTCGATCTAAATGATAATGTGTATGATCATCAGGGCCGGCTGTAGGCTTAAGGCTGCTGTGCACTAACCCCATTGGATTCGATCACCTCGATGTTAACCTATGGAGAAAATGTATCCAAGGATTGCCGACTTGAATTTAAAGAATTTTTTTAATGGTACTCCTTAATAGAGAAAGAAACTTTACACCTTGAGGCATTTTTCAATTAAAAAAATATAAATAAATATAAATATATATATATATGTGTGTGTGTGTGTGTGTGTATATATATATATATATATATATATATATATATATATATATATATATATATATATATATATATATATATATATATATATATATATATATATATATATATATATATATATACAGGAACAGAGTCAATTTGTCAATGGCAAAGAGGCGCCAGACACCCAGGGTGGATAGTGATTTGGGCTACTTCCAAACCAAATCAGTTGTTTCCTACTCCGTCAAAAATTTCATAATGAAGTGTGTGTATGCGTGTGTGTGTGGAGTGGAAAGGGGGAGGGGGGCTAGTAGGGCGAGAAAGAAAATTCATTTGGCCCTGCTTCCTAGCAAACATCTGCTCCCGGCCAAGTGGTCTCTTCATTTATCTGTCCTTGAAACATAAACTATGCACACATTTTTACATATTATGCTCGTTGAGATTGAACTGTTATTGAAGGGTTCGATAGGTTATGAATATATATATATATATATATATATAATTTCTGTGGTATTTGCATTTGGTGTGTAGCCAATTTTAATTGAAAATAACTTGTTTAATTATACTCTGAAATGGAAGGAGTTTAAAACATCTTATGTTCAGCCGTATGGTCCTTAAATAAACGCACCCACTTTCTGCGTAAATACACTCCTACATGCGCACATCCACCTGTATTTATATGCCTTCCTTTGTAGGTTCAAGTTAAATAACAATGAACTTTTTGACCGTGCACGTGTGTACACGAAAAACTGAAAACACGGATAACATAAAAGTATACCGTAAAAAATGAACTTTTTGCACGTTTTAATTAACTTAAATTAAAAGAAGTTTAATTAAAGAAATAAATGTACGTTTGTACAAAGTAATTCTAAGTACGATAAACCACTACGTTCTATTTTTCTTTATCATTACAGGATATAATGTACTTAAATTAAAATAAGTTTAATTAAAATAATAAATGTACGTTTGTACTAGGTAGGTTTTTTTTTTCTCTTTTTAACCAGTATTATTATTTTCGAATAAGTTTTTACATTATTATTCTTTTATTACAGTTCCTAATTTACATGGAATAAATGGATTGTACATAGATAGTATACGTCAGAAGGAAAATTTTTCTATAATTTTCAAAAATAGTGAAAAATTCATACATTAAAAATTCATAATTTTCAGCAATCGACTTTGTGTTTTACACACACCCGTCACAAACATGAAAGTAACGAGTATAGAAACCTGTTTTTCTATATTATTTCATGCTTTGCTAACCCCTCTGTTGCCATATTCGATCGCCTTTTTTTATTTTTATTTTCATCGAAACAGTGTGGAATTTTTGTTGTTATTTACAATATTTTTCTGTTTGGTGCATAGAGTAGCAAAATGAAAGATATAGACTTAAATGGGGAAAAATTTGTTACTTCATATTTAGGAATGATTATGTAAACATCTAGTTATTTCATTATTAACGTATTTAATATTCTGATAAAACTTCGATTTTCTTTTCCCTTTAAACAAAATTAATCGCACCATTAAGTCGATTTCTGCACAAAATAACATTAAAGGACTGGAAAATATTTATTTAATCCCAACAGCTAAGCTCTAAAATCATTTCCTTCCTCTAAAAATGGATTGCATTTATAAGAAAAATAAACACCCTTTATTGCAATATGTATGGAAGCACCTAATTTCATAAAAGCAACGTTTAATATTTTACTAAAAGTGAGAAATTTCGCTGTTCTTCGTGTCATTCATTCCATTTTATATTAATTTATTTTTGTCAAAATATTGAAAACAGGTTATTCTTCGCTAAAGAACAATTTTTTAAAAGCATTTTTTTTTTCATTCAAAACTTCAGTAACAATTCCATAACGTCAACTAACCTGGGTTCTTGATGACGAAATCCAAACTGAAAGGTATATCCTGGAATTTCAAAATATCCATAAACAGGCGCATCACAAATCAAAATACCACACGCTTGATTTACGATAATACTACACTAAATTCATAGACCATTCTGACCGTAAGAAAGGCCCAACTTTCACAACGTTAGTTTTAAATTTCGAACCTAGATGGCGACACTGCACTAAACCTTGAGAGGAAATTTGTTCATTGAGAGTAAAAGGGGATAATGAAAAGAAGTGCCGAAACCGACACGACCTTGATGGCACGACTAAGAGTCGTTAGCACAAACCACAATGTGGGAGTGAGTAAGAGAGGAAGTAGAAGCTCGTCTGGATTAAAATTCACGCGTACAAAGAAGCGAAATACTAGTTGCCTTGTGAAATGTAATCGGGCGATGCCCAAATTATTCATCTCCGATTGAGTACGATTGACATACGAGTAGTAAACACGGTTCCAAGAAGTTTTTAGTCATTCAGTATGAAGAAAGGCCATCATGAACTTAAGACAGATATAATACCTAAGGTGTGGGGTTAGGCGCTAAATCCTTGCTATAGTTTCAAGTTATATTAGAAGACAAAAATGTTAAATGGTATTTTTAAAGAAAGTTGGAACAGCTCCAACTTTCTTGTTACTTAAGAAATGCCAAGAAAGGGTGGTTCAAATTATATAAACAGAGAGGAGCTACTATTTTGTAATTGTTTCATTCTGGTAATGCATTAAAGTAGGTCAGTTTCTTCACTTTTGCAAACTGATCGACAGAATGTCTTCTATGCTTTCTTTCTTCTCTTCCATGTCGATTTATAAGGTTCATTTTCTTTAATATGTAACTTTTCAAAGGATCAAACTGGGTTCTTCATTTTCGAATACTTTGAAAGAATTGCAAAAGTGTTCCTTTCCTTTCGAAAGCTTAACTTGTTTATAATTACTAACTTCGTTGTAATGTCCCATATATACATATATGTATATCAAAATTTTAACTCATTTTGGCATTTTTCTGTTTAACTGTTTACCGCTTGTCTAAGAGATACAGACTGGGTTTGGCACGTTGCCAAAATTATAACTCGCGAGGACAGATGGACGGATGGTTTTAGCGTCTAAAATTTTGCATTCCGAAGGACCGTCATTGAGGAACGTAATCCTAAGTTATAAATTAAATTAATATTTTTGCTATTCAGTTCCACTACAGGCATTTGAAATCAGAGATCTGATAATTTTTTATGCAAATGAGATACAAAAGAATAATTTTGAGGAATAACACAAGCACATATTAGTTGCAAAAGCACACTTTATTTGATTCAATTTCACACCTTGTTATACAAATAGAAACTGTTCGACACAAATTGTATCAAAATCACAAAACTGTTTGGAATGACAAGAGTTATAACAGTGGCAAATACATCAAAATTAATATTCTCATAAAATGCATTTACTTCTGACAATTTTCGTGGAGAAAAAAAGTTAGTTTTTATGCAAACTGCTCTAACTAGAGATAAAAAATATTTGAAAATGATCCTGGTGGAAAATTCAAGATCCTCAAATCCCGTTTCTTACATTCCATTGCTTTTCTTAAAGTACACTCATGGACAAAAAAATTAGCGCACCAAGAAGGAGTCGTCAAAATGAAACGAAATTTTACATACGTAATGACTACTTTAATATAAGTAAATGATAAGAAAATCAAAGAAAAAGGATAATTTATTTCAGAGAAAAAGGCAAAAGAACGGAGGAATTAATACTCCGTTGGACCCCCTCTAGCGCTAATGCACGATGCGATACGATCGGGCATTGAGTCATACAAGTTCTGTATGATGTCTTGAGACATTTCGTTCCATATTTGCTGTAACCTTGCCTCTAGTTCGTTCAAACTCGTGGGATGCCCAACTCGTCGTCCCAAATGATCCCAGATATGCTCGATTGGAGACAAATCTGGGGATCGGGCAGGCCAAGGAAGGGTAGTAACAGTGCGGAGACAGTCTTGTGACACCCTTGCCGTATGAGGCCGAGCATTGTCTTGTTGAAAAATGGCTCCTGGGAGCCGTTGCATGAGTGGCAACACATGTGGTTGCAGGATTCCATGAACATACCGCTGGGCTGTCATGGTGCCACGGAACAATACTAGGGGTGACCGTGTATTGTAGGCAATGGCACCCCATACAATCACACCAGCTGTGGGAGCAATGTATCGCTGTACAGCAAAGGCAGGATTGAAGCGTTCACCACGGGCTCTCCACACACGAACACGATTGTCATCACTGCCGAGATTGAATCTGGATTCGTCGCTAAAGACGACCTGGTTCCATGCCGCTGCAATCCAGTTTCCTCGTGCGCGGCAAAACTCCAAACGGAGGCGTCGATGGGTGGGCGTCAAGGGCAGCACACGTAATGGGCGCCGCGATACCAACTGTCCTTCAGCCAGGTGCCTTCGTATGGTTCGAGAAGACACAGAGGCCCCTAGTGAAGGTGCTACTTGTGCCTGGATGGCGGCCGATGAAGCAGTTGGCTGTACGCGTGCATTTCTTACGATGTGGCGGTCTTCTCGACGACTGGTCTGTCGAGGGCGTCCTGAGCCTGGTCTTCGTGTACATGATATCTCTCGGGTCCACTGGTCCCAACACCTCCTCACAACACAATCAGAGTGGCCTAATTGACGAGCTACTCGACTAGCTGACCACCCAGCTTCCATCATCCCGACGATTCTCCCCCTCTCAAACTGCGACAACTGCTTATATTGTCTTCGAACACGGCGTAATGGCATGTCTATCTCAGCTCTTCCTTTGTAAATGATTCAGCACACTCAAACAAGCTTTGGTTACCTGTTTTATACTCCACAGAGTACGATGTTCAACGCCCTCTACCGGCTATACGTAATGCGCAATCACGCTGCATTTCTAATCTTTTGCATATCTCCCCGACATGTACCTTCATTGCAAGTTTAGTTACGATCCCGCAATTATTTCTTGGTGCGTCAATTTTTTTGTCCATGAGTGTATTTCCCCATATTTTTCTTAAGATTCAACTTTTGTTTGGTGTATATTTTTTGATATGCAGCAAGTATTTTTTTTAACTGCTCTAGAATTTTCTTGCATTTTCTAGGAGGTAAATAGTTATCTTCATTTTCTTACAGTATTTTTATTTATTTGTCATGATAAATCTACATTTTTCGCCTTTTTTTTTTAAGTGAAAGATTTTTATTTGAATATGAGAATAATGTATAACTGTAGATGTAAAATACGCTTAAAATTTCCTTTTGGCACAAAAATAATGGTTGATGACTACAAATTGTTCAAAATTTCACCTGCATCCCAGTTTAGACCGAGCACCCCGAGGAGGGACATCTGGTGGGCTCGAATATTCTCCCACCCTCTCTAACCTCATAGAACGACTTTCCGGTCTGATAGATTTAACGTAGAGAACTACCGCGGGTGAATAACGTAGGATTACTTATCATTGTTTAACTCTTTTGAATGTATGTATGTGTTACGTATATACGTATCTATCTATCTATCTATCCATATATATATATATATAAACTAGATGTATTACCCGGCTTCGCTCGGGATTCAGTTTCTGTTATTATTTTTTTCAATGATTAGCCTCATGTTATGATGTTCTACAGTTTTCGCTAAAATTCTTTTGCGGTAGCAAATATCATTAGTTTCTTGTCGGTGCTGTCGTTGTTCATCGCTTTCCTCTCCTTTCGATGTTGAAGCTCGAAGACAATCGTATGTTCGACGCGTTAAAAGTTTCTTCATCAGTCTCACTGCTTCGGATCACTACAATTCGAATTCTGTTACCTTCGAGCTCTTGGGAATGCTTTGTCTTCAGATTGTTGTGTGCGTCTAACTGCATTTCGAATTCTGTTGGCTTCGCGATCTTCTGTTTTTTTTTATTGCTCATTTCTCAACAATCTTTGACATTTTCCCCTTACTTCTGCAGGATTAAAAGTTGCTCTCCTCTTTTTAGGCATTTTAAAGCATTATTTTACAGCTAGTCAATAACGTTTGAATGGATTTATTATTATAGAAAAATAATCAATAATGTTTGAATGGATTGAGATCACATTCAATATTACAACACAGCAAATCTGGTAATTATTATAGAAAAAGTATATACACGTATTTCATGCTCGGAATTCTTTCTCAAAACTAAATCGTCTACTACGTTTCAATGCCACTTTCAGACTTTCTTAATTATTATATACACATATTTCATGATTGTAATTCTTTCTCAAAACTAAAACATCTGCTATGTTTCAAAGTCACTTCAGTTATATAAATCATCGCGTCAAGGCTAAACGCACGTGTTTCTAGCTAAGTGAACGTGTCCTTCAGTATATTTGAGTTTGAACAGGTAGCTTGGGATAGTTTCAATTCATTAAATGGATAGATAACACATTCATTGAAAATGAATGACTTTCCATCCCTATAGTTTCATTTTTAAAAAGAAACATTCCGTAATTCATTCTTGCTTGCGTCAATATATGAATAAATCACGTTTTTAATTGATGTCTATTTATTTTTACGGAAATGTTATAATTTAATTGGCAACAATGAAATGTTACAATGGCTTTGAACAAAAATATCCGGGGAAATTTGACGATTTTTTTGGCGATTTCGAATATCCGTTGATACTTCTAACATAATTTGGGAATGGAACGTCGTAGCGGAATGAAAATGGTCTATAACCATCGCGCAAGTTCAAGCAATAAGATGACCAAGTTTCATCGTAATCGGATGATCGGGGTACGGCAGCGCATAAAATACGAACGAACAAACAAACAAACATTCCTTCATTCATTTATATATATATATATATATATATATATATATATATATATATAAATGAAATAGACAACGTGGAGATAAAGACATGAATAGGGCAAATTGGGTGGATGTAGCCTACCGCATCACGAACAGTTGAAAACATTCCCGCAAATTTTTCCCATCTCAAACACAGGAACCACGGCCAGTTAATTGAACCAAAACGTTTATTTAAGTTTTATCGAGTCGTCCGCCGGGAGTTGCATGACGAACGGCTTTTTACAGAGTGTGTCTAATTTTAGACAGCAGATAGTCACCTCATCACCTCTCTCTGTCACCTCTCTCTGTCACCTCATCACGTGACAGAGAGGTGTGACTTAATAGCTGATTGGTTAAAAGTTATTGTTTTTGCGCTGTTCTGATCTAAATCTGTAGGGACGCCGCGCCGCGTTTAATTTCGTTAAAAAGTCAGCCATCTTTAATAATATCACCTGGGGTTACAAAGGCTATTATTATGGGGTTTCTATATCAGTTTTACTGGGACGACAATACTAGAATTTGAGAATATCTTTTGGAATTTAACACGAATGCCCAAGGAGAATTAAATAATTTAAGAGATTAAAAAGGGGTATGTAATTTTAAATACTAAATTGAAGAATTAATAGTTTTTAAATGTTAAGAGTATTGAATTAAGAAATTACTAGTTTTCTAATATTATAGAATATCCCCCCGTCCGAGAAGAGGCTGACCTACAATGCCTGCATTGGAGGGCAGACTCACTCAGATGAGTGAGAAAACTGGGCATTAACAAAAATTTGGAATAATCTTTGTAAATGTTATCAGTTAAAGTTAGAGTTAGCAAAACAATTTTAAAATCACGTGATGAAATGACAGGACATTATTAGCAAATTGTTGAAAAATATGTAAAATTCACATTATAAAAATATGCACATAATAATAACATTGAGAACTCTAAATGAGCATGATTCTGAATCAATGCTGAATAGGGCGGCCTTTCCCCACACAACAGAATCTCAGAAAAAAAATCAATTAAGTACAAAAATTTGTAAATTACCAAAAAAATTTTTCACGTCAAATATACACTGGACATAACTTCAATTTAACTTCGAGTCGACTCATAGAGATAATAAAATTGAGCAGCAAGAATAGTAAACAAAACAAAAAAAAATTAAGTAATTAAAGGTTAACCTGTCACAGTTCAAAATATAACCTGTATAACATTCTTCTGTACAGTTCACTACCAGGGAGTGAGACCTCCCCCCCAAAAAAATGACAGGAATATCTTTCCATCACAACCTGTCCGTACATTGTTCGTCTGTCCATTTTTATTAAAGAAAGTTTCATCATCTTGGACAGTAGGTTACAGAAAAAAAATTATTGTTTCAGGTTTATCAAACTCCTCAAGGAGTGTCTTATCACAGTCTCTTATAATTGCTGTGCCCTTTCTTGCAAATGTAAATACAAAAAATTTTCACTTTTAACAACACAATATTTTGTATGACACTGAATAATAAAAATCACAGGTTTTAATAAAATTCACATTTTTTAATAAAAATCACACTTCTAATAAAAATCACATTTCTAATATATAAATGGTATATAAAAATTTACAGAACATTTATTACACTGTAAGAAAAAACTCAATCATTTCAAAATCTTCAATATATCAAATCCTTATTCATTCTATCTAGTTTCATATCTTTATATTTCTTACTACTCTCATATCAATATTCATTATATTCATTTTTTATTACAACAATATTTACTTATTCAAAAAAAATTCTCTATTCAATATTCTTTAGTTATTATATTCATATCTATTCTAACTTTATTTACTTATTCTCAATACTTTTCACTTTATTTTCAAATTATTTATTTACTATTCATTTGTGTACTCTTATTATAAGTTTATATGGATCCAATTCTTTGTGTTGAAGGTACCTTGTTGTATGTGTGTGCCCAAACTCTTAGTTTCAAACTCTTACCTAGTCCTACCTCTTAAGTAGTTTTGGGGTTGTGTTTATGGTTGTGCAACAAGTGGGTGTTCTTTCTCCCTATTGTACAGCGGCTAATAAGGAGGAAAGAATGGCCGTACTGTGGACCAACCATTATTCTCCCAACAGGATATGACAGCCAAAAACAACATCTTGCATAGTGCAAAGATGGAGAAATAGGAAAAATGTTCAAATGTCATACCTGTCGAAGTGTTATTCAGAATTGGGGAGGGACAAAGGAGTGGCCATCCCAAGGCCTGTTTTAGTCATTACTCAAGCATATAGTTTTCAGCACTTTAAGTGACTGAATTGATGAATTAAAAACAAATAACAAAAAAATTTAAAAGATCATAAACAGCTGGGATGAAATCCAACGCGCTTAGAGAGTGGGTGATAGGAAAGGTTTTTCAAGGAGGAGGAACTTTAGTGAAAGGTAAAAGAAGTAGAAATGTCATAGTCGGTGTTTAATTTCAGATCCAAAAGAAATTTCACATATAATAGTATTCTTAAGAAGGAAGTTTAATTAAGACAGTTTTTTTCCAACAGTTTTATCTTTAGTAAGACAACACATAATTACTTATATCAATTAAAAAAACATAATGATGTTAAGCATCAAACAAAAAGGAAAATGGTTCTATTGTTTGTCATTATTCGTTGTATAATTTTAATTTATCTGGTGCATTATAATATCTTAGTTTGCAAGCACGGACAATTTCAGAATTTTGTTTGGTGTGAAAATTTGGCCTATCAATTTCATAGTTAACTTTTGACATTTGTCTTAAAATAGTGTAAGGACCAGAATAGGGTGAGTTTAACTTCCTCGTGTTAGGGTATTGGAATTCTTCTAATAACACTAAATCTCCAACATTAAATTTAGATTCTACAAAACGCGCATCATATCTGACTTTATTCCTACTATGGTACTGGATTGTTCTGTCTTTAGCTAATTTTCTCGCCTCAAACACCTGAGGGTAAAAGTGTTGTTTTTTAACATGAGGTTCGTAAGGTAATATTCCAAAAAGTAGGTAAGCTGGGGTCATTTGGGTAACTGAATGAGGCGTATGATTGTATTCATTAATTACTTCATTTAACAGGGTTGTCCAAGGAGTTTTACTTGTTGAGTTATGCACTTTGCACCTTAATCTAGTAATTATTGTTTGATTTACTCTCTCTACCTTGCAGTTGGTTTGTGGATGGTGAGCCGTCGTAAGTAATTGTTTCACATTATTATGCTCTAAAAACCTTCTAAATTTTGAACAGGTAAATCTGCATTTCTGTCAGTTAATAATTTTTTGGGGGTTTGAATTTGGAATATTTGTTTTAAGCAATTTGTATAAGTTTCAGTGGTTACACTTTTTGATGGAAAAGCCCAAATATAACGCGTTGCATGGTCAATTATCAAATGTAAGTATTTCTTTGTGGAATTATAGTAATTAAATCCGCCTACTGTGTCCAAACTTAAGCACTCGAAGGGTTGGTCTGTCGGAGGAACTTCTTGCAGCAATCCAAATCTTTTCTGTCTTTTCTTTTTGTTTAATTGAGAAGTATGGCAATGTTTAACATAATTACTAATGTCCTCGGTGGTTTTTGGCCAATAATATTGGGGTGTAAGCAATTGGGGTGTAAATTACATCATTTAGTTTTTTTATATTTAAGTCCCTGCACATTGGCTTTATTTTGAAAATCCACGATTTTTTGTAACTCGATTAAATGATTTATTTGTTGACTAGGTTCTGAAATAGGGTTTCTGGAAAGCATGTCGGCCTCAATGTTTGCAGTTCCGCGCTGATATTTTATTTCATAGTCAAACATACTTAATTTTAGTGACCAGCGAAAAAGTCTCCCTCTGAGATTCCTAATGTTTCTTAGACAAACTAGGGCTGCATGGTCAGTGTGAATTCTAAATTTCTTCCCATGGAGGTAGTGATAAAACTTGTCTAAACTTTCAACTATGGCAAGGCATTCAAGTTCCGTGATTGAGTAATTTACTTCATAATTTTTCAAAACACGTGAATGATATGCTATGGTATGTAACACCCCATCTGAACCTGGCTGCTTTAGAACAGCTCCAATTTGGTGTTTACTTCCGTCCACAAATAAGTGGCAATCTTTGTTTACATCATATAAATGCAATATTGGTTTACAAATCAATAAATTCTTAAGAGCCTCAAAAGGTTCTTGGCACTTGTCTGACCATCCCCATTTAACTTCTTTTTTCAATAATGTATTTAAGGGATGTCTTACTTTTTCATACTTTGGAATAAATTTATTAGACACATTTATTGTGCCCAAGAATCTTTGGAATTCTTTTACATTAGTTGGTGGTTTCAAACATTTTATTTTTTCAATGTTGATATTGTCTGGAGTAATTATCCCATTTGTTACATTATATCCAAGAAAATTAATTTGTCGCTGCAGAAAAGTACATTTAGATAATTTTAACTTGATATTCTCTTTTTTGAAAATGTTAAATAGTTGACTTAAATGTTCAAGGTGTTGTTCTTTGGAGTCTGAAAAAATTATAATATCATCGAAATAGTGGCATGCAAAATTAACTTTATATTTATCTAAAATTCTCCTAATAGTTCTATTAAATAAAGCAGGGGCATTCTTTAAGCCAAATGGAAGTCTTAGCCACTCATATAGACCAAAAGTAGTGGCAAATGCCAATTTCTCAGTACATTTGGGTGGATGGGTACATGCCAATACCCTGAGGTAAGATCTAAAGTTGAAAAGTACTTAGCTTTGCTTAATTTGTCAAGAATGTCATCAATTCTAGGCAAGGGTTCTGCATCTGTATTAGTTATTAAATTTAATTTTCTAAAGTCAATACAAAGTCTAGTTTGTCCTTCATCTCGCTTTTTTGCCAAAGTCACAGGACTTGAATATGAACTGTGATTCTTTTATGATTCCTGCTTCTAACAAATTTTTAATTTGGGTCCTGATCTCTTTTTCCTCAGTTGGCCAAAAGTAGTGGTAAAGGGACCCCTCCCCATAGGGTTCGCATAGGGGCCCCTCCCCAAATGCTAAATGTTTGTATAGGCTTATCACCCACACCAATAGCCAATAGTTTATTGTGCGGTGCAAAGTGTAAATAGCGTTTTTTCTTTAAGACAAATTATTCCAAATTCTCTACCGTCACCTCCACGTGGTGGGCCCTGGGGGTTTAGCTATGGCTGAACTGCAAACGACGGAAGAGGGGGAGAAGGGGTCGCCAAAAAGGAGACTTACTGATATGGAAAATCTTTTGGAAACTAGGGCAGAGCTCGAGGAAATAGTAGATGCAAGATATAGAAATTTAAATGAAACAATTGGGGCAGCAAGATGGACTGCCGAGGTGAAAAAGAACCTCTACGATGATCAAACAGATATTATGAGGGCAACCAAGGACCAACAGTTGTTAATCACTTATTTATTGGGACAAATTAGAGTTCTAAAGGAACAACCAGCTAAGAAGACGTATGCGGAAGCTGCGTCCAAGTCTAGTAAGAAGAAAGCGGTAATCAAATGGCAAGGAACACATGTCGCAACAATATTTCCGAAGAAGGATCGCTTCCAAAGTGACGCGAAAGGAGACGTCCAAGAGCATATACAGCCGGATAAATTGAAAGTGGGAATTGTTGCTTGCAGAAAGATTGCTAATCATGGTTTACTAATTGGAACTAGCAAGGAGGAGGATATTGACAAATCTATTGATGAATTTAGGAAGGTGGATGAACTAAATGAAAGATATGAAATAAAAAAAGCAAAATAACGGGATCCACATATTATCATTTTTGGGGTTGATGAAAGATGGGAAAAATAAGAGATAAGAAAGAAGCTAGTGGATCAAAATGATGAATTCACAGGTGAAGATATAAATGTGATAACAAGTTATAAAGCTAAATATGGCAGAAACTGGATTGTCAGCATGAAGGGATCCACATTCAAGCGATTAGAGAGATTGAAAAGACTTAAGATTGGATGGGAAGGCTACGGCTTCAAGGAGTACTTGAGGCCATTAATATGCTATAAATGCTGGTGTTATGGACATGTTGCAAAACACTGCGATTATGATAAGATCTGTAAAAGATGTAACAAGAGGGTGCATGAAGGGATCTGCGCAGGGTCACTTAGGTGTGCCAATTGCGTTAACTTCTGCTTGAAGATGGAGGAGGAGATACCAGCTTGCGCTGGTCATCTTCCCACCGATCCTAATTGCCCGAGACTTAAAGATCAAGTCGATCGGATTATTGCGAGAACTAATTATGGGATGAGAAAAGTTGGGCGGTAGTCGCTCTTGGCGGCTTGACTTGGTTGCTTGTCAATTTGCTCTTCTGTTACTTGTGTTCTGCATTTTTGTTATGTATTTGTTATTAGTGCTTTTTATTGCTACGGCGATAAGTTGTTTTTGTTAAGTAGTCGATAGACTACTTGAGGTACAAGTTGGTACTATTTTGTTTTAGTTCAGCAATAGTTCTTCTGCTAATGTTGTTTTGTATTATTATCTGCACAGGTGGTGTAGACTCTGTAAATACGATTTATTTAATAAAATTAGATAAGTGATATAGAACGCAGCTGGTGGCTGCTTAGTAAAGTGGGAAACAGCATTGATAATAATTGAAATAAACGAAAAAGGGCTCAGACACTTAAAAACTCGGATTGGCTCTGTTGATGCTCTGGCTCGTGGGGGCCGAGAGCGAACGGTTGATGTGAGCTGAACTAGGACTTATACGGATTGGTATTGAATTGCCCTAGTGGCGGGTCCTGTTGTGCGGCAGGACTGCTGTGGCACGATCGGTCATCAGTTTATACATTGGCTGATACTCCATTTGGGAGTGGGGGAGCCGCAGGTGTTTATGACTTTTCCTCAATTGACGAAGTCCTGTATGCTCTTAAACTCACTGGTAAATCAGAATTTAGGATTATTCTTTGGGGTTCCATTCTTACTTTGCCTATGTCATATTTATTAGTTGAAAACAATTTATTATTTTTGTGCAATAAATCTTTTAATTCCTTATCAACATCTAAATCCTTTATTTGGCCATTAATATCAACATTTTCATAATTTAGGGTTTTTTTTGCGCTTTTATTTCACCAGAATGTTCATCAAAATTTTCACTTACATCATAATCAATACAGAAAATATCATTTTCTTTCTGTGAGCCCTCTTCATAAGGGTTAAACACATCAGAATTTTAAATTTCATGACCATTATTATTATTATACACATGCTTATTATCAAATTTATTTTGTAGATGTAATGAAATTTTACTCCCATCACTAATATTAACCAATTCCAAAGGAGTTCTATTTTGGAAAACACAAAGTTTGTTACAATCAATTACTACTTTAATTTTTTTACATTCAGGAAGTCCCAAAATAAGATAAGGCAAGTCATTGTCCAAAACATATACAGAAATATTTCTAGTTAGTTTCCCTATTTTCAGATTCAACAAACATTTAGTTGTAATTAAGATCTCACCCTCAGCTTGCCCGACCTTAATTGGAGAGCTTGAATAACATTTCAGTTTACATTGATTGACCAGTTTTTGTGACATCAGACTAATGGTTGAAGCAGTGTCAATCACACAATTTAAAACAATTTGATTTTCATTCTTATATAGTCCTTTTGGTTTATCATCCCCATGATTTCTGATAATTTCCCCCCTCAATGACAATAATTGTCATTCTGGCTCCTGATCCCTTTCAAATTCAGGTTCATCAGATTGATGCCTTTTGTCTGACACTGACATCTTATCAAATCTCTCATTAATGGAGCAAGTCTGTTCCCAATTATAAGCATTACTAATACCAAAGTTATTGCATTTCCGACATGGTCTAGGTGGTAAATTTGAATACCGTTGATGATGATTAATTTGGTTACTGGGTCTGGGTGTGAAGTTTCTATTCAAATTGTGGTCCCCTCGGGGTTGTCATTGTCTGTTTTGTGGTTGCTGACCATAATTGGGTCTAAATTGAGGCTGGGAAGGATAATTTTGTTTAAATTGTTGTGGTGGATTATAATTCGTCCTAAATTGGGATTGGGTATTGTAATTCTGTCTAAATGGGGGTCTATTCTCAAATCTGGTGTTAAAAGAATTATCCCGATTCCTTTGATTAGATCTGTGTCCTTCCTCACAAATTTTTAAAAGCTTAGTAGCCAACACTAACCATTCTGTCGTTGTTTGAGGAGGATTTGCAGCTATAGTTATTCTCATTTGAGCATTTAAGCCTTGTGTTAATCCCTCTAGTATTAACTTCTGTGTTAATCCCAATTTTTTTCCTACATCAATTTTTTTATGAAAATATTTTGTCAAGTCATCATCATACTCAAATTTTAAATTAGAAAATTCCAAGCTATCTGTTTCAAAGAATAATCCTTGCAAAGTATTCTTTAATTCTGTCCATTCCTGAATATGTAAGCATGAATTTACAAAAGCAGTAAGGGCTTCCCCTTTCAAAAATTTTTAAATAAATTTAACTTTCTCTCTTTCTGACAAATGGGCCTGTAAACATTTTTGCTCAAAATATGAAAGCCACCTCTTCAACTTCATACCGGATTGTGGTTCGAAAGGAATGAGGTCTTTTAATTCCTTTTCTCTAGTGTCAGTAAATACAGTTGTATCCTTAAAATCCTGACGGTCAGTTACTGTTTCGTCAATATCACCTGAGAAAGGCTGATAATTTTTTTTAGTTTCTCCATTGTCATCATCACTACTCCCCGAAACAGTAAATTACTGGTCCTTCATCTTCTCAACCTGTCCACTATTGCCTTCCATTATTTAAATTCTTTACCAAGATATTATTTTAAGAAAAGTATAGGTAAACACTTAAAAAACACAAAAGTTCAATCAAAATACATATCAAGAATAACAAAGCCAAAGTTCTATTTTCATCTTAGTCATAAATTTAAATCGGAGCTAATATTACGTTTAAATCTTTCATTACATAACTCACAAAAATTTCATCTGTAGGTAAGGATGTTGCAGAGTGAAAATTTTCTCCACTATCGTTGAACACAACACTTTTGGAAATCTTGAAGACACATTTATAACTTGTGAACGCGGTATTCACTTGAGAACTTTTTATGTATTTTTTTCTCTGAAGCACCACCGGGGAGACACACACAATAAAATTTAAAAAAAAAGAAAAGATGATCACACTGCTTGATTATACATCACACGATAGAACGCTGACCCATTTTTTCACACCGCTGTAATGGATGGAAAACAGTTTCACTATATTTTTGGAAAATTTATGAAAATGGACTTGATTAACTCCTTAGTAAAGCACTAATTCCACCACAGTATATTAATACGAGCCGGAAACAGTGAGGAGAGAAAACCTTTCGCAGCTGAAAACGATGATGTTGATGCAAAAACTCAGAAATTGAAGACCCCGGAATTCCTTTACATAAATTGTAGCGTCCAAAAAAACTTTTAAAAGCTCCTCTGAACAGCGCTTGGCGTGCATTCGGGGAATCGAATTAATTTAAATCACACACGGTGTTGCAGAATAAGAACTGTAGTAAAAAAAAGAGCACACATATCGGTGATTTTTGAACTGGCGGAATTGCGGCAGAAGCGTTGATTTATCCCCGAACAGCAATAATAAATTTCCATTCCTCTTTTAAAGTTGTACCGAATGAAAGCATAACATCACCATCTCATAAGAGATGAGGATCAAAGAACAGTTCCAGTGTCACGGTGCGGAGAGACGACTGACGTCACACAGGATCGTCGAAGGCGCACAAATTTTACGAGGTAATCCCATTGATTTCGCTGCTGATTTACGAACTGTTAAGACATCGGGATCAACCGCGCCACACCTCCTGGCCGACACGAACTCCCAAACTGTCCGGCGTAGAAGAAAATTTTAGAAGACATGGCGGAGACCGGGACACTGTTTCGTTTTCGGTGGTTTTTGCTCGAGAAGAAGAAAAACAATTATTGCCTGTGTCTGAGGGGAACATATTCCAGCCGACTTTACTTGAAATAGAGGACGTGGAGATAAAGACAGGAATAGGGCAGAGTGGGTGGACGTCGCCTACCGCATCACGAACACTTGAAAATATTCCCGCAAAGATTTCCTATCTCAGGCACAGGAACCACAGCCAGTTAATTGAACCAAAACGTTTATTTACGTTTTATCGAGTCGTCCGCCGGGAGTTACATGACGAACGGCTTTTTACAGAGTGTGTCTAATTTTAGACAACAGATAGTTTTATTAGTTCACCTCATCATGTGACAGAGAGGTGTGACTTAATAGCTGATTGGTTGAAAGTTATTGTTTTTGCGCTGTTCTGATCTAAATCTGTAGGGACGCCGCGCCGCGTTTAATTTCGTTAAAAAGTCAGCCATCTTTAATAAAATCGCCTGGGGTTACAAAGGCTATTATTATGGGTTTTCTATATCAGTTTTACTGGGACGACAGTACTAGAATTTAGGAATATCTTTTGGAATTTAACACGAGTGCCCAAGGGGAATTAAATAATTTAAGAGATTAAAAAGGGGTATGTAATTTTGAATACTAAATTGAAGAATTAATAATTTTTAAATGTTAAGAGTATTGAATTAAGAAATTACTAGTTTTCTAACATTATATATATATATATATATATATGTGTGTGTGTGTGTGTGTGTGTATGTGTGTGTGTGTGTGTATGTATGTATGTATGTATGTATGTATGTATGTATGTATGTATGTACAGTCGATTCCGGTTAATCGAGCCACATCGGGACGCGATCATTTTGGTCCTAATAACCGGCTGGTCGGATTAAACGAACATGTCTTATGTTACAAGACGTGATTCGGTCCGAAGAATTTGGTCCGAATAAGCGGCTGGTCCGATTAACCGATGGTCGACTGTATATACATATATGTATGTTAAAATTATAATGCATTTTGGTACTTTTCTGTTTAACTGTTTACTGCTTGTCAAAGCGATACAGACTGGGTTTGGCGCGCTGCCAAAATTATAGCTCGCGAGGTACGGATGGACGGTTTTAGTGTGTGAAATTTTCTTTTCCGGAGGACCGTTATGGAGGAACGTAAACCTACGTTAAAACTCCCACCACAAAAAAAAATTATCTCTACTACACAATAATCGCAAATTTTTGCTTTAAATATCGATTTATATGACCATCATTGAAGAAACAATAATTTGTGAGATGAGGTTAATCAGTTTTTCGCTACCACAAATTAAAACTATACTTCCTATCTTGATTTATGACTCTGGACACTCTCTCACTTCGACCACGGTAATAAGTCATCTACTGCATATACAAATAATGAGAGAATTTTTTCAAAAAATAAACATTTTGATTTTTTCAATTCTCCTAAACAGTACAAAGCATTTAGCGCTAACGCATAAAAAGAACTCATTTACAGGAGGTAATTAAAATTAGGCCTTTAATTAATTTCCCAAGATTCATCTTTTCAGACTGCATTTGACATTTATTGGAAGCATGTAGAGTCTGGAAGTGATAATTAAATCCCATAAAAAATAGAGAAATGATTTATGCGCGTTTGGGTTATAGTATATTTTTTAAGAAAATTCAATTAAATCATTAAAGTCTATTTTTACTTCTACGTTTATATTTTTTTAAAAATTACTGGTGAGTTTTTTATTAGACATTATAAATGTAAGGTTAGTTTTTCTCTAAAGTACCTATTTATTTGAGAAAATCTTTGCTAACAGACTAAACTTTTGATTTCAAAGCGTGAGAACATAAGACTAAACCAGTTAAACCTAGCTATAACAAAACTAATAACACAAACACTTGATCACTTTATTGAAATAAAAACTGACCAATGTTTGATAAATGCTTTTCACTAGGAGATAAGGGTTAGACTTGAGAACTGACATAGAACGCGTGTGCTAAATTTTCCACATTTTTCATTGTATTATAATTGAGGGAAATATATATATATATATATATATATATATATATATATATATATATATATATTATATACAATGAAACTTCTCTATGGCGGCCGGTTATAGTTCCGAAAAATAGTGGTCGTTTAGAGGGGTGGTCGATTGCAGAAGTTTCACAGAATATATATATATATATATATATATATATATATATATATACATACATAATTATTTACATTTTTACACAAATTTTTACAAGTGGTATAGGACGAGTGTGTATGGACATATTTAAGCTCTTATAAAAATATGATCGGGTTATTTTACTTCATTTGTGTTCGTTTCACACATTGAGCAGAATGTTGCAAGAACTTTTGCTCCGTAGAAAAAGACATACACTTAAACATATTCTAAATATTCAATGCGAAAGAATGGAGTCAAGATAATGGGGAATATTGGGGAAAATATTATCAGTATATACGAAAATATCTTTAAGAAGAATTCAAAATCCAGATAAAAATCGCTGGTTTATCTGCAAGAACTGACGCGACTTGTTGCCACGCAATGAAACAAATGCGTTCATTTTCCCTATAATAAGATCTAGTGCCCCTTGGAGAGAGGAAACTGACTTCTGTTTCGAAATAACGAATTATTTTCGATATCGTCAGGTGTTTATTGCCCATTCTTTATCATTTAATGGGGTACGGGGAGAATTGAAAAGAAAAATATACGTCCATGGAAAGGAAATTAAGAAAAATAGCCTCGCTTCCTGCCTTTCAGAATCAAGGGAATTGGTATTGAGGTCGAAAATCATATTCATCGTACTTCGTGGTTGTTTGGAGAGCGATGCCCCTCGCCCGTTTTTAACAATGAGGTGAGTGTCTCTCGTTTACATCTATTTGCATACTTCACCTGTTAGTAATACTGTTTCCTCTCGATTAAGTTACACTGAATTTCTTTTTTCACCGAATAAACAAAAAAAGAATCGAATAACAACTGATTTAAAGTTTTTAGATTTGTAGAGATGTCTCCCATACATTAGAGTGGTTGACGTTCTCAGCTGCCACTCAGTGAACTTAGGTCCAAATCCCTGAATAAGGCTTGATCGTTTCTGTGCCGCCCCCTGATAAGGGAGCAATGCTGGCTCACCTAAATGCTGTTCCTATAATAAAGTAGCTCGAAAAATATCGCGGGTCTTCATGGGCCAGTGTCAGACAAGTACCTGCCGCATTGGGGGAAAAAATGTTTCTAGGGGTTATTTTTTACATGTAGTGCCTATAAAAAAAGCTTTTTACCTCTGGTAATCAAACTTAATTTACAAACCCTGCGATAGAGACTGTGACATAGGCGCAACTAACAGGTCGATATGGGAGGGAATGTCACTCAGTTAATGCGAGGCGTAACCACGAGGGAATTACCACCAAACCTCTCATCAGGAACCCCCCCCCCCAAAAAAAAAAAAAAGATGTAATACAGGTAATTCAACAGTAAATTTTCCTTTCCCTTCCTTCCCTCTCCTAGAAAATTTTGCATGTGCAACTAGTAATTCAATGCTTGCATTGCCAAAAAGACCTCAAAAACCTTCAAAGTATTTTGCACATCTTAAACATCATTAGTCTCTCCAAAACGTTCGTGTACATGTTGGGGAGCTATTGTATTAGCAATGACCGAGGAATCAAATAATACACAACAAAAGCAACTATGCACATATTTATTAATGAGCACACATCAACTCAAACATACTACTTTCACAACTTTTAACTCATCACATTTCAATCATAATTCAATGTTATCAAAACACTCAATAAAAAATTATTGCTCCATTTTAAACGTTACTATTTGAAGCACAATATTCGAGAGCTACGAGCTATGTAGAGTGGTTTTAAATAAGGTCACTTGTTGATGTAAGTTAAAATACTCGGGCAGCTCGGGAGGTCCTGAAAATCTCAGTTACTACAAAATGACAATCGTCGCATCCTCTTTAGAATTTCCAATCCATTATCTTACTTCCATACTTGTCATTATATTAGAATTAATTGCATCCTCATTAAAAACTACTTTCATGTGAGAAAACTTTTTAACATTTGAAAAGTATATCATTCAAAGAATGTGATTAAATCAGCCAAGCAGTAAAAAAATATGCTGTGACAAATTATTTAAAACAATATTATAAGTAAAATACTTTTACGGTATCTGAGCATCATCTCATTCACAAGATAATAAAATGGTAAATATAGTTTATTAAAAATAATAATTTCAAGAGCAAAGTCCTAAAACTTTATTCTCAAAATATTTTTTATTATTAGTTCTTGCAAGACTAGCTCTCAGAGAAGGTCCACTAACAGAATTAAAAGATATCTCTTCCAGTAAGCCACTGCTGTCGTTTTCTTCTTGAAGAAGACATTTGTTCTATTTGACTGAGGATTTAGTAGTCATTTTGTCTCCAAAGAATCGAAAGGTCATTCTTATTATGTTAAGATGAACATGGGAAATTGGCTTCATTTACGTTGTTTACCACCAACGTTAAGCAATACGGTTCGTTTATATTACTTAAAGGAATTTCTAGTGAAAATGACCAAAAAGCGGCCTCGAAAAATAAAAGTATTAAATGAAAGTATTTCCAACCATAAAAATCCTCGAAAGTTTAAGCAATAAGATGGGATAGTATGTTGTTATTAAAACTAGATAGAAGAAAAAGTTTTTAATGTTTACAGTACTAAAACTTCTATCCGTATCAGCGGAATTTGCCGTCGAGGCCTGTGTTTAAAAGCTAATGGTCGCCCGTAGAATACTCGAAGTATCGTTATCCCAGCTGAATATTTTAAAGAAATAAGGTAAATGCACCTATATAGTGCCATGTCCCTATAATGGGCCGCTCTTTAGAAATGTCGAGAAATTAAGGGTCTATTGTTACCTAAGGCAGTAGAAGGGGTGAGGGTCATTGCCCTTCAACTGCCTTAGGTAACAATAGACCCTTAATTTCTCGACATTTCTAAAGGGCGGCCCATTATAGGGACATGGCCCATTATAGGTGCATTAACATTATACAGAGGCTGTTCACACATTTTTTAGACGATGTATATTGTATTCACAAAACTAAATTACATAAAATTCTTGTGTTTTAAATGTTCTATTTGACATCCCTTATTCTGAACTATCTTTCGACACCGCAATTTCCAGAATAATGCCTTTTGAAGTGTAAGAAGAGGTATTCTAAACCATTCCTCCTGAATAGCTTTCCAGAGTCCTGTAAGGGTTTTGGGACGACGTTTGGATAATGCAGATTTTAAAAGTCCGAAAGCACAAAAATCCATAGGTGATACATCGGGAGATTTAGTAGGGATATCAGTGAAGGGTATGGCCTTGATACCAGTTTTTTGTTCCATTTCTTTTAGGGAATTTACAGTGAATTTTGATGTGTGACTGCTAGCTTTGTCCTGATAGAGTCTCACAGATTGATGGCACTGTGGGTAAAGCGATGGTATTTCATTCAGAAAAATTGGCGATAAAATATGTTCCTGATAGTATTTGGAGTTAATCTTGATATTTTTTTCCACTCTCTTTATTTTTAACTTGCCATTATAAGAAAAACCAGCAACAATCATGAATCCCTTAGAAAAACTTTCTTTCGATTCTTTGAACCATGTACTTAAATTTTTTTCTCCCCTTTTATGATAATAAATGGCTCTTTTTTTGTTGCAATCATTTAAATACACCCATGATTCATCTATTGTGACAATTGTTTTCCATTTTTCTTTGGATAAGTGTTTCTCATATAGAATTCTGCAGCATGTCCTGCGTTCAGCGATATGATTTGGAAGAAGACGATGCACATTGCTTTTTTTCGCTTTCTTATGATTTAAATCAACGTTTATCATTTTGTTTACAGTGGACACCGAGCATTTTAATGATTTTGCAACTGTCCTTTGACTAGGGGGATTTCCTTTTAACATTAAACAACGTACCTTTGCAATAGTCGACGATGTCCGTTTTTTCCTTGGTTACTTGTTTGGAATTTTTGTCCCACTTGAGGCTCCAATTTGACGTTTTTTTCCTTTCTTGTTGACGATATTACCTATCGACGCTTTTGACATCACAAAATCATGACTCTCACATCGTTTTTGGATAACGGAGTATGCATATTTCTCTTCGGAAAGAGCATAAATGTAGCCTTCGAACCACTGCTTTGTTAAAAACGACATTTTGAATAAAAACAAAACTTTCAAGTCGCAGATGATAATTTTGACTTTTAAAAACATAGTACAATTGCAATTATTTCTTTTGTAGCAAGCGATTTTTTATTTCCGCTTACCAAAATCGTCTAAAAGATGTGCGAACAGCCTCTGTATACTCAAGAAAACAGAACACGTAATTTAACATAACATATATACGTATATTAACAAAACACACAAATATTAACAAATAGTGTTACAAAGGATATAAGCTGGGCTAAGCCTAGCTGCTACATTATAATCGCCCTTTCAAAACTGAGCCATTTTTGAATTATCTACATGGTTTGTTCAAAATATTTCTTCCCAAGATGTACGGATATAAAGCTATAATTTGCTAAAGTTACTTTTTGTTATTTGCAGTGACAGTTTTCTATGTATGTTTAAGTATTACGGCAAAACTAAGCTATCTACATAAAAAGTGACATAAACATAATCTATATACAGTTGGTTCTCTGTTTAACGACTTTCAACGGACCGTGAAAAATCGTCCTTAAGTAGAGATCGTCCTTAAACAGAATTTGTGAAAAAATAACATTTCCCTTCACACTTTACAGGCTTAAGACTGTCAATATATTTCTTAATATATTGGCGTGCTTAAAAATGTTATTTTTATTATCATCATTATTTTATTCACAAAAAGTTATTTTAAATTACATTGAAAAAAAAGAGTACAAACAATACAATAAATTACGTTTTAAAAAACTCAAAAAGTGTTGATTGCTTCATTCGCCTTGTTTTCGTTATTCTCTTTTCCAGATTTTCTAAAATGTTAAATGAGTCACCTTCCATTTTCGATATAATATAGCGTCGGAGAACATCTAGAGCAGAAATTGCATCTGTGTAAGACGGTGGCAGTGTCTCGTTTTCCGTATCTTCAACTTCACCTTCTTCGTCTGACACTGTGTTTTCGTTTACAATATCTTCATAAATTTGTTCTACATTTCTGAAATCTGTTGTTAAAACATATTTATCACAATTGTAGAAATCTTGAATTGAAACATCCTCATCTTCAACAAGACTTCTCCATTCTTCAGGGGTAATGTCATCTTCGTTGATTTCTACATCCGTACTTTGCAGTTCCACTACAAGTTCTTTGCGAATTCCAGCAACGCGAAAGCAGTTTTTTTATTGTGGATGAAGAAACTTCTTTCCATGCTGATGTTATCATGTGCATTGCTTCCAAGATTGTAAATTTTCTAATTTTTATACTGCCAGCCGAATTGTTTATTAATTTCCTAATTAAAGACTTTCTGTAGTATGCTTTCACACTGCGAATGATACCCAGGTCTAATGGCTGCAACTTGCTAGTGCAATTAGCTGGTAAGAAATGGATAGTCAAATTTGTAAGTCTAGGGAAATTTGGAGTATGTGCAGTGCATCGGTCGATTAAAAGTATAACTTTTCTCTTTTCTCGATGCATTTTTGCATCAAATTTTCTAATCCAGTCAATAAAAATTTGTGATGTCATCCACGCTTTATTGTTATTGCGGTACTCACAAGGTTTCCTGGTGATATTCTTAAAACACCTTGGTTGCTTTGATTTGCCTATGACTAAAGGTGGAAATTTCTCAGATCCATCCGAATTAGTGCACAGTAAAGCAGTCAATCGTTCTTTACTGTGTTTTCCACCAAAACACTTTTCGCCCATATACATTAAGGTTTTATTAGGCACCATATTGTAGAATAGGCCCGTCTCATCTTCACTGAATATGTTCTTCTCATCATATCCCCTTCAGCACTATTTTCCATTCATCCACTATTTTTTCATCTACGGAGCCACTTTCGCCAGATATGCTTTTAAATACAAGCCCGTATCTTTCTTTGAACTTTGTTAGCCAAACAGCCGAAGCCTGAAAATTTTGCATTCCAAATTTTTCTGCCAGAATAATAGCATTTTCTTTAAATATCACTCCGGAAATTGGAATGTTAGATGCTCTTGCTTGATGAAACCATTGCAGGACTGCCTTCTCAAACTCTTCTGATCGGCCACATTGAATTTTCTGCCGTTTGGATTTGGATCCCAAACCAAATTTTTATGCTGCTTCAAGAATTTTCTCTTGCTAAAATGCCCTTGAGAGTAGACTCGGGTAGCTGAAATTGTCTTGCGAATTGGACTTTTGTTATTCCAACACTTTCTTCCCAGTTTTCAATAATTTTCACTTTTTCGTGTAGCGTAAGATGCTTTCGCTTTGATGCCATTTTGCTCTGCTCACCTCGTATTCGTACTGGAATGAGCTCCTACACACAACCATGAATTCTCTAAACATGAACACGTGCTTCCTAAAAGGAGTGAGAGAGGGGTGCTTTTGGACAGTTCGTAAATCACATGACAACATGGTAGGTACAATAGAGTGATTCCACACCCGCACCAAGAAATTCGATCCACCAGGGAAGAATGTTCGATCTTCCTAGAAACAGTAATCCCCCCTCCACCGGTTTTTTCCACTGCAACAAGTCTATGATTGCAACAAACATAAAGGAAATTCCGGGTCTGTTATTGAAACCAATCTCCCCCACAGAAAGTAACCCTCCTGTAGATAAAATGTTGAAGAAAAAGTTTATCATGTAAGAAAAAATCGTCGTTAAATAGAAACAAAATCGTCTTAAAATAGAATTTTTTTACGTCGGAGGGACCGGGACCGGGAAATATCGTCTTTAAATAGAGATCGTCGTTAAGTAGAGCGTCCTTAAACAGAGAATCAACTGTATATATATAACAGTTCCGTGACTGACTCACTGACTGACATACCACGCACAGACCAAACCGCTGGCCCTAGAGGACTGAAATTTTGCATGGCGATTCTTCTTTTGGAGTAGGGGTGCACTAAGAAAGATTTTAAAAAAATTCTTCTTAGATTTTTTTAAATTAAATTTTTAAGCTATTTTAGTAACTTTTTTTAACTTTACATTTAAAATAATAATTTGAGGGTTATAAAATTTATATCACGAGAAAGACCATAAAAATTCCTTTAAAATGAGATTTTTTTCGAATCTTTACCTCCATTTTCTGATTTTTGGTGAATTTTTAAAGATTGATTTTTAGAATTTAAATTATTAAATGCTGATCACGTGATTTCTTTTTCTGGTACTTTAAATAAATTTATCGTCACGTGCATAACAACTAAATAGACAAAAAAAATATTTTTTTTTTCTTGCTAATGCGGCAGACGATTGGACATATTAAAATACAGTAAAAGATATATTCCTCAAACTGTACTATATTAACTGTACTATATTCTTTAGTATTCTATTTGATTTAATTTGAATATTTTCTTCTACATTATTCTATCTATAAAAATATCCGTTCCGATTTTTTTATAAATATATTTTTTTTACATCAATTGTATACATTGATCATTGTATTTATAATATATATATATATATATATATATATATATATATATATATATATATATATATATATATATATATATATATATATATATATATATATATATATATATATATATATATATAGGCATTATCTGCATACATTGACCGTTGTATTTAATTTGAATGTACTCTGCAGCGAACTGCGGGTTTTCAGCTAGTCTATATATGAGGCGATGAAAGGCAAAGTGGTGTAAGTCAAAAGAGTTTAACAGTTTAACTTCAAAAACTACAAAAAATTCCACCATAAATTGAACAAATTATAATTCATAACGATTATTACAATACTGCAAATACTAACTATTTACAATTACACTATAAATTGAACATGGAGATTACATATTTGCCCTCAAAGGGAAAAAGTTGAAAATGTGACTTACACTACTTTGCCTTTCAACGCCTCATATATAAAACGGTTCCGTAACTGTCTCACTGACTAAATGACTGACATACAACGCACAGACCAAACCGCTGGACCTAAAGGACTGAAATTTTGCATGGCGATTCTTCTTATAGTGTAGGGGTGCACTAGGAGAGATTTTGGAAAAATTCTTCTTAAATTTTTTTAATTAAATTTTTAAGCTGTTTCAGTAACTTTTTTTAAGTTTGCATTTAAAATCATAATTTGACGGTTATAAAATTTATATCACGAGAAAGATCATAAAAATTCCTTTAAAATGAAATCTTTTTCGAATCTTTACCTCCATTTTCTGATTTTTGGTGAATATTTAAAGATTCATTTTTAGAATTTAATCTATTAAATGCTGATCACGTGATTTCTTTTTCTGGTACTTTAAATAAATTTATCGTCACGTGCATAACAACTAAATAGACAACAAAATATTTTTTTCTTGCTAATGCGGCAGACGATCGGACATTATTTTGTCTATAAAAATATCCCTTACGATTTTTTTATAAATACAGTAACCACCGCTTATAGTGATCAGTGGTTATAAGAATCAACCGTTTATAAGAATCAATATCGCAAAAACAAAAACAAATGTATTATTTCCATGTTAAAATTTCCGCTTTAAAGAATCAATCCACCGGTTATAAGAATCAGTTTGCAATCTTCGCCTTCCTTTCATTTTTCCAAAAAATGCCACTTAAACTCTCAAAAGGTACGAAATTCTTTCTTAAGTTTTTGAAAAGAAAGATTGATAAAACTTTAGGGTGGAAAACAGTCGTAAAATACATTCCTTAAGACATAACATAAGAGTTTCTCCTTATACGTTTTAGCTAAACACTGTCTTATTAGCTTTACCCAGGGGCATCTAACCCGCCCGGGTCCGATTTCACTTTTCTCCAGACAGGCACTCCTTTTTTCCCACCACTTACTTCCTGGTTGCGGATTTCTGGACCCTGAAACACATAAATCTTCCGCGAAGTGTCCACCATCACTTACGCAAACGGGACAGTGGATTCAGCACTTCAAACCGTGAAACGTAAACGGATCCATTTTGCTGAATCAGATGAACCAGATGCTGAATAAAACGTGTCACGGTTTGATTCAGAATCAAACCGTGAAACGTAAGCTATAAGGTGAATCTTCGTCTGAGACTGTAATAAGCATACGTCGCTAGTATTCACTTTAGTTTTCTAACAAAATTGCCAGTTAGTGTTAGAACTTTTTGATAGTCGAATTCAAATATGATAAAAACAAGGAAAACTCTTAGTTTTACTGAAAAACAGAACTTGTTAATTAGATATGAAGCTCTTCCAAAGTGTAGTCAAACAGAAGCTGCCTCTTGTTGATTTTATAATCATGTGTTGTTACTTATAGGTCTAGAAATTGAGTTATAGTATTTCTTTAGAAATTGAGCATTTTAAAAATTATAAAAAATAATTTTAATAAATGATAAATAACGTAAATTAAAGAGTATTTAATGGTAAATTATGTATATATGTGCCTGTGTGTTTATATATATGTACAAGTATATATTTGTGTATGTGTGCCTGTCCAAAGGGAAGTTTCGGTTATAAGAATCAACCGCTTATAAGAATCAAAAACAGTAATAACAAACGTGATTCTTATAAGCGGAAATCACTGTATATATATTTTTTTCTACATGAATTGTATATATTGATCGTCGTATTTATTATAAATATATATATATATATATTTATTTATTTTTTTGGCATAAATTGCATACATTGACCGTTGTATTTAATTTGAATGTACTTCGTAGCGAAGTGCGGGTTTTCAGCTAGTCTATATATGAGGCGGTGAAAGGCAAAGTGGTGTAAGTCAGTAAGTCAAGTGGTGTAAGTCAAAAGAGTTTAACTGCATAAACTACAAAAAATTCCACCATAAATTGAACAAATTGTAATTCATAACGATTATTACAATATTGAAAATAATAAATATTTACAATTCCACCATAAATTGAACATGTAGATTACATATTTGCCCCCAAATGAAAAAAGTTGAAAATGTGACTTACACCACTTTGCCTTTCAACGCATCAGATATAAAACGGTTCCGTAACTGTTTCACTGACTGACTGACTGACTGACATACAACGCACAGACCAAACCGCTGGACCTAAAGGACTGAAATTTTGCATGGCGATTCTTCTTATAGTGTAGGGGTGCACTAAGAAAGATTTTTGAAAAATTCTACTTAGATATTTCTAAATTAAATTTTTAAGCTGTTTTAGTAACTTTTTTTAAGTTTGCATTTAAAATAATAATTTGAGGGTTATAAAATTTATATCACAAAAAAGATCATAAAAATTCCTTTAAAATGAAATCTTTTTCGAACCTTTACCTTTATTTTCTCATTTTTGGTGAATTTTTAAAGATTACTTTTTAGAATTTAATTTATTAAATGCTGATCACGTAATTTCTTTTTCTGGCACTTTAAACAAATTTATCGTCATGTGCATAACAACTAAATAGACAAAAAAAATATTCTTTTTCTTTCTAATGCAGCAGACGATTGGATATTATCCAAAAAAATAAATATCTCTTATGATTTTTTTATAAATATATATACATATATATATATATATATATATATATATATATATATATATATATATATATATACACTGAAGTGCCACTGAATTAGGGATAGCAAAGCCTATGCAAATTGTGTATTGCTGCGCATCATGTATGCGCAAGTGAGGGCGCTGTGGTAACTGCATATATAGCGCGTACTGTGGTTGTTCTGAATTAGTTGTTGGAATTGCCAGTATGGGTAAACTGCCTGATTTAGACACCTTCAATCGCGGACAAATCGTAGGTGCGCGACGCATGGGCCATTCAATTTCCGAAATCGTCAGACAGCTAGGATTTTCAAGGTCGACAGTGTCAAGAGTATACCAAGAATACATGGATGGTGGGAAAAAAAACTAGCTATCGGGCAAACTGCAAAGGACAATTAGCCTTGACAGTGCGTGGTGAGAGACGGCTCAGGCGTATTGTACGTAGCCAGCGAAGCCAAACATTAGCTCAAATTACCACCCAGTTCAATGACGGTGCCAGTCGTACAGTCAGTAAACGGACTGTGCAACGCTCGCTTCACCGTATGGGTTTCGGGAGCCGTCGACCTACGAGAGTACCATTGCTCTATACTCGCCATCGGGCTGCACGTCTTGCCTGGGCAAGAGAGCACAGAGACTGGAGTGTAGAGGACTGGAAACGAGTAGCATGGAGTGATGAGTCTCGATTCCGACTACTTAACGCCGACGGAAGGCTGAGAATATGGCGTCAGGCTCATGAAGCCATGGATCCTGCATGCCTGGCTGGAACTGTACAAGGGCATGGTGGCTCAATCATGGTCTGGGGTGTTTTTTCGTGGCACATTTTGAGATCTTTGGTGCGTGTACCAACCTCCCTCAATGCAATTCGGTACGTAGAGTTGCTGGGTGATCACCTCCATCCGTTTATGCTGTTCTGTTATCCGCACGGTAATGGAGTTTTCCAGCAAGACAACTGTACCTCTCACAAGTCCCGGTTGGCTACTGGCTGGTTGGATGAGCATTCCTCTGACTTCTCTGTCATGAATTGGCCACCTAGAAGCCCAGACTTAAATCCTATTGAGCATCTTTGGGATGTTTTGGAACAAGGCGTGAAAGGCCATCACACAGCACCAAAGAACCTTACTGAATTATGGATAGCTTTAGCCAATATTTGGCAAGCCATTCCCGAAGAACGTTTCCAGAAACTTGTTGAATCTATGCCTCGCCGTGTGGCAGCCGTTATCAAGGCCAGAGGAGGCCCAACTCGTTACTAGGTAGGTATCCCTAATTCAGTGGCACTTCAGTATATATATATATATATATATATATATATATATTACATCAATTGTATACATTAATCGTCGCATTTATTATAAATATATATATTTTTTTTTGGCATTAATTGCATACATTGACCGTTGTATTTAATTTGAATGTACTCCGTAGCGAAGAGCGGGTTTTCAGCTAGTTTGTTTATAATATTGTTAGGAGTAAAATAATATAAGAAACAACCCGGTAACATCATTAGTTTTCGAGCTGTAAGCATATAAGCAGAGTACTGTTCTTGTAAGGTTGCTGAAGGGGTGGGGGTGGGGGGAAGCAAGAGGGTTAGGGGTCGGGACTTTGTTCTTTTTAGTGTATACTTTATGTACTAACACCCTGCAGTTGCGACAAAGCTTATTTTTTTACCTTCATTGACTGGGTTAATAAAACAGTTCCGTGACTGACTGACTGACAGATAACGCACAAACCAAACCGCTGGACCTAAAGGGCTGAACTTTTGCATGGTGATTCGTCTTATAGTGTAGGGGTGCACAAAGAAATATTTTTGAAATATTCTTCTTAGATTTTTTTAAATTAAATTTTTAAGCTGTTTTTGTAACTTTTTTTAAGTTTGCATTTAAAATAATAATCGGAGGGATATAAAATTTATATCACGCGAAAGATCATAAAAATTCCTTTAAAATGAAATCTTTTTCGAATATTTACCTCCATTTTCTGATTTTTGGTGAACTTTTAAAGCTTATTTTTCAGAATTTAATTTATTAAATGCTGACCACGTGGTTTCTTTTCTTTTTGTGATACTTTATATTAATTTTACGTCCCGTGCATAACAAAATAAATTGACAAAAAATATTAAAATACGGTAAAAGATAAAATTTAACCATTAGACTAATTGTGATGGAAGTGTTTTAAGAATTTAATTCAAATTAGTATGTTTTATGGATATTGAACAAACAAATTAATTGCATACATTGACCGTTGTATTTCTTTTGAATATTTTCTTCTACATTATTTTGTCTATAAAAATATCCGTTACGACTTTTTTTTATAAATCTATTTTTTGGAATTAATTGCATACATTGACCGTTGTATGAATTATATATATTTTTTTTGTATTAATTGCATACATTGATTGTTGTATATAATTTGAATGTACTCCGTAGCGAAGCACGGGTATTCAGCTAGTCTGAAATAATTGTTACATTTCACAAATTAGTGAAATCCATTTGCGCATCATATACCGAATACGTACGACTGAATAAACTTATTCGTATTTTTACCATGATTTTATTAACTTTATTTCTTGTTTGTCTGTGTGTGTGTTTGTCCAGTACAAATCTTGCAATCGATTTTTAACTAACTTCCCGACTAGCTAGACATTTGAAACTTTTATAATAGCTCAGAACACGATGACAATGCATTACTTTCGTACTTTTAGCCATCTTTCAGCAGAATTGAATTCATTTTCAGTTAATTTTGTTTTGTAGACTGTTGCAGCCATCTATCGGCCGGGACCGGAAAGAAAAGTTAAACGCAAGTTAACTTCTAATTAACTTCATTTTCTTTCAAGTTGATGGGACAATTCATCAAAAAAAAATTTCTTTTAAGTATTTATTAATACATAGAATTGTCAAGTTTATGTGATTCAACAGAAAATTTAAGGTTCAAAGAGTAGCAGTTGAACTACACACCTAGTAACGCCTGGTGCAACGGTGGCCAAATGCGGCTCCTAGTAAAATTTTAGGGCATTACATCAGATTAGAGTGCCCCTTGGCACACTTCTTGGCGCGATTGCGATACATACATAATGCATACATGCAAACATACATATATACATATATACAAACATACATACAAACATTGGCACTTTATCGCCAATTTGGCGGGAGCACCCTATTCTGTAGTGAAACCAAATTGTAGTTTTATTTTTTTTCTTGAACCGCTTGTACTGCGCGTGTCCCTGATTTGCCCCAAACTGAATTCAGTTTTGAAGCAAAACTTCGACCGTTTTTTTATGATCTTGAGAACATCGATATTTAATCATTTTCCACGAGTAAAAAAAAAATGTAATTAATATCGAAGAAGAAAATGTAGATGAATACAAAGAAAAATTGAAAGAATTACAATCAAATTTCAATAATAGGATTGAAGATTTGAAAAGTTTGAAATCTACATTTTGCAATATTTTGTGAACCGATTTCTTTGTGACATTATTGAAGATGGATCTCCAATTTCTGAAATAATTCTTACTGAAAAAGCGGCGATGAGTGAAATGTGGGTTAACAGGGCCGGGGGATAAAATTATGAAGTGGAACTAAGAAAAAAGGAATATGATAACAAGAAAGCAAGAAAATCGGATTTTTAGAGATGCATTTCTGTGAAAGTAGAATACTTTCTCCCAGCTTTTATTAGCTATCAGGGAAAATATTTCAACAAATAGAATACTATTGCATTAGTGAAATTGAATATTTATTTTAAAAACTTCCTTTCTAATTAATATAGTTCAGTTCAGGGTGGAGCCTTACAACAAAATATTGATCTCATTATAACTTCTTAACATATGATATCATCAACAGAACACTGAGTAAACAGAAAAAAAGAACATTTACTACATAACCCCCACTATCACCTAAGTGAAGTCAAACCAAAGACACTTAACTTACAAATTTCTAAAGCAAGCAAGAGAATTTTGGGGACAGAAAATAAATTCCTGCCACTAAAAACTATCCAGCTAGCATTTTTGACTGATTTTAATACATACAAATACTAAAATATAAAAATTGTACATATATAATGATATGAAATATACATTAAACACGTTCAATTTTAAATCCAGAAAATTTCTAATGAATAAAGATTAAACTTTATACATCATAAACTCATGTACTGTAAAGTCATCATGAAACAAACACTACTTGTGTTCTGTAATTGGCATCTAAAAATATTTTACTGACTCTGGAAAACCTTGTCATTTTCCCATGAGGAAATAATTTATTTACACACCTGGTGTTTCATTACATTATTTTTCTCCTATAGAACAGGATACAATAGATTTAGAAATGTCTGTTTACTATCACAATGTTCATTCATTTGCTCCTGTTACTGTCTTTCTTCCACACACATCATTATTAAAGACAGATCAACAACAAAATTAGTGAAACAAGCAAGGAAATTGTTCATTCATTTGCTCCTGTTACTGTCTTTCTTCCACACACATGTTTATTAAAGACAGATCAACAACAAAACTAGTGAAACAAGCAAGGAAATAGAAAATTCTTCAAATTTCATTATAATTAACTGAAAATTTAGCTAAATTTACAGTTAATTACAGTGAATTCATTAAGGTTTTTCTATTCCCCAAACACATTACTGTTTAACTTAACATTTTCTATATTCTTTTGTTTTATTCTAGGATAAAAATAATGAAAAACTTGTAACTGAAAATAGAAGCAAAAATTAATGCTGAAAACAGTTGTGCTCTTTTTATGCTTACATTCCTAATGCTAAAGTAATATGATTCAGAATGGGACAAAACACTGTAAATTCATACACAATTTACATTAATCAAATAAATTCATCTTATTATAAATGAAAAGACATTATGTGGTAGACCAGAAGTTCCCAAACTGTGTGCCACGCTTAGAGATCAGGGGTGCCGCGAAGTGCCCATGATCTCCAATCTAATCTATTGCTAAGGACTATTCCGATGCAATACCTCCAGAGGTAAATTTGAGAACGTGAAGGACATTGCAGCCACAACCTATTTTACATGCCCCGGCCACCATTAATGAACACGGCGGTAGATTTGCAGTGACAAGCATCGAACCAGGGACATTTAGATCACTGGCCCACTGCTCTTGCCAACTGGACCACTGCACTTACACAAGAGTATATAACACAAATACAAAAATATTAACATACATAAAAATCAACAAAGAGATATTTTAATGATACATTATAAGCTTATGATAAGAATGAATTATTTTTTAGAATATTGATGTTAATTCTGATAACATAACTTTGTACTCTTGTCATCTTTAAAAACGCAAAAAGAACTCAGCACTATACATTGGCATAGAAGTGGGAGTCTATCTTACTGCACTTTAGCAAGGACAATATTCCAAAAATAAAATAATGAACATTGTATTCTAACATCTTAAAACTGCATTAATACTATAAAATGTTTAAAAATAATGTAAAGAAAAATGGTAAAACAAATGTTCACATAAAAATAAATTTTACTTATAGTATATTGCATAAACAAGTATACAATTATTTTGTACCCAAATGCTTTAGAGATAGGTAAGATATGCCAATGGTTATGGCTTACATTACAACAAATCCCAATGGTTATTAAGAAAGTGAGTGATATTTGCTGACTTCATTTATTCAAAATCACCTTAAACTGCATAAAGTGCTCTACTTGTGTCTACAAGTAATATTCCATATTGTTTTGAATACTATTATCAAAGCCTCTGACACAATGCATACATACCTACAGGTTTATTCCCCAAAGATGCAGATATTATACAATTACTACCCATTAAATTACTACCCCTGTTTAAATAAACTTGTGTGTTAGTGCTGATGAAGTCAGACAGAATGACAATGAAATTCACAGGCTCTGATTGATATAAACCTTGGCACTAAGGATCACAAAAGACACATGAAAAATAAATACAAGGAGATGAAATTGCTCTTTACCTTGAAGGAAAAAAAATTAGAGCAGGGGGACACCTGAGGCTACCTAATGAAACAATATATAAGAACAGTTTAATGTAAATATAGCACCAAAAAAATATACTATTTTATGAGCTTAAAATGCTTAACTAAAGAAAAATATTTATAAATAATTTTTTATCTTGATATACAAAATTTTAAAACTTTGTTATTCATTCTAAGATAAAAGCAAAGCTAATTTTTCTTGCAAGTAATTCCAATTAAAAATTTAACAAATATCTCATCTCATTTACTATTTTACCAAGACGTTTGTACATAAAAATTTCCAGGGGAAGTAGTCACTTTTCCTCTTGAAAAATCAGCAGTTTTAGGCACTTTTTTAGCACATATGAAGGAAAAATTAAGAACTAATGTTTACAAATATGCACGCGTGTCTAAGAGTACATCCATATGCTATTAACATTTTTCAATAAAGCAATATATAACAAGAAACATAAATGTTTCATACCATCAAATTATTTTTAAAGTTCTGTATTAAAACAGCATACAGATTAATTAATTTTTTTGTTAAAAGTATTTGAAAACATAAATTTTCTTTTCACTAAATTTTTATATAAAATAGTTTACATGTTTACTAGTATTAAGAACATAATAAAAAAAATTCCTATTGATGAAAATTAACTAATTATATTCAGAATGGGGGAAGATAGAAAATCAGAAAAATTACTATTAAGTAATAGAAATTTAAATTATTTTAATTACTATTACTATTGAAAAATTACTAACCCCCCCCCCCATCTATCTTTTTCACACATGTAAGTCAAATTTGCAATCATGTATAGATCTGAACCAAACTGATTTCCAATACCTAGTATTCAACAAACTACCTTTCTGATGATGACAAAGACAATTCTAACAAACACAAACTTTTAGCATGAGCACCACAATATATTTACCCACAAGTGTAAAAAAAGGCTCAATATATCCAAGAATCAAGCTGAGATATATTCATTATGCAGGTTTCACATCTTAAGAAAAACTTTAACTCGTTTTTCCTTTATGCAAGTCATTGATATCAATTAAAATTTCTTCAAATTATAAGAGAAAAGCATGTCAAAATAAACAGTATAAAAATTTTCCCACAGTCCATCCATCATCTGATTGGTACATTTTAGCAGTTTTATTTTAAATTCTAAATAATTTCCTTTACTTATTTCATGGTTCATAATTGATAAAAGTTTTGAGATTTAAGATCTGGATAACAGGCCACAGAGCACAACATATTATCATCAGTATTTTCCTAAGACTGATAGGTAAAGATTTGAGCTCTGATAATTAGTGTCTACAATATTTTTCTTTCATGATAACAGATCATGCCATGTGTGTGAGAAAACCAGCATTTTATCACAGAATGAAAAACTACCATAATCACAATAGTTATCCTTGTAGTTACCCTTTAATTTCATTAGCTATGATTAAAACCACAACTTAATTTTGGTTTGGTTTGGTTTGGTTTGGTTTGGAGCACTACAGTCAACTTTTGCTACACAAGGGCTAATTAAACCGGAACCTACTGCTTAAAGCCAATTCTGAACGGCTACAAACATCCATGCCATGAGTGGGACTCAAACCCACAGACTCAGATACCAAAGCCAGAGTCCTAGGCATTTGGCCATCATCTGGCTGAACTTTTGGAGAATAATTAGTAAAATCAGTGAGAAGTACAAGCAGAGGGCTTAGATCTACCCTTTCATGGATCACATGCACTTGAACATTATTATTACACCATTTAGTTATCAGAAAAATCATTATAATTGATGCTATTAATAATTATTATACTTTGCATTTAGTTGTAAGCTTTGTTTTGAATATGTTTGCTAGAGATTACTACCATTAGAAGACTGAATAAAAGTAAAGCACTATATTACCATCCTAAAATATATCTCAAACTCTTTAATAGTACAAGGTGCATTGAAAGAAACAAAGTGAACAGGGGCAAAACTCCTGCAGATGTTATGCTGCCATGGATTATAGAAGAATTTCTTTTTCATCTGTGAAAATTAATGTTAAGTATTATATAGAACAGTTGATAATAAGAAGGAAATTATGGTCTATAATACCCATTGGTAATTGTAAAAAAATCATCCTCATCAATAAAGAACCGGTTATTTCAAGAAATTGCTTGGAATGACAAAATTCTCCAGCCATTAAAGCCCAGAAGAAATTAATAAGCACTTTTATGGGCCTTAAAAAACATGCTTTCAAATATGAGAACATTTTAGGCACTTTTAAGGATGCTAGGCATTTTGATATCTGAGTTAAATCCTGCTTTTTTAATCTTAAATTAGTTAATCATATCTAATAAATAAAATAAAGGTCATATCCATTTAAACCCTCTAAAAAATAACTATCACATCATTTAATATTTTTTTCTACCTATCCTTAAATTATCCATATAATTTACTTTATTCCTGAGTACCTCATCATGCTTTTGAATATAACAGATATGCATCTCTCAATTATTAAAACAACAGTCATGGACGTAAATTATGCAAAAAAATTTCATAAGCTAAATTTACAATTCAAAATTCTTTTATATTATCTTATTGAAACACTGCAATTCAATTCTTAATTAAGTTCATTAGATAACCAATAAAATACACAATATATGCACTGAAACTTCTAAATATAGATTTCAGACTATCACTTATTTAATAGGGTTTTTGATAGTTTTCCCCCTTCCCTTTATTTGTATGTATATATTTATCCCAAATGCCAGGCTTTAACAATTAAGTCATTAATCTTCTGGCTTACCAATATTTCTGAACAGTACATTTAAAACTATTAAGTGCAGGGCACGTGTCAATGTGGCAACTGTCCATCGAGCATCCAGAATTACAGAGACAGCAGACTGGGGAGTCCTTTAGTCTAATTTTAAAAAGATGGGCATTGAGACAATCATGTCCTGTTAGAAGATGGAAGGTGGTAACAGCAGAACTACATCAAAGGTCCGTGATTGGCATTCCGCTATTACAGAGATGTTCCCAGGCCTTTCCCCTAGCTAATGTAGATATGTCCAATTTAAATATTTTCTCAAATTCCCAGAGCATCCAGAATTACAGAGACAGCAGACTGGGGAGTCCTTTAGTCTAATTTTAAAAAGATGGGCATTGAGACAATCATGTCCAGTTAGAAGATGGAAGGTGGTAACAGCAGAACTACGTCGAAGGTCCGGGATTGGCAGTCCACTATTACAGAGATGTTCCCAGGCCTTTCCTCTAGCTAATGTAGATATGTCCAATTTAAATATTTTCTCAAATTCCATTTTAATGAGATGTTTAGCTAAATGAAAAGTCAAAGGATTATTTGACCTCCGTAGAACAGTGGTACCTTTCTTTGAGAGGAAATCAACTCTTTCATTACCTTCCACTCCACAATGGGAGGGAACCCACTGTAACACAACAAAATCAGCAAGTGATTTCAGATGAGACCTACATTCAAAAAGGTGTTTAGAATTGCAAACTCTATTGTTGGAGATGGCCTGAAGAGCAGACTTGGAATCAGACAGAATAACAACACTATTGAATTTTTGTTCTAACACCATAATTTGCTTCAGAAAAATAAAAATTGCCTCCAATTCTCCATTGAAACTCATAGTATCTCTGCCAACAGCTTTGTAGAAAGCAAAGTGTTCACAAAAAACTCAAGCGCAAGCTATAATACACCTCTGAAACATAGAGCCATCTGTAGAGACATAGGTTCATCGATTTACAGGATATCTGTTTTCAATAGTAGCAAGAGCAATAGCACAGATTTGAGAACTATCCATGTTTCATTTATCAATCTGTAAGTCTAAGTTGAGTAACACTCGGAAGTCACAAAAGTCATAGGGCCACCATGGACCAACTAGCAATTAGGTTTCACAGGTAATGTCAATATCATCCGCTATCTGATAGCTAACTTAGTGAAAGCCATGTTGTGTTTTAAGATTTCTCTGCTTGTTGTAATCATAATCCCTCCAATAGAAATTACCTGGGAGTCTACATAGTTTTTGTAAAAGGAGACCTCATCCATAATAAAATCAATATGCAATATTAAGAAAAGGAAGGAAGCCAGTAAATGGCAGCACCATGACAGATTTTGCATTACCCAGGGTGCACCACGAGGAGACCTGTTACTTTACACCCCTTATTTGTATGTATAGTTGACTTCATTCATAAGTCTATCAATGTGCACATGAATGCAGCAGATGTGTTTCTTACATATTAACCCAGCAGTTATGGATCCAAATCACATGAGAGAATAAAAAATTCTATTACTTTATGATTTACTTTCGAATTACTTTGCAGTTTTCCAGGAGATAGTTTTAGATAGAATTTAATCTTAGCATTTTCTATGTCAAAATAGACAAAATAAAGATGTGAAATTAGTATTGATATTCTATTATTTCATAATTGTACATGTGTGTCTACTGCATTTGTAAACACCTTTCATATTGATGTCAAGGATTTTTTGGCCCAGCATTTAAACATTGTTAGAAATAGTTTTTTGATAACTTCACCATTAATTATGATTTAATTTCTTGTAGAAAATAGAAACACAAAATCTAAAAGTTGAAAAAAGAAAAAAAGTATATTTGACTAATAAATTTCCTGTTCAAGTCAACTGAATTCAATATAAATGGCAAAAATATAAAATAAAACATCTGTCTCATCAGAAGAAGAAACTTTAAAATATCAGTTTTATGATCAGGGTGTATTAATAATGTTGTTCAGTAGCCTAGCTCAGGGGCGTAATTAGGCTGGGGCAACCGGAGAAATGCCCCAGGGTCCCCGAGGTAAGGGGGGCCCCAAGACAGGGGGTAAAAAATGAAGGCATAATATCTCAGGGGGCCCAATTTGTGTCCTTGCCTCGAGGCCCCTAAACGCCTAGCTACACTGCTGGTCTAGCTACACTTTTTACTGGACACAAAAGGCCATTTTCAATACTTTTGAAATTTGAGTTGGATTACGTTCATACAAATAACGAATTTATACAGTAACTTTTACTTTTTATGAACATAATGTTCTCAAAGTGAAATGAAGCAAAAAGTAGCCATTAAGCAGAAGATGTCAATTCATTATGATCGACAATTATCACATTTTATCAATTAAACAGTAAAAAAAGCCTTTGTGTTCGATTGAATCATAAAACTAAATTCTGCATTCAAAACACCATTTCATAATGATAAAAAGCAGTTTGTACTACTAATATATGAAAAATCATGGCATACTATTTTAAAAGTTTGCATTTAGTAATTTTTTTAAAATAGTCTTGGGTGAGACTATAGGCACATCAGGATGTACTCACCCTTTCTACAATAGTGCAGTAGCTTCAAAAGACTTTCTATGACTGACATCTTGCCCCTGTTGTACTTTAACCGCTTGACTGCCAGGCTTAATTTTGCTGGTGAATGGCTATATACCAGGCTATGCAGTGTAAAATATTCATGTCATAAATCATTTAATAACTTCTGTGATATAATAGTGATGAATTTAAGTTCGTTAAAGGTTTTACAACATTATCATAATATATATAATATATAAAGCGTGCACATTATATACATAAACTAATATACATACATACATTATATACATAAAACTCAGGAATTTATTAGTTAATCAAGGTCATTACTACTCACCTCCGACCAGTACCATGTTATATCAGTTGCATATCACTGACCAATTCAGTTCAAATATGCACTCATAACTGTTTATTGAACAATGTACGGGGTGTATGTCCTGGTCGCTGATTACTAAAATGAGAGGACATATGCTGCATGTGTCCTGGTAGTCAAGGGGTTAACCTGGAGTCCTACATAACAAAATTATAAATGGATAATACAGGTAAAAGTAAGAAACAATAGATTTGCTTGTCATTCTATGAACTCGCAAATCTTTTAACCTCATAAATATGGGTAATTTTCTTCTCAACATTTTTTTAGTAACAATGAAATGCATAATTTTGAATTCTGTTTTACACATCTTTGAGTAGCAATTTAAGGAAAGAAGGCTTCTTTAATTTCTATTCAAAGATGCATAAAACAGAATTTAAAGGATTTTACATTCAAAATTTTATATTAATATTTTGCAGTATGATTAACTATTGACCTCTACCACAAGAATATTAAAATCCTTTTGTCGGAAACTTTAGAATAAAGTCTTTGTATTATAGAACCTTTCAGATGCAAAAAAATACAAAAAGAAAAGATGAATTTGTTCATACATACTTAGAAAAATACCAACAGGAAAATTCTCTACAGCTTGACACAGGGATAGAAGATCTGTGATGTTAATTGATGCAATGCCTTCAGAAGCAAACAATGAATAAAATGAAAAAAAATTAAATATTGATTACCCACAGTTGATTTACAAACCCATACATATACTTCATAGTTTCAGAAAAGTATTTTCTATATGTGTTATACAAAACTACAGAATATCTCATATCAACATATTTATAATATTCATTCTTATGCATGCAATATACTCACATATATATATTAGACACTTACATAACTACAACTTCCTCTAGACTGATATTTTTCATTTTAAAATTCTTATAAAATATATAAATTTTCGTCAAAGTTATCATCAAAGTTAACAAACCAAAATTTTAAAGCATGGTACAAAAAAAATTCTTAGACATACTTCTTTCCCTTTCTCATTAAATGTGATTTATGAGAAACTTTATATATTCCTTATTAAAGTTATTCTATTTCACGAAAACAAAGCTAATCATTAAGATTACCCAGCAGTTGTGGATCCAAATCACATGAATATATGATCAGCATATATTAGCTCTTTCATATGCATACATGCAACATAAATACAGAAATTTTTAATCCACATAAGTAAGAATATCATCTATTTTATACTTTTTTTTTTTTTTTTTTTTTGCTGTTTATTACCTTTTTTGTAGATATAGCCAAGACCACAGGGGAATATTAACTGATTGTATAACAGAAACATGGAGTCAAACAACAGTAACATTTGATTCCTCTTTCCTGTATGGTAATAAAAATAGGTATGTTATCTAATTTTTTATTATTATTTTAAATGAATCTTTAGAAGTTTAATAGTTATTAAAAACAGTCTTTAATCAAAACCTTTTATAAATTTTATGAACATTTTTAGAAGCATGAAAAGCAAATATATAGAAGAATGGATTTAGATAAGATTAAGATAAAAGTGTAATCTAGTGTAATAATTTCAGTTAACTTATTGAAAACGGGAGACAATGAAAATGCTTTTTATGACATCTGGTGACAAAATCCATAATGTTTCAAATATAAATGATGATGAATATAGTAAAATTTGTGACAAATAAACATCACCACATGAATTATTTGATTTTACTTTAATAACAATTACAGAATGTGTTACACATTTTTATTTACTTTAATTACACTTTTATTCTAAGGTTGCTGTTTTTTACAGAAATTTAAGAAAAGATAGGAAGTTTTTTTTTTTAAATTGTTTAACCATAAAAAATATGTATATTTTATGCATCCATTTCATTCTAGTTTCAAATTTACTGATAATTATACTAAGATTTTATTTTTTTACATCATGCATCAGATTAGGGCATAACTTCTCTTTATCCAGTATGTGACTAATCTGTAACAATTAGATACATTTCAAAAGCAGACTTAAGTTATATTTATAAAAAGCATATAATAAATCTGATCAAAACAATTAACTTATCAAATTCCCTTCTTGTTTCATCTGAATTGAAGAGGAATAATACTTGGGTGAAGCAACCAACCTCTACATTGCCCAGGCTGGGAATTCTCTATGAAGGAAAAAATATTAAGCAAAAATCCTTTAAAATAAAATAAACAGGTGAAATACAAATGAAAATATCTTATGCAAGATATTATCAGAATACAATTTATAACAGATGGCATAATTAAAATATAACTCAATGATATTATTACAAATAACTCTTTAATCTATAATATGGAATTACTTGCACTTTGACTTTAAAATTGTTCTCCTTAAACAGATCTTTAGACTAAAATGATTCTGTGTTCTATTCTTTGAAAATCAATAAGTTCCTAAAGATATACAGTGGAATCTTAATCGATCATTTTCCAAATCATTGTTTTCCCCATATGTGTCGTTTATTTCACTCAGTCCAGAGGATCATATTTCTTTGTTATGTTTCTGCATCAATCGTTTTCCCACATTTATCATTCAGTTTAGTCGGTCCCTCAAAAAATGATAGATCAAGATTCCACTGTGTATCCATATAAAATTTTTATATACTACACCAGCTATAATTTTATATGAGTGTAAGACAAAAAATTTACTTCTCTATACTTATAAAACAGGTAACTAGTAAATGAATAAATTTTACTTCTCTTCAAATAAAATAAAGCTTCAGAACATCTCATACACTTGATATCATACAGTATCTTTAGAAATAAACACAAAAGTATTAATGTTAACACAAGAAATATTGAACTGAAACACTAAACAGTGACAGAAATAATGCATCGCTAAAATAGCTACAGGGTATAAACTATGAGATATCAGCTAATAGAAAAACCTAAAATGAAAGTGAAATTAGAAATAAAGCATAGTAGAAACATTAGAAAAAGGAAATATATACCTTTTCATACACATCTAAAACTCATGGAAACTAAGTACATCATGGAAAGAAAGTACAAAGATATAAGCAGTGCTATATTTCTAGAAAGAGTGGTGCCAGAACGCTAACCTTCCGGGGTGTGTGTGGGGGGGTATTCCAAATTATTGATAAAGAGAGGTACCTAAAGAGAGGTACCGGAACGCCGTTCCAGCACATTCCGCCTCAAATCTAGCCCTGGATGTAAGTACATTCAAGAAAAAAAATGAATGACATAATATATTACCTTTACATCAAAGCCCATTTTCAAAGTTTGATCTTTACAATGGATTTTAGCAAGTCCCACTTATTGAGGCAAGCTCTAAAGTTTAAAAAAAAAAAAGAGAAAAAATTATACTTCAGTTTTTATTTAGGAGATACAAATTAATTTAAAATGCATCTACCAATAGCTTCAGCCCAAGAGGTATTTATGAAAATTAATCAGAAAATAATCGAGAACATATTCAACATAGAAATTTATTATGATGATATCACAGTTACTGTCTCCATAGTAGAGGAATACGACTTGACATCAGGAAAAGTTTAAAGGATGAGTAAAGTTAAATAAGGACAATTTTTAATGCACAGTACCTTGAAATTAAATCCACGAGTAAAATAATTTCTAGTAAAAGAATAAAAGATAATCATGTTCACATAAAAGTAATTCTAGAATTTTAACATCTAATCTAAAACTGCTGCTATAGGGTTATTAAGAATGACCAGTTTCTTGTTCAAGTTTATCACTAACATGTTTACATTTAGTGCTCCTAAAAAATTATAGACCAGAACTGGTTGCAAAGATCTAAAACTACAGAAAATCTGGAGTTTATATATTAGCTGTAAAAGTAGAAAATGAGAAACAAAACTACCAGCTTTTATTAAAAAAATGTATTGAAAGATTTGCTTAAAGAAAAAATACAAGAAGCAAAATTTCTACATTAATAAAGATAAATAATTTATGCCACAGTATTTTCCAAATGCTTATGGTTGAATATTTATGGCATAATATCAAGGACAAATTACTCTATATTCATGAAAATGTATGAAATTTAAAGGAAAAAAAAGTATTTCATTCATTATACCTGCACATCAGTTCATGAGTTAAAAAACAATTGCCACTAACAATAAAGGTGTTGGCATGTCATTTAAAATAGAATTTTAAATCATATACAATAATTTTTGAAAGGAAGAAAAATACAAAGCATTTATTTAATGTACAATAAATAAATGTCTCTATCAGCTATTTTGTACCAGGATATATCTACTCACATTTTAGTTGCTAAAAGGTTATATAAAATTTATAGCATTTTATTATATCTTGGGTACGCAGGTAATATGAGATAATTATAATCATCTCAACAAAACTTGTCATCAGAATGGTAATTTAAATTAGTATGTACACATGCAATGCAATACAATGTGTCACAGCCATTACTGGGTTACCTTGAGATATTAATTACATAATATATAAATAATAACCCTTCAGGATAAATGGAAAATATTCTAAACTTATACAGAAGACCACAGAGTCACTTTCTGTGATTTTCGCTATACCTTATGCAAGCCTTATACCCAGACAAACCACAAGAGAGCAATCACAATAAAATCCCCATTCACATTTATATGATTGTTCTTTCACCGTTTGCCCATTGAAAAATTTCTAGGGATCATCACGTCGTTCTCTACTATTAAGCCACTATAGTTCTTTCCACTGATCGATTACAATGAATTCCACTCTAACTTTCAACTTTACAAATGTTAATAGGTTACTCAGCGAAATATTTATTGCTCATCTTGGCATTCTGGTGTGATTACTACACAGCAGCTCAAATATTTTTAAGCCAACTATCTAGAAGTTCTTTCAAAGTATTTGGTATGTATATATATATATATATATATATATAAACACAAACAAATACCCATCTACGTGTGTGTGTGTGTGTGTGTGTTTGCTTGTTTTTGTGCTACAACCAATCTAGTGACTTCCAATTTTTGCTCTGAAACGTAGAGCAGGCGAAATTTTATCATTTCAGGCTAAAGCCCAAATCCAACGTATGTATATCTTTGCACAGAAAACGAAAAAACTGTATGATACAAAATGCATGTAAATATACTCATGGTTACCACAGTCGAAATCTTTGACGAGTCCTGGGAAAGTATTGCGGCGACATAAACGCCTGTATCAATTGCAGTTAGTCATCGATAACAACTTTAAAATTGATAATTTCAGATTTTAAAATCGTGCATCAAAATTTGAAAAATCCATTTCTCTAATAAAACGCAGCGTAAAGCATTAAATGAAGAAAATTGAGTAAGGTCGGATCTTGATCAGCTGATCACTTAAATTTACGAAGTTTTGATGCCATTTAACAAAACTCAAACTTTGCTGCGATCAGGGAGTAGAGAGGGAGAGAAGAACCTTTTGCGTACCTATTTATAATGAGAAACTGGAGGGAAATCTAAGTGATGTCTTCAGACCCTGGTTCCCAATCTGCGGATTGGATAAGAAAGTCAAGCAAAGGAGTTTCCAGGGAGTCGCGAGATTATTTTTTAAACCTTTTTTAACTTTTTTAATAACTATATCTTGCGCAAATGTGTTGGCAGTCCTGGGTTAATAGGCTATAAGAAAAGGAAGTCGTAATTCCAAAATACTGCCTTAGGGCCTGTTCACATAGGAGTCCGTTGCGTTGCGTTAAGGAAAAGATGACGTTGAGACAAAAATAAACCAATCATAGGCGTTAAAAATTTCATTGCTAATCGTTTGGAGGCTTATGATTGGTTTATTTTCGTCTCAACGTCATCTTTTCCTTAACGCAACGCAACGGACTCCTATGTGAACAGGCCCTAAGCATAAGATTTTTTCTTAAAATGAAAATCAGTATAGGTTTTTCTTCACTTCAGAACATATACTTATACTCATTTCTGTAAAAATAAACAGTTTCACTGTCAATTTTTTTAAACTTTATAAACATCTTATACTTAGCAATTCCTTGGGCAGATGGCTAATTGATGCGAAAGCAAAAATAATGAAATGAAAACTTTCAGTTGAAAACCTCACTTAAATTAAACAAAATATTAAAACCGTTTCATACCTTTCTTGTAAGGTATGGGCAATGCTGTAAATAAACAAACTGTGGAAATGGTCTGTCTACACATGGTTGAAGTGAGCTAAAGAGGTGTGGTGAAGTTGGGGAATATGCCTTTGGCTTAAAACACTGACACTCTAATGAACTATTCATAACGATTGTGACGAATTAAAATAATTCTCACAATTAAAATATAAGCAGCACATGGCTGGAATATGTCGCAACTGACCGACACGCCCTCCTTTAACGTATAACAGGTGACAGCGAGCTGGAACGAAAGGAACACAAAGCGGTGGGAAAAACGTGACATCTTGGCGGAACAGAAATTCGCCACGGTGCTCCAGATTAATGACGCGACCACCATGAAATCACTAGAATTTTAACCTTGCCTGCCAGCAAATCGAAAAGTCTAGAATGACATCACGATTACCAGAGCCAATAGGAGACGAGTTCTCTGGACGGAGCGAGAGAGTCCAAAATTAGACGGGGCGAGAAAAAGTTAGTTAGCGACCTGCTAGGCTGTGGTAGACTCCTCCGACCATCCAGGGTCGAAAGAAAACGGCTATACGTGGACTTGCGTAGTCGGCGGCTTATTTCTCACGAAGAGAATTTTTAGCTTCGGCTAGGAAGCTTGGGTACAGTTCATCGAGATCATCAAGGCCGGATCATCCTGATTCTATAAAGTGCCTCGCAGTCATCCACCCTGCAGGGAGTGAAAATCGAGGGACTTGTTCTAATTTCAACGAACTATTCGATGATAATTAATTAGCGAAACTCCAAGTGGTAACTCCTCCTAACGGACTCAGTCGTCATTTTAGAGGACTTTCATTGACTATGTAACGGATCTTCAATCTCCAAATTTTCTCCTCCGAATTGAAATAAATTCGTCGATTTTAATTTATTTGGCTGTGATTTTTTGTTGAGTCGATTGCTACCTCGATCAACGCGTTACAGCCTTTATATTGGTGGCAGCTAATTAGGATCAAGAATCGTCGTTTAATCAACAGCGACGGCCCACGACATTGTGCACATTATCGACGAAGATAGATGTAGGACACCCTGTCCAGGAAGCACCCCTGTTAGGACGCCCTGTCCTGGAAAGTAGAAGGAAGTACCGGGAGCCTCAGCCGATGGAAACCGCCGTGTACTAATATCCGTCGCCGTGCGACAAAATTCCGCAAAGGAACCACAACATTGAGCTGACCGACATGGATTGCAGAACGAGGGTCGTCAGAGAAGGTAAGCCTGACTCATTCTTAGAGGCAAAGAAATTGTGTAGTAAAAGAAATATATGCTAATTTTAAATTAAAGACTATTCTTAGTTTTGTATATATATAATTGTTGAACGGTGCTGCAAGATAAATTAGTAAATGCACTTGATTCTAATCGAAAAATAATTGTGTTCGAATTAAAATATGTGGAAAATATTACAAGTGAAAATTTAGTAGAATTGTGTTTTTTATGTGTAGAGCAAGATTTACGCGCAAGCATCAGTAACTGTTCAAACAGTATGCAAGTCTGAATTATAAAATTAATTGAGTAAAATTTTAAGGTGGTCTTAATTGCAAAAATTCTGAGTGTATTTTTGAATTGTGTATATTACGAATTAAATTAGCCAGTGAAAGAATTGAGTTTAGTGTCGTATATGAAAAGTGTCTATTGCAACTAAGTGTTATATTGATGTTGAAATGATATTATTATTGCTAGTAATCAAATTATTGATTCTTTATGGTATGTTGTAATTTGAAAGCAAACAACGATTGTAGAGGTTAAGTTTTTCTACCCTACTCAAAAGCAGTTGCGATTGAATGGAAGAACAGTTCCTTTTCTTCTGCTAAGTCGATAAGAGAATTGTGTATTATTGTATTTCTGTGTGTATTGTATTTTGTGAAATTTTGGAAAGGGAAGCTAGGAGTGTAAAATTATCTAGTAAACTTGTGTCCAGTAAAATTGTAAGATATTAATATGGCTTTCTTAAAACGGCATAGAAAAGCCGATCTTCAAAACCTCGCTAGGGAATTTCGATTGGAGGTGGGGGATGAAGAGACGATAATAGGCCTCTCTAAGAAAATCGTAGGGAGCGAAGATTATGACGAAGAAAGTGCCAAATTAATGCTGGAAACCATAATTGAGGATAGACTAAAAGTTGAGGCTAGAGAATTGGAATCGCAAAAGTTAAGGGACGAACGAGAATTGGAATCTCAGAGACTAAGGGAGGAGCGAAATTTCGAACTTGAGAAGTTACGGTTAACACAAAGCGCCGAAATCGCTAGCGTAGCCTCTATGAGTAATGAGAGCGCGAGACCCCGCAAAACCCTTAGAATGCAAAAATACGACCCAGAAAAGTCCGATATGGCTTTATTTCTTACATTATTTGAGCGCCAAGCTCGGAAAATAGATATTGATCAGGCTGATTGGGTGACCCACTTAATTGAATTGCTACCCCTAGAGATTTCTCAGTTAAATGTTAAAATACCAGACGATAAATGGGATGATTATGACCATGTTAAATCCGTGTTGTTAGAAAGATTTAAGCTTAGCTCAGAGGCATTTAGAACGAAATTTCAAACACACCGGAAACAAGAAGGGACGCTATGGCAAGATCTCATCTTTGAGTTGCGTAGCTACCTAGAAGGTTGGTTAGAGGGAATCGAGGTCATAGATTATAAGACTTTGAAAGACCTGATGATAGCGGATCAGTTGAAAAAACGCGCCCCTAATGAAATGAAAGAACATTTCATAGATGACTGGGGAAACTTAAATGATCCGGATGATCTAGCAAAGAAACTAGACCATTATGAAGCATCTAGACGCTTCTTAAAGAAACCCCAAAGTTTTAAACCTACGGAAAAAAGAGTCGTAGACAGCCCGAAAACTGAAAAAACCCAGGTTGAGAAAAGAGTTGAAACTAGCGAGAGCGGGCAAAACAAAGGGCATAATGCTAGGAATATTGACCCTGAATGGCGAACGAGGGAGTTTGAACGTAAGAAGGAAATCGTATGCTATAATTGTAATCAGCCAGGCCATCTTAAACCAAATTGTCCCGAACCCAGGAAGGAGGTGGGAATTATAAATTATCTGTCCGTGACGAAAAATTTTGATCCCTCTTTTAAACCCTATTTAAGCCAGGCCAAGGTAAATTCTAGGGAAATGACTATTTTACGAGATACAGGTAGTAGTCTTGATTTAGCTCCATTACTCGTGACTAAACCCGAGGATTTTACAGGGGAAAAAATATGGGTAAGGCAGCCCCTAGAAAATGAATTGAGGTGCTTACCGCTAGCTCGGATAAAATTAGAGAGCCCCGAATTTGGAACCATTTTGACGAAAGCAGCTATCGTAGGGAAATCCGTAGAGATGAACCATTATTTATTGGGGAATTCCACCCAAAAATTAATTGACTCCCGTGAAAATAATTCTCAGAAAATTAATGCGGTAGTAACGCGAGAAAGTCTACGCAAAAAGGAAACGAGTCAAGAGACTGAGTTAAAATTTAGCGAGGGTATCCTTAGGGAATTCATAGGAGCCGAAACTCTGAGGGAACCAAATAAATTACTCTGTAAGAATAGAGAGGAATTTCGGTCAGGCGAAAGGCCGGAACTTGCATTTTGTAACAGGATTGAAACAGGTATTGAGGGAAGTTCCCCTGCAACCGATTTTCAGGGATCTAATTCTAACCAGAGGGAAACTGGTTTCGTGAAACCGCACTCACTTTTGACGAAGGCGAGTTCAGAGTCTTTTGTGGGCATTTCTTTCCAAGTGGGAGGTTTAGGAAAAGTCATTGTTGAACCTCCAAGCCAGAGGAGCAGCGCTAATCCGCCCAACCTGGATTGTCAGGTTTCGACGGAGTTTAAGGGAAACGCGAACAATAGGGTCGAGCGTGGTATATCTCCCCAGGAGAATGGAATAACCAGATGTTTCAGTAGTGACGCTCTGAAAGGGGGGTTGCATAAGACTGAGACAGCCAAAAATGTCGAGTCCCAAGGGGTAAATGAAAAATCGATTGAGGAACTCTGTAAGCTATTATTAGGAACTCGAGGGCGACTCGGGAGGCGTGTGGAAAAGTTGTTCTGGGCTTATGAAAACTCAAAATATGGAAATGAAAGTAAATTAGCCAAGAAGGCGCAAATTGGTCTAAGACTTAGGCAAAAGAGAAAGTTGAGGAAATTTTCTAAGATAAATGGAACGGTTGACTTACCGAGACCCAGTGAAAAGTTTTCTTGGGCACTTCACAACAAGTGGGATGTGAGTCAGAAAGTTACATCCAAATTTAAATGGTGTAGATTCGAGAAATTCGAACCTTTCAAACGAAATTCTTAGGGTCAAATGTAGATATAATAATCTAGGTAATCCGTGTGAATAGGAAACCTAGGAATTTAATCGTATTACTGTGTTGATTTTTTGTGTTGTTAATTGAATTTTAAATTGCTTATTTTTATGTAGGGAAAATACTTAATAATGTGTCCAATTATATAACTGTTCTGTTTTTGTTAAAAATAATGAGACGGTTTTTGGAAACGCCGCTAGGCTTTCCGAAGGGAATTTAATTTAAATGATTTGTATATGGGATGTTTTACTAGAAAAGAAACATACACGAATTTTGGTTAGTGATAGATTTCTTCAACGGAAATTAGTTAAAAGGATTTGTATTTTGCTATAATTCTCTGAAAAGGAAATGGAACGCAGACTGTTTGAGCAGGATGTTGTCAGAATAAAAGAGTAATTTAATAATGTGTAATCAATTGAATAATTTAAGAATTGGTAATTAATTGCCTAATTTAGTAGTGTGTAATTGTATAATAGTGTTGCAAATAATTTTTGTTTTGAAAATTTTTAAGTACTTAATTTTGTAATTTTAAATATTAAATTATGATTGCCTCTAATGATGTTGTCAGGTGAGCCATGTTAACCCTTGTTTCCAGATTTTGCCTGCAAGACAAAATCTCCCCAACGGGGGAGGGATTGTGACGAATTAAAATAATTCTCACAATTAAAATATACGCAGCACATGGCTGGAATATGTCGCAACTGACCGACACGCCCTCCTTTAACGTATAGCAGGTGACAGCGAGCTGGAACGAAAGGAACACAAAGCGGTGGGAAGAACGTGACATCTTGGCGGAACAGAAATTCGCCACGGTGCTCCAGATTAATGACGCGACCACCATGAAATCTAGAATTTTAACCTTGCCTGCCAGCAAATCGAAAAGTCTAGAATGACATCACGATTACCAGAGCCAATAGGAGACGAGTTCTCTGGACGGAGCGAGAGAGTCCAAAATTAGACGGGGCGAGAAAAAGTTAGTTAGCGACCTGCTAGGCTGTGGTAGACTCCTCCGACCATCCAGGGTCGAAAGAAAACGGCTATACGCGGACTTGCGTAGTCGGCGGCTTATTTCTCACGAAGAGAATTTTTAGCTTCGGCTAGGAAGCTTGGGTACAGTTCATCGAGATCATCAAGGCCGGATCATCCTGATTCTATAAAGTGCCTCGCAGTCATCCACCCTGCAGGGAGTGAAAATCGAGGGACTTGTTCTAATTTCAACGAACTATTCGATGATAATTAATTAGCGAAACTCCAAGTGGTAACTCCTCCTAACGGACTCAGTCGTCATTTTAGAGGACTTTCATTGACTATGTAACGGATCTTCAATCTCCAAATTTTCTCCTCCGAATTGAAATAAATTCGTCGATTTTAATTTATTTGGCTGTGATTTTTTGTTGAGTCGATTGCTACCTCGATCAACGCGTTACACGATGTTAAAACAGACAACTAAAATTATTACTTTCTTTGGTTAGTTTTTTAGTTCAAAACTGTTATTAAATCACCAAGTAACTAATAGTATATTTCATGCTTTTTCCATGTTAAAGATTCAGTATAATATAGCCAGAAAAGGGAGAAAAACATAAATGTTATGTTAAATTATCAAACCCTCTGTTCAACTACTCTGCGAGTCATTTTTGTTTAGCGAGAATCTACTCGCTTGTATGTTTTGTCATTCTATGATTTGCGCAGCCCATGCCTTACTATGCACTAACATTATAGGGGAAAACTTACATTGAAGTACATAACTTGTTCAAAATATCACTAGTAAGGAATATCATTTACAGATATTGCAGCAGCCCTTACCATATCAAAAGCGTCAAAGATGTCCGCTATTGCACCTTCCTGAATTCGACTGTTAGGGCCTGTTCACATAGGAGTTTGTTGCGTAGCGTTAAGAGAAAGATGACGTTGAGACGAAAATAAACCAATCATAGGCGTTAAAAATTTCATTGCTAATCGTTTGGAGGTTTTTCATTGGTTAAATATATTTCAATACTTTAACGCTCGACAACGGACTCCTATGTGAACAGTCCCCTACACTTACCGCATAAGAGAAACTATATTTTCATTGCTTAAGCTTCGTTAATATTTAATCTGGAGAGTAGCGTTGCGTTCTTCAGTTACTCAGTTAGCACCGAGATTGTTGACATGACCTGTGAGAGGTTTTACATATCACGTAGTTATTGCGTTCAGTTCGATGATTGGTTAAACATTTCATCGCTGCCGCTCCGTTCTGAAATCTATGTGAACAAGGCCTTACTCGATGTTCTATTGTCAGTAAATGATCACGAATTACTACCGCCCCTTTAATTTTCTAGTGAAGAGAAAATACTTAAAAAAATTAAGTTTTCTCACATCAGTTATAAATATATCTATGTAATATTAAAAAGCTAGTAATTTCTTAATTCAACACTCTTAACATTTAAAAACTATTAATTCCTCACTTTAGTATTCAAAATTACATACCCCTTTTTAATCTCTTAAAGTAGTTAATTCCCCTTGGGCATTCGTGTTAAATTCCAAAAGATATTCCAGATTATAGTATTATCGAATAAAGGGAGATTTTATTCAAGATGGCTGACTTTTTAACGAAATTAAACTCAACGCGGCGTGGCTAACGAAATAGATCAGATCAGCGCATCAATAAAAACTTTTAACCAATCAAAGAGTAAGTCACACCTCTTTGTCACGTGATGAGATGAACTAATAAAACTGTCTGTTGCCCAAATTTAGACGGACTTCTGTACTATTGACCCTGTGGCAATCACCCCGTGAATTTGTCTTTCCATGAGTCTGATCTTAATAAACATGTAATGTAGAATAGTTGTGGTGTTTTGCGTGTCCGAGGTGGGAGATTGCGGGAATGGATTTGTAAACGTTTGTGATGCACGGCCGGGCGACAAGTCATCTAGTTTACTCTCAGGTTGATAAGGCGAGAAAATTTATCCAAAGCTACCATTCAGCAATCATTCTTCGGCCCGCGCCCGTGTCATTACATCTATATATATAAAAGAGCTCGTCTGTTTGTTTGTCCGCTATAGAATCATAGACTGTTTCACCCACCGGAACCAAATTCGGCACAGTTAATGTTTAGGACCCGAGAAACTTAACGCAGCAAAAACGAAATTTGGGGCTCAATTAGTTTTTTTTAAAATTGATTTTTAATGATTTTTTGTGCCCCTAAGAGGTGCGCGTACCACCTGTGGATACAGCCCTTCACCACAACCAGCTGCGTTAAGAGGGTTGGTTTCAGGGTGACGGGGGTTCAAATTCCAATGCGTGGGAGGAAGAGGGTTGGGAATGATCTTTGGCCCTGGCTCCCCAGATAAACACAACTTCCCTGGCTCTGCTTTGTGAAATCTGCAGATGACTTTGATTACACATATCGTTTGGATGCTCATATGACGTCACATTTGTTTTCATGCGAAAAGTGATGCAGACGATTTTTTTAACAGATTTTTAAACAGATGACATTCTAAAAAATGTAAAGGAATAAATGCATCTGGATGTTTATCTTTAATTAAAATAAAGGAGAAAAACTAATAATGCCACCAAAGAAACGGGCTTCGTTTGGAGAGTCTTCTGATGCGAAAAGAAAACAAGCGCAAAGAGCAGTCGAAACAGAAGAAGAACGCAATCGCAGGCTTCAAGGTATTGCTGAAAGACAAGCTGCACGAAGATCAGTGGAAACAGAAGAAGAACGCAATCGCAGGCTTCAAGGTATTGCTGAAAGACAAGCTGCACGAAGATCAGTCGAAACAGAAGAAGAACGCAATCGAAAGTTTCAAGGTATTCCTGAAAGACAAGCTGCACGAAGATCAGTCGAAACAGAAGAAGAACGCAATCGAAGGCTTCAATGTATTGCTGAAAGACAAGCTGCACGAAGATCAGTCGAAACAGAAGAAAAACGCAATCGAAGGCTTCAAGGGTATTCCTGAAAGACAAGCTGCGCGAAGGCAACAAGAAAACGAAGTGCAACGTAATCTACGACTTCATGCTCATAGAACAAGACACGCTCAAAGTAGATATCGTGCCATGAATGCTGACCAGTGGAGTTTATGTGCATTTCACTATAATCCAAAATGTAATTATGCATCTGCTAATGAAGTAAGTATTGGATCAATGTCGAAAATATATGACAGCTGTGGTGCTAAAAAGTGGTCTAGAGCAGGGCTTCTTAAACTGTGGGTCGCGACCCCCCTGGGGGTCGCGAGACTACTGAAAGGGGGTCGCAAAGATCTGATACTTTTCAATCATTATAAATAAAATTTTAAAATTAGTATACACACTACGTACAAATATAAATACAAATAAAAATCATACAAAATACTAGTGTAGTTTTATTATAACTATTTTTTGAAAAAAGTGGCAATGCAAAACTGTTATGTAGGGCCTATAAATGAAAATATGGAAGTAGCATTTAAAATAATAAATACAACGCGCTCCTCGATTTTCAACTGAACGTTCGACATTGATGTCTGGCCGCCGGCGTCAGTGTTTGCAAGATAACTTAGTGATTATAAGTACCCAGACGCCGCGTCGCCTTACAGCTTACACATACAATACGGAAGCATAATCAAGCTAGGCTAGGCGAATCGGCATATTATTTTTATGAAAGAATAATAAAAAAAATTAAATGAAAGCTTCTTTTTCGGCGTCTTTGTGATACGGTGCCTTTGTGCGCTGCACACTTTGAACACGCCATGCGTCGGGGTTGATCTGATCGTAATTTGTTGTCATTGCACTGGTAAAGATTCGAGTGTAGTTATTTTTCTGTTTGTACTTCAGTTTGGACTCAGCTTTGTCTTCGTAGTGACATGTGTGTATTTACTGTGTAATTTTCAGTTGGTGTTTTTAATTATTACGTTAAAGTTCAACTACATTTTGTTTAATTATTTATTATTATTTAACCATCATGGATAAATGGCTAATTAAAATTCCAACTAATAAGTCTGCCACGCCGTCACAACCAAGTTGCAGTGCTTCAAATCCGACTTCTAGCAAAACAAAAAAAAGAAAATATGACGAATCATATTTGCAGTATGGCTTCACATGCTCTTCTCACAACAATGAAGAACAACCAGTGTGCTTAATTTGCAAAGAAGTTTTGGCTGCAGAAAGCATGAAACCGTCAAAACTGCAACGACATTTGAATACTAAACATGCAACGTTATCAAAAAAGCCAATAGAATATTTTGAGCGTCTTTTGCAAACATCAAATAAAGAAAAGAACACTTTGGAGAAGTATGTTACTTTGAATGATAAATATCTATTGGCATCGTATGAAGTTTCGTATTTGATAGCAAAAACGAAAAAGCCTTTTACTATTGGAGAGCAACTTTTACTACCTGCAGCTATAAGAATGTCTGAAATTGTTCATGGAAAACAGTATGCTGCTGAAATTAGTAAAATGGAAGGTCATACTCGTGGAAAAGATATATATAAAAAAGTAAATGAGTTTTTTGAAAAAGAAGGATTAAATTGGAAAAATTGTGTTGGTGTGTGCACGGACGGTGCTGCAGCAATGACCGGACAAGATCTTGGTTTTACAGCATTTGTTAAAGCTGGAAATGATCATATTACATTTACACATTGTATGATTCACCGAGAGGCACTTGTTGTTAAAAAAATTGCACCAGAATTAAACACTGTGTTTTTTGATGCAGTCAAAATCATTAACTTTATTAAAAGTCGAGCACTTAATAGTCGATTGTTTAAAAATTTGTGCATTGATATGGATTCGGATTATACAAGTTTATTGCTACATGCTGAAGTTAGGTGGCTATCAAGAGGTCGAAGTTTGAAACGATTATTAACTTTAAAAGATGAAGTTCTTATATTTCTAACAGAGCAAAATTCTAATTTGGCCGATTATTTTCACGATAATTTATGGCTTCTCAAGCTATGCTATTTGGCAGATATTTTTGATAAAATCAATGATATGAATTTATCAATGCAGGGAGTCTGCGTTAATATGTTTATGTTAAAAAATAAACTTGAGGCTTTTGTTAAAAAAATTCTTATATGGAAGAACAGAGTGGAAAGTGGATCGCTCGAAATGTTTCCATTTACTGACGAGTATATAATTAGTAACAATATTTCAAAAAAAGATACTCCTATAACAAAAATTATAGTTAATCATTTGAAGGATATGGAAGTTTACATGCATAGGTATTTTCCCAATGATATCGATACACAACAATGGATTTGCAATCCATTTTCAATTGAAATGGAAGAAATTAATTTTTTAAACTTCAAAGCACAAGAAGAATTTGCCGAATTAACAAGTGATACTACCTTGCGACTCAGATTTTCTCAAGTGCCTGTGCATGAATTTTGGATAGAAATCAAATCAGAATATCCCCTACTATCGGAAATGGCAATGAATAAATTACTGCCATTTTGTACAACATATTTATGTGAATCAGCCTTTTCCACATTAACTTACATAAAATCAAAATACCGTTCAACTTTAATAAACGTTGAAAATTTATTACGATCTGCAATAACTCAAATTGAGCCTAGATTTAATTATTTGTGTAAAAATAAACAATCACATCCGTCACATTAATATTGTTTGATGTTAATAATATGTTTTTATTAAAAAAATTGTTACAAAAGTTTATTTTTTCTATTGAATATATAGATATAGTTTTATGTTTTCTTATAAAAAAATTGTTACAAAAGTTTATTTTTTCTATTGAATAAATATATATATAGTTTTATGTCATTCTATTTATTGTGTTTTATTACGACCGATATCCCGTCAACGTTTCCAATTATATATATGTGAAATGAATGGGTACGTATTCTTTAATCCTTATTTTATTTACATTGTAAAATAGTGCGATATTACATCTACATCTACGGTTAATATATATTTCATTATATGGAGGAGGGGGTCGTTTAAAATTTCCTAAGCTTGAAGGGGGTCGCTATATAAAAAAGTTTAAGAAGCCCTGGTCTAGAGGATCACCAGAAATGTGTTGCAGTAACGAGGAAAGTACAATTGCCTGCAATTACAGAACCACCCGAGCCTTTGAGAACATTGCTCACAGGTAATACATGTGATTCAAAACATTTCTTACAAAACATAAAAGCTTAAGGAAAATAGGCTTCATGGGGAATCCCGCCTTACTTTGATTAAATAAAGGGGATAACGCATCTTGCTCTTTACCTCTTGGGTGATGTGGAAAAAAGTGCATTTTTAAGGGAAAAATAAATAATAAAGGCAAATGTAAAGTATAAAATTTATTCCTAATTAAACAGTGGATCAAACAAATCTAATTAAATCTAATTGAACAGTATCTAACAAATATAATTAAACAGTAAACTTATTCAATCCAAACGTGCAAATCACGCAACACGGTGTTATTAATTCTCAATAAAATCAGACGAAGGTCCGCAGGCTTAAATTTTCTTTCTTTCTTATTGTTTGTATATCATTTCAGTAGAAACGCGATAAGTGCATTCTGTCTGGACAGATGAACATGAAGAGCGAGGTACAGCCCAGTGTTTTTTTGATGGAATGCATGAAAAATTTTATATCTATATATCTACCCGGGCAACGCCGGGCAATAATGCTAGTATATATATATATATATATATGAAATAATAACGTTCCACATTTATTTATTAACACATATTCTAAATTTTTCGGTTAACATTTCAATAAAGTTTAGTCCCTTATTTCAAATTATGACCTAAGGATAAACGTATTAACCAGCTAAATTGTTCCTTAATGCACTTGCTAAACAGTAAGTTGTTTTGAAAACATGATGATTCAATCGTTCTCGAAGCTTCCAAGAGATTATACGACTTCTGACACACTAGGTCATATGGTCACCGATAACCAGTTAGAAGTTTTTGGCCCCGTAGTGTACAGGGTCCTGAACCCTTCGTAAAAGCGTGAGCAGGAGTTTTCCTTAGCAGCTTTTACCTATGACTGTCCGCGTATATCGATGTTGTTCCGTCCATGCTTTACGTCGTGTCAATCTTTTGTCTTGTATTCTCTATCGCTGTGCCGCGCCCTTTCTCAGAACATCAAGATGTAATGTAGCTAAATACTCCGGCTTGCCCGTAATTGTAATTTTATGTGTGCTGTACCCTACTTCAAAACGTCGTTGTGTGTCCAGAATAAAGACAGTTCTAAAAATCTATGGAGAGTTCTTCGACAGACTGCACGACGAATGCCTAGAGCTGCTGGGCACTACCTACACACACACACACACGCATATATATATATATATATATATATATATATATATATATATATATATATATATATATATATATATATATATATATATATATATATATATATATATATGCGTGTGTGTGTGTGTGTGTGTGTGTGTGTATTTTCCCTGATACTTCTAGTATGTATGGTCTTTATAAATCATCCAACCGAACTTTATACCTTGACAACTAAATAAGTAGTTTTAACGTTGCAGAAAGCTTTTTTTAAAAATTCCTTATACTAAACGTTTTGTAGCAGATGGCAGATAATAGGTGAAAACCGGTATGAAAAAAATATATTTACCCTACATAACTGAGTATCTATCTCAAAATGCAGAAAAGTGCCAAAGTCGTTCCATGCCTTATCTTACCTTGGACTGATATTACAGTAAGATAAAATTATAAACTAAAGTAAAAGCTGACTTTAAAATATCAGATCTTCATCATTTAACTGCCGAACCCGATCGATACACTTACTGTATGTTAAAAATGTTTCTCTGGCTCATTGACACATCTCTTTTCTCTATTAAATAGCTTTTAGTGGAACAGCAGCTAAAGAATTTCTAAGTGTTCAAGAATTTAAAAGAAGTAAAAATACAACGATAATGTCTTACTAGAGCGATCTAAGTCTGATGTCACAGAATATAGCAAATTTTAAAAATATACATTCAGCCTTTTCAAGTAAGCTGTAAATTAACGTTTTAATATAATTTGTGTTTCAACGCTTTACTTTTGCCCGTTTGAACCTAATATATATATATATATATATATATATATATATATATATACTCATGGACAAAAAAATTAGCGCACCAAGAAGGAGTCGTCAAAATGAAACGAAATTTTACATACGTAATGACTACTTTGATATAAGTAAATGATAAAAAAATCAAAGAAAAAGGATAATTTATTTCAGAGAAAAAGGCAAAAGAACGGAGGAGTTAATATTCCGTTGGATCCCCTCTAGCGCGAATGCACGATGCGATACGATCGGGCATTGAGTCATACAAGTTCTGTATGATGTCTTGAGACATTTCGTTCCATATTTGATGTAACCTTGCCTCTAGTTCGTTCAAACTCGTAGGATGCCCAACTCGTCGTCCCATATGATCCCAGATATGCTCGATTGGAGACAAATCTGGGGATCGGGCAGGCCAAGGAAGGGTAGTAACAGTGCGGAGACAGTCTTGTGACACCCTTGCCGTATGAGGCCGAGCATTGTCTTGTTGAAAAATGGCTCCCTGGGAGCCGTTGCATGAGTGGCAACACATGTGGTTGCAGGATTTCATGAACATACCGCTGGACTGTCATGGTGCCACGGAACAATACTAGGGGTGACCGTGTATTGTAGGCAATGGCACCCCATACCATCACACCAGCTGTGGGAGCGATGTGTCGCTGTGCAGCAAAGGCAGGATTGGAGCGTTCACCACAGGTTCTCCACACACGAACACGATTGTCATCACTGCCGAGATTGAATCGGGATTCGTCGCTAAAGACGACCTGGTTCCATTCCGCTGCAGTCCAGTTTCCTCGTGCGCGGCAAAACTCCAAACGGAGGCGTCGAGGGGTGGGCGTCAAGGGCAGCACACGTAATGGGCGCCGCGATACCAACTGTCCTTCAGCCAGGCGCCTTCGTATGGTTCGAGAAGACACAGAGGCCCCTAGTGAAGGTGCTACCTGTGCCTTGAGGGCGGCCGATGAAGCAGTTGGCTGTACGCGTGCATTTCTTACGATGTGGCGGTCTTCTCGACGACTGGTCTGTCGAGGGCGTCCTGAGCCTGGTCTTCGTGTATATGACATCTCTCGGGTCCACCGGTCCCAACACCTCCTCACAACACAATCAGAGCGGCCTAATTGACGAGCTACTCGACTAGCTGACCACCCAGCTTCCATCATCCCGACGATTCTCCCCCTCTCAAACTGCGACAACTGCTTATATTGTATTCGAACACGGCGCAATGGCATGTCTATCTCAGCTCTTCCTTTGTAAATGATTCAGCACACTCAAACAAGCTTTGGTTACCTGTTTTATACTCCACAGAGTACGATGTTCAACGCCCTCTACCGGCTATACGTAATGCGTAATCACGCTGCATTTCTAATCATTTGCATATCTCCCCGACATATGCAAATGATTAGAAATGTACCTTCATTGCAAGTTTCGTTACAATCCCGCAATTATTTCTTGGTGCGCTAATTTTTTTGTCCATGAGTGTATATCGGGTGGTTATAATTAAACTTCCCCTATAAACGGCATTCTACAGCGCAAACGGGCGAACGGAATGCAAAGAAATTGTGTATATGAGCTATACACCAGATGCGCTCATGGAATTTCGAAAAAAAAAATTAGTTCCAAAATGTCCACCAGAGTGCGCCTTTTCGGGAAAAATATGAAATTCAACGACCAAAACGGAATACAGAAACAATATTAACATTTATTGACTAGTTTCTTATCACCTTGTCATCGAACCACATTAAGTAAAGGTAAGGGAGAAACAAAAACAGTTCAGTTTGCAGAAACAAGAACAGATTAGGACGAAATTGCACAAGAGGAGCAGTTGTTAATCGTGTCCAGGACGATGTAGCGAAATCTGCTCCACTTGATCACCTTCAATCACCTGAAAATTTTCAAGTCGATGGACAGTGTGTTCAACAGCAGATCGTAACTGATCAGTTGTGAGGCTTCGCACATGAAGCGTGATGGAGTTCTTTAAGTCATTCAACGTCGCAACACCTCCAAGATACACCAGACTTTTTAAATAGCCCCATAACCAGAAATCGCACGGGTTTCTTTGCTTTTCAGGTTGAAAGTTATAAAAGTATTATGCAAACGAGTATTAAAGATTTTTTCATGGGACATGGCTCGTCGCGTTCCGTAACAAGGAGCCCTGCTGCACGTCTTGTTCCGGGAAGTGTGGTGGTTAATAAGTTACCCGAACAACTGTTAAGTTTATATAATATTAAAATAAAAAAATTTGCAAAATGTAAAGATAAAAGGTGTCTTACGTGCCCTATGGTGAACAGTAGTCAAGTGGGGGTTAGTTCCGGCAATAGTGACTTCTTTTGCAAGTGTAAGGGATTAATTTATATTATAGAATGTCAAGAGTGTAACTTATGCTATATTGGGCAAACGGGGACTGAATTTAATAAAAGGGTTAATAGCCATAGGTCTACACTAAAAAATTTTAAAGACGAAACTTCTTTAGATTATGAACTTCTACATTTTCGGGTACACAACTTCGAGCAGGCTAAATTATATATTATTGATGAGATTAATGATTTAAACAAAAGACTGGATTTTGAAAATTTATATATTTGCAAGCTAAAAACACTATTTCCGTACGGATTAAACAGTAAACTAAACGGGGAAGAGCCGGTGGATTTGGATACTAACTGCGTTTATAAAAAATTCATGGTTATTGATCGGTTTAATTATAAACATTCTAATTATAGGGGAAAAAGAGGAAAAGGTAGCAATAGTTCAAAAACAAAATTGAAACTTGATGATCTGCAAAAAATTTGTAATGTATTTATTGATTTGAAGAACATTAAAATAATTAAACACGATTTGTTCAACCAAAAAAATTCTGGCTTAAGATGGTTAATTAAACATCATTTATCTTCAATTAAATTTGCTCCGAGGTTTACAAAACTAATAATTTTAGATCTAATTAAATATAAGCTTAACCTGACTAATTTGGATGATAAGAGGGGAAGGGAAGTAGGGGTAGAGTACTGTACTATAAACTTTCTGGATAAAGATTTTGAGTATTTGAAATTACCTACTATTGTACACAATAATTTTAAATTACTACCAATCAAGGATTGTGGGAAAATCGCCATCGCTTTAAAATATCAAAAAACGTTAAGGGGCCTAATCTGTAGCTACAACTTTTATAGTCATAACTTAGGCAAAATTTCTAATGCTGATTGTAATTGTCATATTGCGGAGTTTAAAAACTTTGTTAATCCAGCTCTGGGGCATATTGTAATTGGGGATCTTAATATTGTTAAAGATGTTAGGTTGAGGGAACTTTTAAGTAAGGGTTCAAAATTTAGGGTAAGAAATAAGGTAAATTTAGAGCAAATTATAAGTTCTATCACTAAAGATTTAGATAATTTTATAGTCAAATTATCAAAGAGGTATTATTGGCCTATCGAAGGTTTCATGGAGTGGAAGGTACGTGTCTTACAGGATATAAATGGGAATTATGAAGAGCATGGTGTAAAGGACAAGCGGGGTTTCTTTTTAAGCAAAAATCTATGCAGTAAAATTAAAGAGTTAAAAAATAAGCTAATTATTACGGTTGTTGATAAGTCTGCCAATAACTTCGGTTTTGTGTGTAAAGATTATTTTAAGCAGTTAATTTTTAGGGAATTCAGCTCAAACAATACCTATCTGAAAATTAACCTTACTAAAAAAGAAATAGATAATAGGATTTTAGCCTTTAGCAAAACATTTAAGTTTATGATTAATAGCCTAAAATACCCATACCTTTTTCCTACCATTAAATTCTATAAAGTACCTACTAAATTTAGGTTCGTTACATGTAGTACATATTGTTATAACACTTTGTTCAGTAAAAACTTCTTTAGCTATTTAAAAATCATTCTAAATAAAATCAGGGTTACCGAAAATAGCTTTATTATAAATAATAACCAGGATGTTCTACAATTTTTAAAGAGTAAGAATTTAAATAGCATACACACGTTTGATTTTGAAAACCTTTTTACTAGTATTCCCCATGATAACTTAATGAATATCTGTTCAGAAATTTATGATGGCTATCTGGATAGTACTTTAATCTTAAAATGTGACTGGATAGATTTATGTAAATTTAATATTTTTGAAAACTACCTCTTTAATGGCTTGAGTTTCTTTAAACAGATAAAGGGTATCCCTATGGGAAATAGCTTTTCTAGTGCTTTTGCCAACATATTCTTACATTCTTACGAAACTAAATTTCTTAACTCAAATAATGTTACCGGTTTTAGATATATTGATGACCTCATAATATTTAACTGCAACGATTTGGAATTTCTTAATCAAATCTACCCAAAGGAACTAACTTTAAATCGGACTAACGATAATAAACATTTTGCGACTTATCTGGATTTAAAAATTAAAATTCAAAATAGCGAAATAAAAATTGGGATATATGATAAAAGATTAGATTTTAATTTTGAGGTTATCACGTTTACCAATTTCCATAGCAACTTAAACTATAAAATTTATTATAATATTTTTTACTCACAACTACACAGTATAAAAAACATATGTAACAACGCTGGGGATTTTTTGGAGGCTTGTAACATTTTCGAGGAAAACCTAAGTAAGAACAATTTCCCTAAAAAATTCGGCAATTTAAAAGTTCTAAAAAAACGGCATTTAGACTCAGGTATTTTTTAAAGACGTTTAGGATAGGGTTTATGTTTTCATTTGTTTAAACTTTAATGGGGTGTGGCGCTGTAGTATTGTTACAGTGACGTAACTACTAGGGTAAAATTGGCTGCTGTTTCGCCATAACCGTCACTTACGGAATTAGGGTATGTATGCATCTTTGGCTTTACATTAGGATTATTTGTGTGCTTGCATGTACGGTGCGTTGAGCCCTTAATGTAAGTTGTGCTTGTCTTTTCATTTCCTTTTGACTAAATGTTTCTATGGGGATCTCGGGGTCTTGGGATGTCTTTTGGTCTTACCTGCATCCTATTCAGAAAGTTCCCCTTGAGGTAACTGATTTGGTTAGGCTCCCTGATGACAAGACCAGTCGGTTACCTCTATGTCTTTTTCTGGTTCAGTTCCGGCACTACTACAGAATCTTACCTCTGGTGCGTGGATGCCCTGAGTGCTTGATTTCTGTTTTGGTTTTTGTCTGTATTCTTCTTGTATTTATCTAGCTATGCTGGATTATTTATGTTTATTTATATTTGTATATTTTCATTATGAGGATATGAAGCTTTTGCGCTATCTTTTGTTGAAAAGTTTTATGATTTCTTTGCTAGGGCAGGTTTTAAGTTAAATTGTTTTTAGCAGTCTAAGCTTGCTTTTTATTTTTATTTTTTGTTTACTTGATTTGTTTATATTTTACATTATATATATATATATATATATATATATATATATATATATATATATATATATATATATATATATATATATATATATATGCAAGGTCATCGAAAAAAGTGTCCGTGATTTCCGTTGTGCACACCGGGAACAACAATCGACCGATCGAATTTTGCGTAGTAGCAGATGGTATATTAATTCTGGAAGTTCTTATTTTTTGACGTTGTAGTGACCGTGACTGCGCTGGGGGCATTCGCCGACGCTGTGACGTCGCACTTCCTCCTACATGGGTTTTGACGCTTGATAGGAAGGGACGGTCCAATTTTTTGGCCGCCAAGGAGCCCCAATTCGACACCTCTAAACATTTTTTATGGGGTTACATGGAAAACATTATGCACGCTGAGAAGTTCTGGGACCTAAGCCATTTGTTGGACAGAATCACTGCTGCAATAGCGACCGTGACTCCTGCTATGATCGCTACCTGGATGGACATCGGCTATCGCCTAGATGTGTGACAAACGACGAGGGTTGCTCATAACGAAACTTATTAGGTAATGTCCAAAACTTGATTAATTTCTGTATCTTTTGGTCAAAAAATAAACACTATGAGTTTTATTATATGATCCTTTATTTTACGTTGCAATGACGGATATCTTTTTTGCTGACCCTGTGTGTCTGTCTGTATATATATATATATATATATATATATATATATATATATATATATATATATATATATATATATATATATATATATATATATATATACATATATATATATATATATATATAGGGCACGATTGTTCTTCACACCCTTTCTAAAACATCCAACTCACCAGCTTAGTCCATTTTGTTGTTGCAGTCGATGGGCCGGAATATTAATCTTTCGATGTGCAGTCAGTCATCATGATCCGAGTGGCAATAAACAGTCCTTTTTAATTTTTCGAAATATCTTTATTAACTCCACATAAAACTTTCTCGACTCCATTATTAAACCCTATCTTTTCACTTATTAATTATATCACTTAGTTTCGATGAATTAAAATCATATTCCGTTCATATCTATCTACTCCTGTTCCATTCAATATCTTAGGCCGGCAACCGGCGACCTTACTTGTCGAAGTTTACATCATCTCTGAAGTCATTTCTTTGTTTCAAGCCCGTCAAGAATGGTCTGCTTACGCTGCACCGAAGTTTCCAGAATGATCTTTGCTTAGTATGCATTTAATTTTCGCGTGGAACTTTAAAAATACCCTTCTGACGTCAACACCCGCGATTGGGCTCGTAATTCTTCCCACTGAATTCCGTTTTCTCTCCCGCGTTGCGCTATTTAACGTTTTAATTCAGACTTTCCGTATAAAAATCCCTTTTTTGACACCTTAAAGTTTTACCTCTTAGAAAATCTCTTGCATATATACGAGGGCCATTCTAAAAGTAAAGAACGTTTTGATCTGACGAGTCGCGTAATTTTCCCACCACCCCCGCTGCCGTTAAATTTACTTACCAAATCATTCCCGCCAGTTCGACGCTAACAGCGAGCAGCTGCGGTCATTTACTGTTCATTTTTGCGATTTTAAAATGTGTGACAAAATTGAGGATCACGCCAAGTGTGAAGTTCGTAGCGTAATAAGCTTCCTGAATGCAAAAACACGTTCGCCCTATTGAAATTTACAGGCAGATAACTGAAGTTTATGGAAAATGTTATGAATGAAGCTTCAGTGTGAAAATGGTGCATTATTTTTAAAAGCCGCAGCCTACTGCCAGACCCTTCACCGACTACACCGTGCCATTCAAAACAATCGGCGTGGATTGTCGTCCAGCGGCATTGTGCTTCTTCGCTCGTCCGCATGCTGCTGCGTTGACGAAGGAATTTGCTTCAGCAATTTAACTGGGAAGTTTTTGAACATCCCACCTTATAGCCCGGACTTGGCCCCCAGTGATTACTTTCTTTTTTACCAAATTGAAGGATTTTTTGGACGGAAATCACAATGGAAATGATGACGAACTGAAAGAGGAGGTTAGTGACTGGTTCAAAAACTTGGCGGCAAGTGAGTATGCAGAAGGCATAGGAAAGCTGGTACAACGCTTTGAAAAATAGTTCAATTTGAACGGCGACTACGTAGAAAAATAGGTAAGATATCAAAATGTGTTGTACAATAAGTTTTCTTTCATTATCTTGAATAAAAATGACTGGAGAAACAAACCTTCTTTACTTTTAGAATGACCCTCGTATATATATATTGTATATATATATATATATATATATATATATATATATATATATATATATATATATATATATAGTACGCACATTTGGGTATATTATGCATGCATGCATGTAAACATGTATGTATGTATGGAAAATTATTCTATACTTTTATAATATGTCTCAAATATTGTGGAAACCTGTAGTGGTTAAGTGATCTCCTAAAATTCTTTTTTATTTTAACCCTTTAATAAAACTGTGAGTAAGTAATTACGAAATCCCGTCGTCAGTCACGTTCTTTGAGGTTCCTTATTAAAGGTACTGGCGCTGTATGGTGACAATGAAATATTCTGAAATGTGACCTTACATGTTTCCTGTGATTTTCCGTTATCATCGATAAGCGAATAACAAGTTCCTTATTTTACAATGTCGCTTCTCATGTAGTTATCAAAAAATATATAAAAAAAATTCTTGTTTGACTTTAACAAGGTTTTTGCACCACGTGGGTAATTTTCTCCGCGAATTTTTTTGTAATGACAATCTGAAGATTTCGTCATCTTTGTCTGTTTTATTGCGCGTTCGGCATAGAACAGCTTCAACCGGTTCTGATATATTATCTCAGTAGGTACTTTTATAATTAGTCTAATGTCTTTTACTTTACGGCGACTTTTCTCCTCGTGATTACATATTTTGGTATCAGCAGTGGAAATTCCAGTGACCTTCAAGCAGGAAAACCTTGATGTTCAGGAAGCATCCGTCCAATTAAGTTCCCAGGTATTTGCTCAGTTTCAGACGTAAAAAAATTGTGAAAATATTTTTGTGAAGATGATCTAAATTGCCAGGATCTCTTTTGCCTTTTAAGTGTGAATGATTTAAAATACTTAGGATTTCGCAATAAAGTATACCAGTTTCCCTTCTTTTAGAACGACAAGTTGCTGCTATCAAGGCATTAATAGCAGCTATTACGTTCATGCAATTCTATTACGTTCATGAGATAAATAGAACTAGCCGCTGCGCGACCAGCATTGTCGCTTTTAGTTTTATATTTTCTTTTGCGAAACAACTCAACTGAAAGAAACGTATGTAAGGAATGTTACCATTACCTGTCATCATAAATATATACGTTGTTGAGTGGTAGTGCGATCTTAGCCAAAAAATTTATAATCATTCCAAAATTCTCTATAAGGCTGATTCTGAAACATCGTGATTAAAAAAATATGAATTTCCATTACTTCAGAACAGAGTTAAAGATAAGACTGAGAAACCCAACAACAAAGATTTTAAAAATTACATTCCTCTCTGTATGTAATATTTTTCAAAATTAAGATGTTACACTTTATCATTACATCAAATAAGAAATTGTTAGAGACAAATTTTTTCACTAAAAAAGGAATAAAAATTCAGCAAGTACTAAAATATAATGTAGATTACATCACTCTCTACATGTACTATTGTTCACAATTCAGATATCTACACTTAATCATACCAAATAAAAAATTGTTAGGAAAACTTCTTCACTTATAAAATGGAGTAAAAATTCTTGATATACACAGCTGAGTATTTCCGAAATAGGAGATACTACAGTGACAGAATCAAAATAACGGACTCTAGATAAACCTACATACGACTGTCGATGACTAAACACTGGATTTGATAGGTCTAAACATATTTTGTCAAAAGTTTGTCCTCTTACATACATTTAGAAAAATCGATGGAACAAAAGAATAAATTATCTCATGAATAAATTAAAATTATTCACATGTAAAATACAGCAATTAAATTGTACCAAATTACGTGGTCGGCCGCACGTGGTTACATCTGGTAGTTGCAGTCCTTGCCATTCGAAGTGTAGAAATATCGCCGATTTTTGTTCCGCATAACTACGCGTTTTATATATATAGATGGTCGAAATTAAGCACATTTTTTCCAGGAGAATATATATATATATATATATATATATATATATATCCTTTATCTAAACATCCATCTTTTGTATGTTTCAATCATTAAAAATAAAACACAGTCGATTCCAGTTAATTGGACCACGGGTTAATCGGACCAGCCGCTTATTCGGACCGAATCTCGTTTTGTGACATAAGGCATGTTCGTTTAATCGGACCAGCCGCTTATTCGGACCGTATCTCGTTTTGTGACATAAGGCATGTTTGTTTAATCGGACTAGCCGGTTATTAAGACCAAATTGATCGCGTCCCAGTGTGGTCTGATTAACCGGAATCGACTGTATACGAATTTATTCAAGTCTGTCAAAATGAAACTTGTGATATAGTAAAAAAAGTAATAGCTAAAAAATTGCTCATTTTAAAAGATAATAATATTAAGCCTAAAACCTATAATCAGGGGTTTCACGTGCTCATATCTAAATATTAGTCAAATGACGACTTCTAGGGCAAAAAAAAAAATAAATGTAGCGCTACTGAAGTTTGTAAAAAGGTAACTTGCGTAACGTATATTTTGGAAATATTTTTAAAACGTAAATACATGTTTTACGCTCAAACGTTTCTTATAAGAAATTAAAAATTTATATTGCTTATTTTTATTCCATAATAAATTCTTTCATATTTAAAATATGCTACTGATAAAATTCCTTGTAGAACCGTAGTTTCAGCCTAACCAATTTGCTAACAGACTTAGAATTTCAAATAAAGAACTGTTATGATGGGTTTCATCCTTAAATCTGTATTTATAATAACAATCTGTAAAATTTAGAAAGAAGGGTTAAAAATTTTTTGCCCTTGAGTATTACATGCCTGAAAATCTATTGAATGCATTAAATAATGAAAGATTAACAAATTGTTTTATTATTTTATATGGGCCACAGGTAGCCTAGTGGTAGCGCGCAGGCTTTCGGCACTGAAAGTACTCGGATCGAATCCTGACAAGCGCCATTAAATACCTTCGTCTCTATATGGGCACGTTATATGGGCACGTATATGGGCTCGTTAAATCCGTAGATTGGAAAGCCTGTAAGGTATACACAAGATTCGATTCACAAGAATCGAACTTTTGAGTGAATGAATTAAAGAAGCTGCTTGAGATATGCTAATTTCGGCATACGCGCTTAGTATAAATACCATGCAGCGTCATTAATAAAAAAGGTTGTTAGGGTTGGAAGAAGGTTGTTAAGGTTGATAGATAAGCGAGAGGGAGCTACGGGGTAAGTAGCTCCAGGTGTTATCCTGCGCTAGTGCTTAGGGGGCCCAAAGTTTACGTGGCAGAATTGCTGGTTGACTTACTGTTCGTGAGTATTGAAAAATTTAGTGTTCTTGAAAGCTGTATTTATATATCTGTAAAAGGAGTACGTATGAATCTTGTTGTTAAAAGCAAAGCCTACATGTGCAAGAATATTCAATAAACATTGTTTCATGTATAAACTGTGTTTACTGAATATTCTTGCACATGTAGGCTTTGCTTTTAACAACAAGATTCATACGTACTACTTGTACAGATATATAAATACAGATTTCAAGAACACTAAATTTTTAATACTCACGAACAGTAAGTCAACCAGCAATTCTGCCACGTAAACTTTGGGCCCCCTAAGCACTAGCGCAGGATAACACCTGGAGCTACTTACCCCGTAACTCCCTCTCGCTTATCTATCAACCTTAACAACCTTCTTTCAACCCTAACAACCTTTTTTTATTAATGACGCTGCATGGTATTTATACTAAGCGCGTATGCCGAAATTAGCATATCTCAAGCAGCTTCTTTAATTCATTCACTCAAAAGTTCGATTCTTGTGAATCGAATCTTGTGTATACCTTACAAGCCCTTCTATGAGGTCAGTGGGTAGGGAAGGTACGATCCCCTCAGATGTTGCCCCAGGGAGTGTTTCGTCAAAACTGTGGTGGCATCTAGCTAAGTCGGATTCCGACTGTGGTGCTATTATAAACCTCAGCCGCACTCCTCAGTCCACAAAGCCTATATGGACCTTGTCTGGAACTTCCGGCATTAGGTACAACAACCCCACCAACAATTATTTTGCATAAAAAAATAACAGTTATTTCCTTTTGTTTCATTTTTTAAATTTAGACTACTCTTTTGACGAACTTAATGTCATTGTATTCATAAGTAAATTATATTCTTCTGTAGAATAGTTTGAAATCAATCTATTAGTAAACTTAAGACTGAGTCTATTCTAAATTGAGATATCTTACGGATAGAGAAATGATCTAAAAAAAATCTAATCATGCTAATTATTAAATGTGTTATATTACTATGTATTTTACTTGAAAAAGGTCTATTTTACAAAACAACTTCTTAAGACGATTATAAATGGCTTACAAAATTATCAATATGTAACATTCATATCGATATGTAACATATGTGAGATCAATATGTAACATTCTATTGATGCCGAAACAAAAACATTTAGGTTGCTATTCGGTTTGTGGGTTCGAGTCCCACTGTTTGGATGGAAGTTTGAAGCCGATCGCAATCGGCTCTAATCTGTAGATGCTGGTCCAACTAGCACTTGGGTAGCAAAAGCTGCAGTAAAACCTCGTTTATCCGGACTAACTGGGACCATAGGCAATCCGGACAATCGAAAATCCGGATAACCCGGGTAATATGGGTAGTAAGCAAAACAAAATCCTTAACTGAGCAGACTTACCATTTATTACAATACTAAAACATGTTTTGTAACAAAATTACACAGTATTGTTTACAAGACATTAAAAAATATAAAAATAACTTTTCTGAGTCAATCCACGTCAACGTCCTGTGACACTCTAGTAAAGTTTTCTTAAACTCAACAAAAGCATTTTACTACCTAAATTTATTGTACAATCTATGCAGGAACTGTACATTGAATCAAACTAAAAAGCGAATATTTGGCGTACTTATAGTGATGCTCTTGCTATCATAGTTAAAAATTATTATCTAATGTGAACATTAAATAAACAAAAAGGTCTACAAATCTGACCCGGGATTATACGGAGATGCGGTTCAACGAAGGCCGGATAAAAGAGGTTTTACTGTAATAGTAGAACTTTCAGTCAACCAACGAATCAACCAATCTTTTGTAACGCAGTAGTTTAAGTTTCCTTACAACTCTTAATAATTTTTTTTTAATTCCTACTATTAGTTCAGACTCTCTCTATATATATCTTGTTCAAATTTTCAATCGTTAATAAAAGTACTTTTTATTCATCCACTCAAGTTCAAATACATTTTTTTAAACTTGTAGTGGATGACACTTGATGTTAATACAGTATTTTCAAATATTAATTCATTAATTAAATTTAATTAATCAATTTTAGTTTTAGACCTAGAGCGTCTCTTGCTCTTGAATAATAATTTCCCTCTTGTTACTGCGTAAACGGTAGTACTGCGGTATCGCGGGCTTCTCACGTCCTGTAGGTTGCGAGATCGAATCCCCAATCTGAGAAACTTTTTCTCTCTTTCCCCCCCCCCCTCCTAATCTCGCACAGTAGGCAAGGTTCTGGCAGGCAATCCTTTTTTTCAATTCCTACTATTAGTTCACAATCAAATTTTTCTTTGTTGACCTAAGTAGGAATTGACTTTAAATTTTTTTTTTATATATTACTTGTTTATTATTATTTCAGATACATTATTTTATACTTAAGATACATGAATAAAAACAAAAGAATCGAAGCATCCCAGCAGATTAAACTTCAAGTTATCATTTACACATATAAAAAGGTGCTTCATGCAAAAAGTAATAAAATCCAACTATGATAACTTCATACGGTGCCTCAAAACGTTCTTCAAGTCGACTCTTATACCTCTATAAATTCTGTTCTTTTAGAAACATGGTGATTGATATCAAGTTATAAAAACGCAAACCTGCGTAAATTCCCACTCTAACTCTTCTTTCGTTCGGATGTTCCTATAAGTATTAGTTGTTCAAGTGTTGATTTTTTTCCTAATTGGTAGCTCTGCATCCTTGACACCTTGACAGATGGTTGGGAAAAACTCCTAGCAGGTGGTAGACTGAAAAAAAAAATTAAATACATTTTAACAATAAATAAACGCTTTCGAGTAAATAAGTGAACGCAAAAATAAAGTAAAAACGGAAAGCAAAATTCCAGACGCTAAAACCGTCCGTCCGTACTTCGCAAGTTATAATTTTGGCAGCGATCCAAACCCAGTCTGTATCGCTTGGGCAACAGTAAACAGTTAAACAGAAAAGTGCCAAAATGCGTCAAAATTTTGAAATATGAGGCGGTGAAAGGCGAAGTGGTGTAAGTCACATCTTCAACTTTTTTCATTTGAGGGCAAAAATGTAATCTTCATGTTCAATTTGGAGCGGAATTGTAAATAGTTATTATTTGCAATATTATAATAATTGTTATGAATTATAATTTGTTCAATTTATGGTGGAGTTTTTTGTAGTTTTTGCAGTAAAACTCTTTTGTCTTACACCACTTGACTTACTGACTTGCACCACTTTGCCTTTCACCGCCTCATATATATATATATATATACATACATACATATTATATAGATACATATATACATAACACATACATACATATATACATACAAAAAAGGTAAGCAACGATAAGTAATCATACGTTAATAACCCGCGGTTAAGAAACTACCTGATTATTTTTTTTATAAATTTGTCGACTAAGTTAAAAATGAAATTTATGTTTGCTAAATTTTTAAATAAATATGATTCAATGATATTTAATATTTTTTTCATATTCTTTCTTGTTAGACAAAAAAGTATGGGAAATTAAAGGGTAATTTCAGCATGACTATGCAGCATACTTCTACGGACGTTTAGCTCTAATCTTGAACTCATCAGCGAAACATGTATGTGTAATATCGTAAACATGAGGACGCCATTTAACCCTTCAGCGGGCGCGCCAATTTTTGGAACACCAGCATGCGCGCGTAGCACAAAGTGCAACGTCTCTCTCAACCTTGATTATTCCTTTTGTAATAAACTTTTTTTTTTCAAATTGAAAATAATAATTCTGAGTTTTATGTCAAGATATAAAATGTTGATAATTTTGAGATATATTTATAATTAAAGGCCAAAGAATGCAGATACAATCGCCTTATTTCAAAACTGTCTGGTTTATTGGATCTAAGGACAACTTGCGAATTCATTCTGTTATGTCCAAACACCTAAAAAACAATGAGATTGTCCATCTTCGTGATATGCGGGATACCGTGTAATAGCTGCACATTTGATCGACTACATCGACTCCTGCTTTTGTCGTACTGTAATCCAGTATAATCGCTGGTTTACCACGGTTAAATCACGACTAACAATGAATGGAAAGGAATACAAGGGTCAGAAAATCGGACCTGCAGTAGAAAGGGTGTAGCTTTAAATAGAAACTGCTTAGAACATTAAAACCTTACTTGTAAAAACAAACCATTCAAAATTACGAAAATTTTGCACTTTGTACATGGGCGAGCCCGCTGAAGGGTTAAAAAAAACGAGGCCCATATATGGAAAGTACGGCTAAAGCATCTGCTGTAAGTTCCTCAATAAGCACCCCTCACTCCCTAACCATTACAAACACTAAAGACAACTTTCAGAGCTGGAGAATTACTACGCGAAAACATGGTATAAAATTGCAGTGAACACAGGAAATGAACACGAGACCTCGCCATCAAAATACCCCTAATCAGCGAAGTCGTTGTACTTTCGTCTATCATTGACAGACGAGCTAAGCTATTTGAGTTTGTAATAAGCTAAGCTATATACATCAAAATTACATCTTAAGCTTTTATGCTGCGAGTCTAAAAGTAATGTTATAAATATTAAGAAAGAATTAAGAAATATATTATAAATATTTTTGATTATGATATATTATTTGGTTCGACTCTAGAAATTATTAAATTCTTGTGTTGTAAGGGTGATATATAACTATTAAACTTTGGAGTAACAAACAAGAACTTTAGGTGATACTTGAGTTAATTAATAGAAATTGGGAGTTAAACAAGAGAGTTGTTGTGTGAATAAAAGAACATGAAATATAAGTATTTGTTATACGGTATTATTTATTTAAAAAAAAAAGAAAATATCAAACTGCAGTTTTTCAAAATTTACCAAATATTTAACATGTGTTATGGTTTCTACAGTTTTTAATAATTTAATGGTAAAATGATTAAGAATAATATATTTTAGAAATTTTCCGAAAGTATAATTTTCTAGTTTGATCAAGCATTGTATTATTACTACATTGATTTAAAATAAAATCGAACTTAAACATCAACAGCGTGTTCTACGGCATTTTATCGCATGGTTTGCGAATGCTTCCCACAGTCTATTATGATTTAATGCAACTAAGCGACAATAATGTCTTTGTCGATATGCATACATGTTATTCATGCGCGCAAATTCAATAAAATTTAACTTTATGCATAATAAGCTGAACTAAATTTAAACATTTCGAGGCTTGCTAAACATGGGCATAGTATAACCGAAAAGTATATATTGCTGTTAATATAATTAGGTCCTGTATGGCAGACTTTAACATTTTCTTTTTATAAATAAAGAGTAATTAGACGGTAAGGGTTTTTCATTCTTATTATGCATTCATTTATAATAATATGCAACAAAGACCCTTGAGACTTTTAGGGTTTATATGAAATACTCTTTTGCTTGGGTACATTTCTTGTGCGAAGGTACATTTTTCTCACACTTAACTGAACTAAAGTTTACATTTGGAACATATTTTACTAGGCAGAATCAACAAGTAATCAACGACAAGCTTAAATTATGGGATAGAATTGTTAAAAGTATATTGTTTTACTTAAAGAGGAAACAGATAGAAGAAAATATAACACTCTTAAAATAGAATAGAATTAAATGGTACTTTCTGATCACTGAACAATTTAAAAATTAATATATATATATATATATATATATATATATATATATATATATATATATATATATATATATATATATATATATATATATATATATATATATATATATATATATATATATATATATTTATATATACATATATATATATATATATATATATATATTTATATATATATATATATATATATATATATATATATATATATATATATATATATATATATATATATATATATATATATATATTGTAGTGTACGGAAATGCTAGAAAAAATTTAAATTGGTTTAAATATCTGTTATAACTTTATATATTTTATATTTTTCTTATGTTATTTTTTGCCCTTATATTTAATATAAAAGGTGAATTATTGAATGTTTACATCTTTGTTTATGCTATTTATCATAATGCTCTAGATTCTGTGTTGTAAAAATAATATCGCATATCATTCCGGAACATTTTGTAACTACAAAATTTAAATCCAGTTACAATTTATTGCATGACTTATATTCAGTTACCTTACATTAAATTTTTTATTGCATGAAAGCTTCAATACGTTCTTTTTATTTATACTGCTGATAAAAACATAAAAATAATACATCTGTAGTTTTTAAGTCTGTGATTATGATGGTTATTTTGCAGTATTCATTTAAAATTTTATAGATCTCGGTAACTTTCTTGATTCAAAGAAATCAAGATTTTTTTTCTCAGATTTAAACAAATGTTTCATATTTCTTTCATGAATCCATTTTATGTTTCATATTTCTTTTATGACTTCCCAACTAAAATTGGAACATAATGCATTCATACTAAGTAGGGTCCTATCATATATTTTTCAACAAATTTAAGTGTTAGAGAAAATTTTTATCTTCATCCGAAAAAGTTGAGTACAGCGCAAAGTCACAAAACTTAAACTTTAAAATTAAATGTAGAGTCTAAATGACTAGTTCTTAAAAATTGATCCACTGCATCAAGTGCGCAAACTGTTATATTTGGTTACGTTAAATATGGAGTAGTTTAGATCAAAATAGTAACTGAGCCAGCTGATTTAGTTTCTCCAGCATGACAGACTTAATGTTTAGCTACCATTTTAAACTTGAAGTTTAATCTACTTACATTTTCCTCATAATAGAATCGGATGAAGAGCACTTCATTTCCTTGCTCTATAACGTCTCGTTTTCTTCAATACTCCACTTTCTATAAGACTGTAAGCTGTATCCATTAAAATGTCTTGGACACTGCGGGGGTTCACTTTTAGAGCCTCTTTCAATCGAGTGTTGGAGTAGGTGAACGATTTACCGTATCGTCTTAAGACCAGATTTGATGACTTGTCAATGAAACTGAAGAGATATAGACCGATGTAAGGCGAATTCATCGTTGGTACGAAGTATCCGTAGGGAGAAAATTCTTTATGAAGGATTCGTGCCATATCCTGCAGCCACAGGTGCGCTGATGTCACTAAGTGCCGCTTGTTTGCAGCCTCTGGTTCAGTCATAGCTCGTAGATGGGCTAAAGCCACGTCTCGTGCATCGCAAATGGAGAAATGCACTCTTGTAACCATAGGAGCTGAACAATCCATAAGCCGTTTCACGACCTCCAGGCTTGTGCAAAGCACGCCACTGATGCAGGGTCCAAGAACTAAGCCTGGATTGACAACGGCCAACTCCATTTTCCTTTCAGGAGGTAAAGATTGAACGTAATCCCAAGCTGCTCTTTCTGCCATGGTCTTGCTTTTCGCATAGGCGTCGGTGTGGGGAGAGGAGGCGTCGGTCCAGTCATCTTCATTGTACACCCGATTTTCGTCACTGGAGGTTTCACCATGTACCGCAGCAATGGAGCTCGTGAGAACAATTCTCTTGATGGTTCCCGAGTAAGCACAAGCTCGCAAAACTCGCTTTGTACCTTCAACAGCTGGAATGATTACATCTTCCTCTTTTTTAGGTGGCACATTGGGAAACGGGGATGCCACATGGATACAGTATGTGCACCCTTTCGCAGCCTCGTACCAGCCGTTGTCTTTCGTTAAATCTGCTTCCACGAGTTCTAGGGGATACTTAGCGTCTGGACACAGATTTTTCAAAGTTTTCAGCCTGTTTTCGTTTTTTAAGCTCCGTACTGTTCCCCTAACGCGATAGCCCTCACATTGCAAAAGCTGAATTATATGGTGAGCTACGAAGCCCGTTGCGCCCGTCACTAAAACCAGAACGTCTTCCCCCTGCGACATTTTCAAGCACGAATGAAAGTAGATAGATCCATACGCAAACTAGTCAAAATACAAACACCTGAGAATCCCGCGGCGTAAACCGGTAACAAAATCGAATACAGCGTCGTGACGCACGGAAATTCCTCGCTAACCTTCCCTGAGACACGTGCACTTGTTTATTTCGAGCTTTCAAGGCTGATAGAGATGACGTCTTGAATAATAAGAGGAGAGCAAAGAATACATTTCCTCATCAATGGATTCAAACTTTCGCTTTCTGTCAAAGGCTTACATTGTTCTACACTGTGAAAGAAACATGAAAAATAATGATGGTTATTTTTTTATATTTACAATTATTATTATTTATTTACAAAAATGTATATTTCGTCAGTGGGAATCAGAATCCCTCACTAGAGGTTTTCCCCCCCGTTTCTGCTGTGAAAATTTTGTCTATAGGAAGTAGATTATAAAACTAAAAGGAATTATTTTTTTTTCTTTTCTCTGGGGGTTTGGTGGGAACCTTCCCTTTTGTCCCATGTGGTTGCGTGTATCATCTCTCTAGAGGATGAATATGGCTGTTTCTCGGATCTAATGAGAAAACTCTCTTGACCGGTATTTCGAAATGTAATGTACTATAAAATGTATACAGCATGAATGTCGAGGCTTTTGTAAGAAGATTTCTTATCTTTCACAGAAATTTCACTTTCTCTTTTATCTCATAAATGCTTTATGTACCAGAGATGTAAAGATGGCAGCTGAGTTTATAAAGTCAAATGGTAGAAATTGGGCACTTTCTACAAATTTTGCAAATGAATGATATTTCAGCAAATGCCATTTAAGTACCCGGGGGCTTTCTTTGGTGGTTAGCATTCCAGAGCAGCTTTACAAGGTGACCGAGTGTGATCGGGAAAGAATTTCTTCCCTGACCTTCAAATGCTGCCACTTATAAACAGAATGTACTGTCTAGAACTTTTATTACTTTCCGTTGAGGCAATATTAAGGTTTTTCATATTGTTACCCAAAGGAAACTTTTAGCGATGACCTCTTTAGAAGGCCTCATCAGGGACTCCTGTTTGCGCAGAATATATTACAGAAATGTGCCTCAGGGCAAACAATGATAACTTCATTTTCATGAGCGGTTCTTTCAGTAGTTATCGTTGGTAAGAGGGTCTTCAAAGAAATCACTCTTTGAAAAGTTATTTTTCGCTAATACTATTAATTGGTAAAATAATAACTATTATTTAATATTTTACTAATTATTTCCAATCAATTGCTTATTTTTCTAATTTCTAACTAATTAACTGTGTCTAATTAATTACTAATTTACTAATTATTACTGTTTTAAAAATGTTTAAAAGTCATTTTTTTGCTAATACTATTAATTGTTATAATAATAATTATTATTTAATATTTTACTAATTATTTACCAATCAATTGCTATTTTTCTAATTTTAACTGTTTCTAATTAATTACTGTTTTACTAATTATTACTGATTTAAAAATGTTTAAAATTTTTTTTTGCTAGTACTATTAATTGTTAAAATAATAATTATTATTTAATATTTTACTAATTATCTACCAATCAATTCCTTATTTTTCAAATTTCTAACTAATTAACTATATTTCAAATTAACTACTATTTTACTAATTATTTACTGTTTTAAAAATGTTTAATATTCCTATTACTCTTAGAATAATTTTGTCTAAGAAAAGAGTGAGAACTCCTTGACTGCTGATTTATATCATTCCCTTTGCCAATGTACTGGCAAGAAAAGGATAACTATTCTGAACCATCTCTAGTTCCTGCATTCATGAAAACAATATAACGACAGTCTGCCAGGGCCCAGAGTTCGAACCCTGTCTACCTACTGAGCTATATCGACGATGTAAGGATTCAGCTGAGCCCGAGGCCGAAAGCCCAAAGTCGGAATACAAGATCTACAGTTTAGATCTGACTTGGGTCTCGCTTTTGCTTGGAACAACCGGACCGTTGCGTTCTCATATTATATAATGGAGTAAAAATAATATAAATTGGAGTAAAAATTCTTGAAAATGGAGTAAAAATTCTTGATATACACAGCTGAGTATTTCAGAAATAGGAGATACTACAGTGCCAGAATCAAAAGAACGGACTCTAGATAAACATACATACGACTGTCGATGACTAAACACTGGATTGGATAGGTCTAAACATATTTTGTCAAAAGTTTGTCCTCTTACATACATTTAGAAAAATCGATGAAACAAAAGAATAAATTATCTCATGAATAAATTAAAATTATTCACATGTAAAATACAGCAATTAAATTGTACCAAATTACGTGCTATCGTAAAACCACTACACACACGTGGTCGGCCGCATGGTCGGCCGCACGTGGTTACATCTGGCAGTTGCAGTCGTTGCCATTCGAAGTGTAGAAATATCGCCGATTTTTGTGCCTCATACCTACGCGTTATATATATATAGATGTTGGAAATTAAACACATTTTTTCCAGGACAATATATATATATATATATATATATATATATATATATATATATATATCTTTTATCTAAACATCCATCTTTTGTATGTTTCAATCATTAAAAATAAAACACAGTCGATTCCAGTTAATTGGACCACCGGTTAATCGGACCAGCCGCTTATTCGGACCGAATCTCGTTTTGTGACATAAGGCATGTTCGTTTAATCGGACCAGCCGCTTATTCGGACCGTATCTCGTTTTGTGACATAAGGCATGTTTGTTTAATCGGACTAGCCGGTTATTAAGACCAAATTGATCGCGTCCCAGTGTGGTCTGATTAACCGGAATCGACTGTATACGAATTTATTCAAGTCTGTCAAAATGAAACTTGTGATATAGTAAAAAAAGTAATAGCTAAAAAATTGCTCATTTTAAAAGATAATAATATTAAGCCTAAAACCTATAATTAGGGTTTCACGTGCTCATATCTAAATATTTGTCAAATAACGACTTCTAGCGCATAAAAAAAAAAAAGTAGCGCTACTGAAGTTTGTAAAAAGGTAACTTGCGTAACGTATTTTTTGGAAATATTTTTAAAACGTAAACACATATTTTACGCTCAAACGTTTCTTATAAGAAATTAAAAATTTATATTGCTTATTTTTATTCCATAATAAACTCTTTCATATTTAAAATATGCTACTGATAAAATTCCTTGTAGAACCGTAGTCTCAGACTAACTAATTTGTTAACAGACTTAGAATTTCAAATAAAGAACTGTTATGATGGGTTTCATCCTTAAATCTGTATTTATAATAACAATCTGTAATATTTAGAAAGAGGGGTTAATTTTTTTTTGCCCTAGAGTATTACATGCCTGAAAATCTATTGAATGCATTAAATAATGAAAGATTAACAAATTGTTTTATTATTTTATATGGGCCACAGGTAGCCTAGTGGTAGCGCGCAGGTTTCGGTACTGAAAGTACTCGGATCGAATCCCGACAAGCGCCATTAAATACCTTGAAGAAATTTAACTACTATATTCTACTAGAAACTAAACAAAGGAGTGAGAAATCTTCAAAACGAAAGTGGTGCAAAGTTTAAATCATCTTTACATATTTTTTAATGAATTTAATATATTTACATATTTACAAGAAGATAATAATAGGCTGGAAAGCCTCTACATTAACTAAATTCGAAAGAATAGACATATTATGGGATCTTAATCCCTTTCAAAGAAATCTACATTCTAACAACTGATTCAACACTCTATATTAAGACAAGAACAAGCGAATTCTAAACATTTGAGAATAAAATCAAACCGATGGGCTTACAGCGCCATCTCTTGACATATTATTTCTCTACACACTCCCCACCTGAACTCTGATAGGAGTTCATCTACTCCAATACAATCATGAACAAAAAATTCCCATTTCTAAAAAGCAAAATTTCTAATCAATCAGATTTTTCAAAAATACAGTGCAAAAAAGAGAGAATAAACAATAGGTTAATACTTGAATTAAATCACATCAATATCAACAATACTTTTCAATATCTAGAGTATATAATAGGCATAAAGTTCTATCTAAAATAAAATAGGAAAGCGTTTAACAAATTAAAAAGTAATAGGAATTATTATTAAAATAAATGCAAATATAAAGAAAATTATTATCAAACAATTCAAATAGTGAAGTTTGAAACTTCAAACTTAAAAGAATAATAAACTAAAGAACATTTCAAATTATTCAATTCAATATTTAAGTAAAATAAAAAAGGATATATAAACGTTAGAGTTCAATATAGTTCAAGAGGATATAAGTGTTGTGCAGTTCGTTTCAAAGTCCCATTTCCAGTTTTTAATTCATAAGATCGAACTTTACCGTCACGTCCAGGAACGGCTTTAATGATTTTACCTAGTTTCCATAACAGTTTGTTTTTGCTATCTCCTTGAATCAGCACAACATCTCCTAATTTTAGTTCGGGTTGAAAGTCAGGATTTTTTAAAGAATGGGCGGTTCTAAGGTCTAACAAATATTGCTGTTTCCATTTACTCCACAACTGTTTTAACAGCAATTCTTGATAGCGTTTTCTTTTTAAGAGAGTCTTTCTTGTTGTTTCGATACCGATGATTTCAGCGAAAGTCAAAGGGTACGTAGGATCAGTTCGTCCAAAGTTCAGGAAACACATTGGAGTCAAGGGTTGTGGCTCATCATTTTCATTATAAACGTAGCTCAAAGGTCGTGAATTAAGAACAGTTTCTACCTCGACGAGTAGAGTAGACATTTCTTCGAAGGTCAACAACGCTTTTCCTATAACTTTTCTCAAACAGTTTTTGACGGATCTTACGAGTCTTTCATAAAACCCTCCCCACCATGCGGCTCGCTCGATGATAAACTTCCACTGAGTTCTCTCTTTGGCAATGAAATTTTTAAACACATCATCTTCTAAAATTCTAGAAAAGTTCTCAACTTCTTTTTTAGCCTTCTTGAAGGTTTTTGCGTTATCAGAATAAATGATTTTACAGTTTCCCCTTCTACTCAAAAATCTGCGAAATGCAAGTAAAAATGATTCTGTCGACATGTTTGAAACTAGTTCCAGGTGTATAGCTCGGGTTACAGCACATGTGAATAATGTGATGTATGATTTTTGAGTATCCTTTGAATTCTTTACGTAAACCGGCCCAGCAAAATCAACTCCACAAACAGCAAATGGGGGTGATTCAAGGATTCTGTCTTTAGGTAAGGGCGCTGTCATCCGGTCTGCAGGTTTGGCTGAATATTTTTGGCAAATTAAACAACTTTTTATAGTCTTTTTGACTAACTGACGTCCTTTCGGGACCCAGAAGCGAGATCTAACTTTAGCCAAAGTTGCAGCAGTCCCTCCATGCATTGTCTTCTCGTGTTGTTTACGTACAATTAAATAGGTCAATCTAGAATTTTTAGGCAGAATTATTGGATGCTTATTACCTAGTGTAAAGTCAGAAAATTCTAATCTTCCTCCTAATCTCATGATTCCCTTTTCATCAATATATGGGACAAAGTTGTACAGAGGGGAGTTCTTGTCAATCGGTTTACCTTCTATTAAGGATTTATATTCTTCGGCAAAAAACGTTTTTTGTTCAGACCGAATCCAGAAATTTTCGGCTTCTAATAGTTCTTCTGTTTTTAGAGTTCCCTCAACACTACTACATTTTCTCAATTTTGAAACGAAGCGTTTTATCCAAGCGGTGACCCTCAACAGTTTCTCTAAATTACTATATTTTGATAAGTCAAAGAGGTCATCAATATTTACGGTAGTACATTCAAGCTGATGTACATCAGTAGATTTTTTCCGATATTCAAGTTTGGTTTCGTCAATTGTGTCTGTAAGGTCTAATTTTGGCCAAAGATCAGGAGAGAGCTGAAGCCACCGTGGACCTTGGGTCCAAATGGGTTCATTCGTTAATTTAGATATTTTCGTTCCCCGAGATACGAGATCTGCAGGATTGTCCACCCCTGGACAGTAATGCCAATTTTGAGGCGGGGTCAATTTTTGAATTTCCTCGACACGATTCTTTACGAAGGGTTTGAAAGTTGCCGGTTGTTTTCTGATCCAAAAATAAACAATTGTCGAGTCTGTCCAAAAAAAGCAAGGTATATTTAACTTTATCGATTTCAAAATATTGTTACTTAACTTTGCTGACAATAGTGCTCCCATCAACTCCAATCTAGGCAAAGTGAGAGCTTTTAGTGGAGCTACCCTATTTTTAGAAGCAACGAAGGCAGTTTTAATTTCATTATTGTTTGTTGTGAAACGTAAGTAGGCAACTGTACCATAGGCTTTCGTGCTTGCGTCTGAGAAACAATGTAATTCGATATTTTGGACATCAAAGTTCGAGAATTTGAAAAAGTAATGACGAGGGATAGAAAATTCGGCCATTTGAGGAATCTCCTCACACCAGTTTCTCCATTGGGAGGTTAAATCTTCTGGCAGTGGTTCATCCCAATCTATACGCGATGACCAGATCCTTTGTATCAAACACTTTATTCTAACAGTGAAGGGTCCTAAAATTCCTAGAGGGTCGAAAATCCGACCCAACACCTGTAGGATAAATCTTTTTGTTTCTATAGGTTTAGACAAAAATGACAATAGACTTCGAACATCAAATACAACAGATCGTTAGAATTATCCCACGCCATACCTAGGACTTTAAATGGGAGATTTTCTTTATCAAAAGTTTCGGGATCTTCATCTGAAACGATACCTTCCTTTATCCACAGTTCATGTAATTCTTTCGAGTTAGTACGAAACTTATGCAAATGCATACTAGCTTCTTTGAAAATTTTGATCGATTCTAGAGTCGTAGTCAAAGTTTCTCTGACTGTCAGCTGACTTCCGATTGCGTCATCTACGTAAATATTGTCATCTAAAAGGTCCACAGTTGTAGGATAGACTTCTCTATATTTTTTCAGGTGGTATCTAATAGTCGCTGCCAACAGAAACGGAGAACAGTTCATCCCAAATAACACTCGAGTAAATCTATATATATTAGGGGGGATGGTTTCATCAGAGGGAATTTCGGAGAATAGAAATCTAGTTACATCTCGGTCTCTTTCATCTATGAGAATTTGTAGAAAGGCCTGTCTGATGTCTGCAGTGAATGCAATAGGATTATATCTAAACCTTAATAGGATGTCGAATATCTCAGGGTACAAATTGGGTCCTACATGAAGACAGTCATTTAAAGAATTCGAGCCTGGGGGATGCGATGACGCATCAAAAACAATACGTAATTTGCTCGTGGTTCGATTCTCGCGTATAACTTCCCTATGTGGCAAGTAAAATGTAACGTTTTCTTCACCTTGAACATCTGTTACTCGTTCTATGATATTTTGATTTAAGTAATCTTGTATTACATTTTGATATTCAAAAAATAGATCTGGATTTCTTTTAAACCGTTTTTTAAGTCGATCGAACCTTTGTTCTGCGATTTCCCAGTTATCATTCAAATCTGAAGTGTCATGTTTCCAAGGTAATCTAACTTTGTAGCGAGAATTTTCGTATGTTATATTGGATTCGAAATGTTTAAGTGCTTCATTTTCAGTTGAATCTAAATTTTCTTTTTCACTAATAAGTCCTGAATTTTCTAGACTCCAAAATTTTGTTATTTGTTTAGAAATTAGATCTTCCCCTACAATAACATTGAATGATAGAGAGACTTCATTCTGACTCTCCCTTCCTTGTAAACACCAACCGAAAATAGTCTCTACTGCGACAAGATTTTTATTCAAACGCTTAATGTGTCCCATGACAATATCATAATAATAGTCTGCTCCGATTAAAATGCCAATTGATTCTTCACTATCGAGGGAATCTGCGAGTATCAAATTCTTTAGTTGTCGAATTTGTCTAATTTCTTCTAATCTAGGAGTCGGAACGTTTGAGCCTGAAATTTGATCCGTTACTAATAATTCAACTTCTATTCTAGAGTCAGAAGAACTTTTATGTTCCAAACTCAATTTAACCACGTCATAATTTCTTTGAATAGGTGTGGTGTTCCCAAAGGTGTAAACAGTTAATTTTTCTTTCCTAGTTACTTCGAGATTTAATTTGTTAGCTAATTCGCGTGTGACGAAACTTTTCATGCTACCCGTATCAAGAAGGAGCCTGGCAAACATTTTTTCTTTTCCTGCTTTAATTTTTATCGTGCAGGTCTGCAGAAGTATCACATTGTTAACATGCGAAACGGCGGAAACAATTTTTTCACTTCGTGGTTCAACTTGTGTTTCAATTTTTGAAATTGAAGAAACCTCACATTTATCAGCTTCCGAATTTTTGACTGCCGTGTTTGATTTAAAACATATACCTTCATAGTGTTTGCCCCCACAGATCCTACAAGCCTTTGTTTGTCGATAAGGGCAAAATGCAATTTTATGTTTCAGAGACGTGCACAAAAAACATCTATTGCTCTGCTTTAAAATGTCTCTTTTTTCATTTACTGTAAACACTCCGCAGTTTTCCGATAAGTGTTCCTGAGAACAAAAAATACACTTCCGGTTTGGTAATGTTGTCGCAATAAATTCATGTGTGGTAACCGACGGTTTTTGTTTTGAATATTTGTTAAAGTCTTTTCTTTTAACATTAGAATTCCACGTATACTTTGAGTCAAATTTGTTATATGTGTTCTTGGATTCCAGAGGTTGTTTTGATTTGTGAGAAAGCGACAAACAGGAGATTTTTTCCCGGGATTCTATCTCAGTCCGTAAAAATTTGAGAAAATTGTCTAAATTAAAAGTTCGACTATCTATATTAGTACGATGGAACTCCAAAGCAATATCGTTGGGAATGGTTTTCAACAAAACCGGAATTAACATGTTAGAATAGGATTCTTGTTTTACATCGAGAGAGGAAAGACTTCTAATTTGAACATTTATTGTGTCATACAATTTTCTTAATTTTGTTACATCATTCGAGTTTTGTACAGGGTTTAAATTCAAGAGATTTGACATATGCATATTGATTATCAACTGGCTTTGACCAAATCTATTGGTAAGAATCTCTACAGCCGAATCATAATTGGATTCTGAAATCGAAAATCCATCAATAGAACTTGCTGCATTTCCACCTAAATACGATTTTAAATAGTTGAACTTCTCTACTTTTGAAAGCGTTGTATTTTCATGAATTGTAATTTTAAATGAATTCCAAAAGTTGCTCCATTCATTACAATCGCCATAAAACTTTTGTATCGACATTTTGGGTAATTTAACATTACTTTCAGATTCTTTTTCTTTTTTACTTCCGATTTCTGAATGCGAGTCGCTAGAAATATTTAAGTTCAATTTTTGAGATTCGACGTTCTTGAAATAACGTTTGATTTTTGATTTCGTTATTATTATTGTATCACTATATTCCATGGAAGTTACAATATCTAATTCTAATTTACCATCCTCATTTTTAATCAAACTTTGGATTTTTTCATCTAAATCCCGAATTTCTATCTCTTTCGAACTTAAAAGTTCAAAACAATCATCCAATCCTGATTTATCCTGGTCTTCAATCAATTTATCAACATTTTTAACGATATTCGTGATGGAAGAACGTAAAGTAGCTCTTCTTTTGTTTAACGCCTTGACATCCATAATAAATAAAGTATCAAAAACTTTACCTTTGGCAGTTTTCGCATAAAATGCTATCCAATTGCTTGAAAATATCACGAACACACAACGATTACTAAATATTTTTACTCTATACTAAACTATTAGGTTCCCGAGACCGATGCACCATGAAGAAATTTAACTACTATATTCTACTAGAAACTAAACAAAGGAGTGAGAAATCTTCAAAACGAAAGTGGTGCAAAGTTTAAATCATCTTTACATATTTTTTAATGAATTTAATATATTTACATATTTACAAGAAGATAATAATAGGCTGGAAAGCCTCTACATTAACTAAATTCGAAAGAATAGACATATTATGGGATCTTAATCCCTTTCAAAGAAATCTACATTCTAACAACTGATTCAACACTCTATATTAAGACAAGAACAAGCGAATTCTAAACATTTGAGAATAAAATCAAACCGATGGGCTTACAGCGCCATCTCTTGACATATTATTTCTCTACAACCTTCATCTCTACGCCGGATATGAGCACGTTAAATCCGTAGATCAGAAAGCCCATCTATGAGGTCAGTGGGTGGGGAAGGTACGATCCCCTCAGATGTTGCCCCTGGGAGTGTTTCGTCAAAACTGTTGTGGCATCTAGCTAAGTCGAATTCCGACTGTGATGCTATTATAAACCTCAGCCGCACTCCTCAGTCTGCAAAGCCTATATGGACCTTGTCTGGAACGTCTAGCATTAGGTACAACAACCCCACCAACAATTATTTTGCATAAAAAAAATAATAGTTATTTCCTTTTGTTTCATTTTTTAAATTTAGACTACTCTTTTGACGAACTTAATGTCATTGTATTCATAAGTAAATTATATTCTTCTGTAGAATAGTTTGAAATCAATCTATTAGTAAACTTAAGACTGAGTCTATTCTAAATTGAGATATGTTACGGATTGAGAAATGATCTAAAAAAAATCTAATCATGCTAATTATTAAATGTGTTATATTACTATGTATTTTACTTGAAAAAGGTCTATTTTGCAAAACAACTTCTTAAGACTATTATAAATGTCTTACAAAATTATCAATATGTAACATTCATATCGATATGTAACATATGTGAGATCAATATGTAGCATACTATTGATGTCGAAACAAAAACATTTAGGTTGCTATTCGGTTTGTGGGTTCGAGTCCCACTGTTTGGATGGAAGTTTGAAGCCGATCGCAATCGGCTCTAATCTGTAGATGCTGGTCCAACTAGCACTTGGGTAGCAAAAGCTGCAGTAAAACCTCGTTTATCCGGACTAACTGGGACCATAGGCAATCCGGACAATCGAAAATCCGGATAACCCGGGTAATATGGGTAGTAAGCAAAACAAAATCCTTAACTAAGCAGACTTACCATTTATTACAATAAAAAACATGTTTTGCAACAAAATTACATAGTATTGTTTACAAGACATTGAAAAATATAAAAATAACTTTTCTGAGTCAATCCACGTCAACGTCTTGTGACACTCTAGTAAAGTTTTCTTAAACTCAACAAAAAGCATTTTACTACCTAAATTTATTGTACAATCTATGCAGGAAATGTACATTGAATCAAACTAAAAAGCGAATATTTGGCGTGCTTATAGTTACGTTCTTGCTATCATAGTTAAAAATTATTGTCTAATGTGAACATTAAATAAACAAAAAGGTCTACAAATCTGACCCGGAATTATCCGGAGATGCGGTTCAACGAAGGCCGGATAAACGAGGTTTTACTGTAATAGTAGAACTTTCAGTCAACCAAGGAATCAACCAATCTTTTGTAACGCAGTAGTTTAAGTCTCCTTACAACTCTTAATAGTTTTTTTTTTTCAATTCCTACTATTAGTTCACACTCTCTCTATATATATCTTGTTCAAATTTTCAGTCGTTAATAAAAGTACTTTTTATTCATCCACACAAGTTCAAATACATTTTTTTAAACTTGTAGTGGATGACACTTGATGTTAATACAGTTTTTTCAAATATTTATTCATTAATTAAATTTAATTAATCAATTCCTACTATTAGTTCACACTCTCTCTATATATATCTTGTTCAAATTTTCAATCGTTAATAAAAGTACTTTTTATTCATCCACTCAAGTTCAAATACATTTTTTTTAAACTTGAAGTGGATGACACTTGATGTTAATACAGTTTTTTCAAATATTAATTCATTAATTAAATTTAGTTAATCAATTTTAGTTTTAGACCTAGAGCGTCTCTTGCTCTTGAATAATAATTTCCCTCTTGTTACTGTGTAAACGGTAGCACTGCGGTATAGCGGGCTTCTCACGTCCTGTAGGTTGCGAGATCGAATCCCCAACCTGACAAACTTTTTCTCTCTTTCCCCCCCCCCCCCCCCCCCCCCCTTCTAATCTCGCACAGTAGGCAAGGTTCTGGCAGGCAATCCTTTTTTTCAATTCCTACTATTAGTTCACACTCAAATTTTTCTTTGTTGACCTCAGTAGGAATTGACTTTAAATTTTTTTTTATATATCACTTGTTTATTATTATTTCAGATACATTATTTTATACTTAAGATACATGAATAAAAACAAAAGAATCGAAGCATCCCAGCAGATTAAACTTCAAGTTATCATTTACACATATAAAATGGTGCTCCAAACAAAAAGTAATAAAATCCAACTATGATAACTTCATACGGTGCCTTAAAACGTTCTTCAAGTCGACTCTTATACCTCTATAAATTCTGTTCTTTTAGAAACATGAAGTGGTGATTGATATCAAGTTATAAAAACGCAAACCTGCGTAAATTCCCACTCTAACTCTTCTTTCGTTTGGATGTTCCTATAAGTATTAGTTGTTCAAGTGCTGATTTTTTTCCAAATTGGTAGCTCTGCATCCTTGACACCTTGACAGATGGTTGGGAAAAACTCCTAGCAGGTGGTAGACTGAAAAAAAAATTAAATACATTTTAACAATAAATAAACGCTTTCGAGTAAATAAGTGATTGCAAAAATAAAGTAAAAACGGAAAGCAAAATTTCAGACGCTAAAACCGTCCGTCCGTACTTCGCAAGTTATAATTTTGGCAGCGTTCCAAACCCTGTCTGTATCGCTTGGGCAAACAGTAAACAGTTAAACAGAAAAGTGCCAAAATGCGTCAAAATTTTGAAAATATGAGGCGGTGAAAGGCAAAGTGGTGTAAGTCACATCTTCAACTTTTTTCATTTGAGGGCAAAAATGTAATCTCCATGCTCAATTTGGAGCGGAATTATTAATAGTTATTATTTGCAATATTATAATAATTGTTATGAATTATAATTTGTTCAATTTATGGTGGAATTTTATGTAGTTTTTGCAGTAAAACTCTTTTGACTTACACCACTTGACTTACTGACTTACACCACTTTGCCTTTCACCGCCCCATATATATTTATATATGTATATATATATATATATATATATATATATATATATATATATATATATATATATATATATATATATACATGCATACATATTATATAGATACGTATATACATAACACATACATACATATATACATATAAAAGAGGTAGGCAACGATAAGTAATCATACGTTAATAACCCGCGGTTAAGAAACTACCTGATTTTTTTTTTTAAAAATTTGTCGACTAAGTTAAAAATGAAATTTATGTTTGCTAAATTTTTAAATAAATATGATTCAATGATATTTAATTTTTTTTTCATATTCTGTCTTGTTAGACAAAAAAGTATGGGAAATTAACGGGTAATTTCAGCATGACTATGCAGCATACTTCTACGGACGTTTAGCTCTAATCTTGAACTCATCAGCGAAACATGTATGTGTAATATCGTAAACATGAGGACGCCATTTAACCCTTCATCGGGCGCGCCAATTTTTGGAACACCAGCATGCGCGCGTAGCACAAAGTGCAACGTCTCTCTCAACCTTGATTATTCCTTTTGTAATAAACTTTTTTTTTCAAATTGAAAATAATAATTCTCGTTTTATGACAAGATATAAAATGTTGATAATTTTGAGATATATTTATAATTAAAGGCCAAAGAATGCAGATACAATAGCCTTATTTCAAAACTGTCTGGTTTATTGGATCTAAGGACAACTTGCGAATTGATTCTATTATGTCCAAACACCTAAAAAACAATGAGATTGTCCATCTTCGTGATATGCGGGATACCGTGTAATAGCTGCACATTTGATCGACTACATCGACTCCTGCTTTTGTCGTACTGTAATCCAGTATAATCGCTGATTTACCACGGTTAAATCACGACTAACAATGAATGTAAAGGAATACAAGGGTCAGAAAATAGGACCTGCATTAGAAAGGGTGTAGCTTTAAATAGAAGCTGCTTAGAACATTAAAACCTTACTTGTAAAAACAAACCATTCAAAATTACGAAAATTTTGCACTTTGTACGCGGGCGAGCCCACTGAAGGGTTAAAAAAAACGAGGCCCATATATGGAAGGTACAGCTAAACCATCTGCTGTAAGTTGCTCAATAAGCACCCCTCACTCCCTAACCATTACAAACACTAAAGACAACTTTCAGAGCTAGAGAATTACTACTCGAAAACATGGTATAAAATTGCAGTGAACACAGGAACTGAACACGAGACCTCTTCATCAAAAGACCTCTAATCAGCGAAGTCGTTGTATCGTCTATCATTGACAGTCGTCAATGATAGACGATAGAAGACAATGATAGACGTCAATGATAGACGACAGCGAAGTCGTCTATCATTGATTGAGTTTGTAATAAGCTAAGCTATATACATCAAAATTACATCTTAAGCTTTTATGCTGTGAGTCTAAAAGTAATGTTATAAATATTAAGATAAGAATTAAGAAATATATTATAAATATTTTTGATTATGATGTATTATTTGTTCCGACTCTAGAAATTATTAAATTTTTGTGTTGTAAGGGTGATATATAACTATTAAACTTTGGAGTAACAAACAAGAACTTTAGCTGATACTTGAGTTAATTAATAGAAATTGTGAGTTAAACAAGAGAGTTGTTGTGTGAATAAAAGAGCATGAAATATAAGTATTTGTTATACGGTATTATTTATTTAAAAAAAAAAGAAAATATCAAACTGCAGTTTTTCAAAATTTACCAAATATTTAACATGTGTTATGGTTTCTACAGTTTTTAATAATTTAATGGTAAAATGATTAAGAATAATATATTTTAGAAATTTTCCGAAAGTATAATTTTCTAGTTTGATCAAGCATTATATTATTACTACATTGATTTAAAATAAAATCGAACTTAAACATCAACAGCGTGTTCTACGGCATTTTATCGCATGGTTTGCGAATGCTTCCCACAGTCTATCATGATTTAATGCAACTAAGCGACAATAATGTCTTTGTCGATATGCATACATGTTATTCAAGCTCGCAAATGCAATAAAATTTAACTTTATGCATAATAAGTTGAACTAAATTTAAACATTTCGAGGCTTGCTAAACATGGGCATAGTATAACCGAAAAGTATATATTGCTATTAATATGATTAGGTCCTGTATGGCTGACTTTAAAATTTTGTTTTTATAAATAAAGAGTAATTAGACGGTAAGGGTTTTTCATTCTTATTATGCATTCATTTATAATAATATGCAACAAAGACCCTTGAGACTTTTAGGGTTTATATGAAATACTCTTTTGCTTGGGTACACTTCTTGTGCGGAGGTACATTTTTCTCACACTTAACTGAACTAAAGTTTACTTTTGGAACATATTTTACTAGGCAGAATCAACAAGTAATCAACGACAAGCTTAAATTCTGAGATAGAATTTTTAAAAGTGTATTGTTTTACTTAAAGAGGAAACAGATATAAGAAAATATAACACTCTTAAAATAGAATAGAATTAAATGGTACTTTCTGATCACTGAACAATTTAAAAATTAATTAATATATATATATATATATATATATATATATATATATATATATATTGTAGTGTGCGGAAATGCTAGAAAAAATTTAAATTGGTTTAAATATCTGTTATAACTCTATATATTTTATATTTTTCTTATGTTATTTTTTGCCCTTATATTTAATATAAAAGGTGAATTATTGAATGTTTACATCTTTGCTTATGCTATTTATCATATTGCTCTAGATTTTGTGTTGTAAAAATAATATCGCATATCATTCCGGAACATTTTGTAACTACAAAATTTAAATCCAGTTACAATTTATTGCATGACTTATATTCAGTGACCTTACATTAAATTTTTTTATTGCAAGAAAGCTTCAATACTTTCTTTTTATTTATACTGCTGATAAAAACATAAAAATAATACATCTGTAGTTTTTTAAGTCTGTGATTATGATGGTTATTTTGCAGTATTCATTTAAAATTTTATAGATCTCGGTAACTTTCTTCATTCGAAGAAATCAAGATTTTTTTTCTCAGATTTAAACAAATGTTTCATATTTCTTTCATGAATCCATTTTATGTTTCATATTTATTTTATGACTTCCCAACCAAAATTGGAACATAATGCATTCATACTAAGTAGGGTCCTATCATATATTTTTCAACAAATTAAAGTGTTAGAGAAAAAATTTCATTCATCCGAAAATGTTGAGTACAGCGCAAAGTCACAAAACTTAAACTTTAAAATTAAATGTAGAGTCTAAATGACTAGTTCATAAAAATTGATCCACTGCATCAAGTGCGCAAACTGTTATATTTGGTTACGTTAAATATGGAGTAGTTTAGATCAAAATAATAACTGAGCCAGCTGATTTAGTTTCTCCAGCATGACAGACTTAATGTTTAGCTACCATTTTAAACTTGAAGTTTAATCTACTTACATTTTCCTCATAATAGAATCGGATGGAGAGCACTTCATTTCCTTGCTCTAAAACGCCTCGTTTTCTTCAATACTCCACTTTCTATAAGACTGTAAGCTGTATCCATTAAAATGTCTTGGACACTACGGGGGTTCACTTTCAGAGCCTCTTTCAATCGAGTGTTGGAGTAGGTGTACGATTTACCGTATCGACTTAAGAACAGATTTGATGACTTGTCAATGAAACTGAAGAGATATAGACCGATGTAAGGCGAATTCATCGTTGGTACGAAGTATCCGTAGGGAGAAAATTCTTTATGAAGGATTCGTGCCATGTCCTGCAGCCACAGGTGCGCTGACGTCACTAAGTGCCGCTTGTTTGCAGCCTCTGGTTCAGTCATAGCTCGTAGATGGGCTAAAGCCACGTCTCGTGCATCGCAAATGGAGAAATGCACTCTTGTAACCATAGGAGCTGAACAATCCATAAGCCGTTTCACGACCTCCAGGCTTGTGCAAAGCACGCCACTGATGCAGGGTCCAAGAACTAAGCCTGGATTGACAACGGCCAACTCCATTTTCCTTTCAGGAGGTAAAGATTGAACGTAATCCCAAGCTGCTCTTTCTGCCATGGTCTTGCTTTTCGCATAGGCGTCGGTGTGGGGAGAGGAGGCGTCGGTCCAGTCATCTTCATTGTACACCCGATTTTCGTCACTGGAGGTTTCACCATGTACCGCAGCAATGGAGCTCGTGAGAACAATTCTCTTGATGCTTCCCGAGTAAGCACAAGCTCGCAATACTCGCTTTGTACCTTCAACAGCAGGAATGATTACATCTTCCTCTTTTTTAGGTGGCTCATTGGGAAACGGGGATGCCACATGGATACAGTATGTGCACCCCTTCGCAGCCTCGTACCAGCCGTTGTCTTTCGTTAAATCTGCTTCCACGAGTTCTAGGGGATACTTAGCGTCTGGACACAGATTTTTCAAAGTTTTCAGCCTGTTTTCGTTTTTTAAGCTCCGTACTGTTCCCCTAACGCGGTAGCCCTCACATTGCAAAAGCTGAATTATATGGTGAGCTACGAAGCCCGTTGCGCCCGTCACTAACACCAGAACGTCTTCCCCCTGCGACATTTTCAAGCACGAATGAAAGTAGATAGATCCATACGCAAACTAGTCAAAATACAAACACCTGAGAATCCCGCGGCGTAAACCGGTAACAAAATCGAATACAGCGCCGTGACGCACGGAAATTCCTCGCTAACCTTCCCCGAGACACGTGCACTTGTTTATTTAACGCTTTCAAGGCTGATAGAGATGACGTCTTGAATAATAAGAGGAGAGCAAAGAATACATTTCCTCATCAATGGATTCCAACTTTCGCTTTCTGTCAAAGGCTTACATTGTTCTACACTGTGAAAGAAATGTGAAAAATAATGATGGTTATTTTTTTATATTTACAATTGATATTATTTATTTACAAAAATGTATATTTCGTCAGTGGGAATCTGAATCCCTCACTAGAGGTTTTTCCCCCCGTTTCTGCTGTGAAAATTTTGTCTATAGGAAGTAGATTATAAAACTAAAAGGAATTACTTTTTTTTTTCTTCTGTCTGGGGGTTTGGTGGGGGACCTTCCCTTTTGTCCCATGTGGTTGCGTGTATCATCTCTCTAGAGGATGAATATGGCTGTTTCTCGGATCTAATTAGAAAACTCTCTTGACCGGTATTTCGAAATGTAATGTACTATAAATTGTATACAGCATGAATGTCGAGGCTTTTGTAAGAAAATTTCTTATCTTTCACAGAAATTTCACTTTCTCTTTTATCTCATAAATGCTTTATGTACCAGAGATGTAAAGATGGCAGCTGAGTTTATAAAGTCAAATGGTAGAAATTGGGCACTTTCTACAAATTTTGCAAATGAATGATATTTCAGCAAATGCCATTTAAGTACCCGGGGGCTTTCTTTGGTGGTTAGCATTCCAGAGCAGCTTTACAAGGTGACCGAGTGTGATCGGGAAAGAATTTCTTCCCTGACCTCCAAATGCTGCCACTTATAAACAGAATGTACTGTCTAGAACTTTTATTACTTTCCGTGGAGGCAACTTAAAGGTTTTTCATATTGTTACCCAAAGGAAACTTTTAGCGATGACCTCTTTAGAAGGCCTCATCAGGGACTCCTGTTTGCGTAGAATATATTACAGAAATGTGCCTCAGGGCAAACAATGATAACTTCATTTTCATGAGCGGTTCTTTCAGTAGTTATCGTTGGTAATAGGGTCTTCAAAGAAATCACTCTTTAAAAAGTTATTTTTCGCTAATACTATTAATTGGTAAAATAATAACTATTATTTAATATTTACTAATCCATTGCTCCAATCAATTTCCAATCAATTGCTTATTTTTCTAATTTCTAACTAATTAACTGTGTCTAATTAATTACTATTTTACTAATTATTACTGTTTTAAAAATGTTTAAAAGTCATTTTTTTTGCTAATACTATTAATTGTTATAATAATAATAATTATTTAATATTTTACTAATTATTTACCAATCAATTGCTTATTTTCCTAATTTTAACTGTTTCTAATTAATTACTGTTTTAAAAATGTTTAAAAGTTTTTTTTCGCTCGTACTATTAATTGTTAAAATAATAATTATTATTTAACATTTTACGAATTATCTACCAATCAATTGCTTATTTTTCTAATTTCTAACTAATTAACTATATTTAAAATTAACTACTATTTTACTAATTATTTACTGTTTTAAAAATGTTTAATATTCCTATTACTCTTAGAATAATTTTGTCTAAGAAAAGAGTGAGAACTCCTTGACTGCTGATTTATATCCATTCCCTTTGCCAATGTACCGGCAAGAAAAGGATAACTATTCTGAACCATCTCTAGTTCCTGCATTCATGAAAAGAATATAACGACAGTCTGCCGGGGCCCAGAGTTCGAACCCTGTCTACCTACTGAGCTATATCGGCGATGTAAGGAGTCAGCTGAGCCCGAGGCCGAAATCCCAAAGTCGGAATACAAGATCTACAGTTTAGATCTGACTTGGGTCTCGCTTTTGCTTGGAACAACCGGACCGTTGCGTTCTCATACAGATCAGACTAAAAGGTTAACAAAATTAATTTGAGCCTATTTTTGGGGGGGAATCTATTTCCTCTTATTAAAACATGGTATTATTTTAATTTAGTCTAACAATTAATAAACGATCACTTTAAGTTCTTTAAGCGGACAAAAACTTAGTAAGATTATTTTTTGAACTATTCATCGAAGTTAATGAACGTCAACATTTGTTCAAAAGGGATTAACGACTACTTGTGAGAAAATTATTAGAATCTCAAAGAGCTCTCTCTTCCGTTTTCCCAAGGATTTGGCTTAAGATGAAGTTATTATTCCTTTTGTCGGTTTCATTAAACCGAGGGTAGGATGCTTGCTTCTTTTTTCCTTTTTTTTCAGCGATAAATGTGTGCTATGGACTTTTGACTAAAGATATGTTGCCTTATCGTCAGGTTTTTCATCTCCGATTTTTAGTCATTATTGAAACATGCGCTGTTTTTCTAATTCGAGTATTACGCTTCATGCAAGAACTTATGTTTGATGTATTTTAATCATTTGTGCAAATTCGTGAGAATATCCTTACACCTTTTCGAGTTATTCAATTCAACATTCATAGCGTTGGAATGTATATATATATATATATATATATATATATATATATATATATATATAAAGAGAACATAAAGAGAAACGCTAATCAGTGTCCAAATAGCTTTATTTAGGTTGAAAAATTAAAAAATTATATGAAAGCAAAAAATGTCATTCCAGTTGAAAAATACATCAAAGAGAACAAAAGTAATGTTGTTTACAGTTGGAAAAATCATATCAAAACGAAAAATGTATTTACAGATTAAAAAAACATGAAAGTAATCTCTTTACTGAACAGTTTTGAAAAATCACCTGAAAGAAAATATGGCTTCAGTTGTGAAAAAGAAAACACTTCTGCAAAGATACGATCTCTTTAAATATAGCTGGGAAAAATCACATCATGATAAATAAAAACTCTTCTATTACAGTTTAAAAATCCCAATTAAGGGAAGGATATCTTTCATTACAGTTTAAAATCACATCACAGAGAAAAATAAGTTATCTTACCAGGATGAAGGCCTCTTTAGCTTTACTTGTTTTTGCCGTCTGAACTGTTGAGTCACTTTGAGTTACATAATGTATTGACTCGTTTTCAGTAACATCAATTTGTTGAACCCTTGTTGGCAGAGAAACACTTTGAATATCCTTGGACACCAGTTAAAGATTGACTCGATGACGCTGCTCTTAGCAATTTTTCGCCGGATGATGGTCGAATGGCTAGAGTACTGGCATTTGGTATAATTACCCAGGGGGTTCGAGTCCCACTATTGGCATGGACGTTTGTAGCCTTTCGGAATCGGCTTTAAGTAGTAGGTCCCGGTCTAATTATCTCTCGTGTAGCAAAAATTGACCGCATTTTCCAAACCAAACCAACTTAGCAATTTTCACTACCTGAAATCGATTGTAAAGAAACAAATTTATCTACAAGAACGTTAAACTCACTTCTGGTGTACAGCTGCTTTAAAATTTCGAATTCAGTCCCAAGTTTATACAGGTCAATTTTCAGAGTCAAAATCACAGCTGTAACACAGTTCGTGGATCAGCGGGCCTCTGTCAGCGTCTGGTGCCGGCATACAAACGTTGTCTCCGTCTGTTGCTGGAGGGAACTTTTTGTCAGATTTCTTCAGCATTTTCTTGGCTTGTTTATTTAGGCAATACACTTAAGATCTTTACCTTTTTCCTTACTGCAAAGATTACAAGTTACTCTACTTCCATATCCTTCATTTTCTTCAGTTGAAACTCCAAAAATGGCATGAACTGCTTGCTTACTCAGCACGCATGTCTGAAGCTTTTCTTTCACAGACGACAGAGATTCCATCATTATTCCCTGTCTGGAGATTTTTCTTGCTGTTAACAACCTTCTCCTGTTCTGCACCATCCTTCCTAATGTCAGAGGATACATAACGTACCGCAATTTACATCCCACTTTCAATCTTATCTAGGTCTCCATCCAATGTTAGCTGTTGTACGATTTCCATAGGATATTGAGAAGTACTAAGACCTAATTTAGGTTTACACCCGAATATAGCTTCGCAAGGTGACCGTTGAATACCTTGGTGAAAAGAACGAATTTTCATAAACTGGATGAATCGCAATCCTTCCTCCCAGTGGTACGTGCTATTAGTCTGCCTCCAAGTAATCAACATATTATGAACATCTTGGTTTGCTTGCTCAACTGATCCCTGGTTTTGACAATGACAAGGATTGCCATGTACAATTTTTACTTTTGGCCACATTTCTGTAAGTGCACTGACTACGCTATTGCAAATTCTCTACCGTTGTCCGACTGTAGAATACTCTAGGCCCCTATTATGGTGAAAATGTCTAGAAAAAAAGGTTGAGTACGGCTAGTCCAGATCAACTAGTGAGAGTTATTACAAACAGTCATAAAAAGAAATGAAAGGCAAACGTAGACAAAATGGATATTTTCATTTGCTAGGATATAAAATTCCTGTTTCCATTGGAAGAAAAATCGGATTTGAATTTTGCGAAGATTTCAGACTTATGACACCATTTATAAAGAAATGGAAAGTGAAATTACGAGGGATAATTTTTAATAGTGGCAACACTGTTAATAGAGCCCCCACGCAGCAAAACCCATGAAAACAGCTTATACCACACGTACGTCACATACTTGCCTTACCTCAGAGCGAATGAGCTCTCCCCACAAACATGACACGCCTGCACAGTAGCAGGATGAACACATCCATGTTTTAGTTACCGGTCTATTGTACGAAATAATTTGTTGCATCGTACTGATGGAAGGAAATGCTTGTGCGTCCACTGTGGCTGATGTGTTTGCTCTCTGGGGCTGGGAAGTGCTCTACAGTCCCCCATATTCCCCGGACTTAAGTCTCTGTGACTTGATCTCATCCCCAAGATGAAGGAACCGCTTCGTGGATTCCACAAGAGATTCTGCAGTCTGTAGACCGCTCCATTCAAAGGATCAACAAATCAGGTACTGCCAACGATATCCTGTAGCTTCCAGGACGTTAGCAACGGGTGCTAAATAATGCTGGTTACTACTTTGAAGGGCTATAAAAGTTTAACCACTGTATCTCATCTGTATAATGTGTACATACCTAGTTACCACTCTTAAAGTTCCATCTTATGTATGTCGCTATAATTATCACTATATAAAACGCACACGATAAAAACACTTCTAATTGGGTTGCCACTAAACATAAGATTGACTTTTATCAAAAAACAAGGGGAATTAATTCCCCCTGTAGTTTCACCCCTGTATCTCTTCTGTATAATTTGTACATACCTAAGTTATTACTATTAAAGATCCCTCCCATGTAAAAATAAACAGCACAATATTCTCCTTTTTATGGATGGTGAGCGTTTCAGCTACAAAAAATTAGCTTATAAAAGTGTGGTACGTAGACTAAGTCTTTATCATGCATTGTTAAGCCTGGTTGTGTGTGTATTTTTCATATTTTCCCCCCCAAAAGCGAATAGTAGACCTTCATAAGTAGACTGGAAAGATTTCCCGAAGATAAGGTACCCGCAAAAATTTAAAATTTTTAATTTGACGTGTTTCAGTTCATGCCTAAGCAACGGTGGATTAAAGTCGACAAAATTTAGAGAGATCCGTAAAAGAAAGAGTTCATAAATGGATACCCTCTCAAAGACAACTAGTATCAGCTTTAAAAGAATTAAACTCTTGTAGTGTTTTATCATCCTTCATCTTGCATATAATATATTAAAAACTTTAAAATGAAAATTACAGAAAAATAATGGATATTTTAAGGAAAAGGAGAGAAACATGTTTAAGTTGGAATATAAAGATGGACTATTTTTTCATCGATTTTGCCTCTAACAGACTCATTAATTATTTTCGAACTACAAATGTTAATACTTATTATTCGGTATATAATGAATGACACCTGCTGAAGGCCGAACGGAACCTGCTGAATCTGTGGGGTGGCTCAAGGAATGAATTATAAGAACGAGAAAACGAACCATAAAGGATGAAAATCGAACGAATTCGGTTTTATCAAACTGAAATTAATAATACACTCATGGACAAAAAAATTAGCGCACCAAGAAGGAGTCGTCAAAATGAAACGAAATTTTACATACGTAATGACTACTTTGATAGAAGTAAATGATAAGGAAATCAAAGAAAAAGGATAATTTATTTCAGAGAAAAAGGCAAAAGAACGGAGGAGTTAATACTCCGTTGGACCCCTCTAGCGCGAATGTACGATGCGATACGATCGGGCATTGAGTCATACAAGTTCTGTATGATGTCTTGAGACATTTCGTTCCATATTTGCTGTAACCTTGCCTCTAGTTCGTTCAAACTCGTGGGATGCCCAACTCGTCGTCCCAAATGATCCCAGATATGCTCGATTAGAGACAAATCTGGGGATCGGGCAGGCCAAGAAAGGGTAGTAACAGTGCGGAGACAGTCTTGTGACACCCTTGCCGTATGAGGCCGAGCATTGTCTTGTTGAAAAATGGCTCCTGGGAGCCGTTGCATGAGTGGCAACACATGTGGTTGCAGGATTTCATGAACATACCGCTGGGCTGTCATGGTGCCACGGAACAATACTAGGGGTGACCGTGTATTGTAGGCAATGGCACCCCATACCATCACACCAGCTGTGGAAGCGATGTGTCTCTGTACAGAAAAGGCAGGATTGAAGCGTTCACCACGGGCTCTCCACACACGAACACGATTGTCATCACTGCCGAGATTGAATCTGGATTCATCACTAAAGACGATCTGGTTCCATTCCGCTGCAGTCCAGTTTCCTCGTGCGCGGCAAAACTCCAAACGGAGGCGTCGATGTGTGGGCGTCAAGGGCAGCACACGTAATGGGCGCCGCGATACGAACTGTCCTTCAGCCAGGCGCCTTCGTATGGTTCGAGAAGACACAGAGGCCCCTAGTGAAGGTGCTACCTGTGCCTGGAGGGCGGCCGATGAAGCAGTTGGCTGTACGCGTGCATTTCTTACGATGTGGCGGTCTTGAGGTTCTTACGATGTGGTGGTCTGTCGAGGGCGTCCTGAGCCTGGTCTTCATGTACATGACATCTCTCGGGTCCACTGGTCCCAACACCTCCTCACAACACAATCAGAGCGGCCTAATTGATGAGCTACTCGCCTAGCTGACCACCCAGCTTCCATCATCCCGACGATTCTCCCCCTCTCAAACTGCGACAACTGCTTATATTGTCTTCGAACACGGCGTAATGGCATGTCTATCTCAGCTCTTCCTTTGTAAATGATTCAGCACACTCAAACAAGCTTTGGTTACCTGTTTTATACTCCACAGAGTACGATGTTCAACGCCCTCTACCGGCTATACGTAATGCGCAATCACGTTGCATTTCTAATCATTTACATATCTCCCCGACATGTACCTTCATTGCAAGTTTCGTTACGATCCCGCAATTATTTCTTCGTGCGCTAATTTTTTTGTCCATGAGTAAATTAATAAATGCTTTTGAACTAAAACCCTGGAAACTTCTTAGAAATATTCTTCAAACAATAAAGGATGAACTTGACTACTTTAGGTTTTTAAAACCAAACATTGCATTACATGTATGAAGGTAAGTGTTCTAAAGAATACCATTTTTTGCCGCCCATATACTAGTGATTTAATTTAGGTTTCTGTAGTTTTTCTTCCGTCCACAATGTAATGCAATGTGCCGTCCACGCGGTATAATGGTTAGCTGGATGAACTTGATTAATTTAGTATTTTAAAACCAAACATTGCATTACATGCATGAAGGTAAGGGTTCTAAAGAATACCATTTTTTGCAGCCCATATGCTAGTGATTTAATTTAGGTTTCTGTAGTTTTTATTCCGTCCACAATGTAATGCAATGTGTCGCCCACGTGGTGTAGTGGTTAACTGGATGAACTTGAATAATAACGTTCTGAGCTGCCACGGCTTGGGTTCAGTGGGCTTGGGTTCAAATCCCGATTAAGGCCTAGTCGTTTCTGGCCTAGTCGTCCACCTCATAGGAAGCAATGCTGGCTCACCTATATGGTTCTACCACAATAAAGTAGCCAGTAGACAACAAAACAGTGGTGAATAACAAAAGACGAATGTCTCACGACAAAGTGACTCCGCATTAGAAAAAAAAAAAGTGCTATTTTTTTGAAATTTTCAGCAACGACAGAGGAAATATTTATTTTAAAAGAACTTCATTTTGTTCTTAATGATATTACTCATCAAAACTATCTCAAAAATATCTGATCGGTCATAAGGAAAAAAGCTAAAGAAACACATTAAAAGATAGTAGAAACTGCTTGTGTACGCAGTTTTCAAAAAATAAATGTCCAGAATTCGTTGGAAAGTAAAGAAATTATGTTTGTGAATGTAATCGAAAATATATCAGATGAGAAGAATCCATTATTTGAAACAATAGACTCATTGAAGGAAACTTCATAGTTAATTGGTGCTTCTTGAATGAGTAATACGGCATGAGGAAATATAGTTTATGGTATACAAATGCGAGGAAAGTTTATACAACGCAATTTTTGTTTCGCACATATTTCCCTTTGCTGTAGAGACGTTGCAGTTCCGTGTTTATAATTTAAACAGTTAGTTGACTCTATGCATTAGAGAAAAGGAAAATATTAGTTTCCTCAATCACTGCCTGATTGAGTAATTAAAATAAGGTACGCAAAGATACTGACTGGTGTTGAATTCAGGCTAGGCAAAGATACTGATTGGTTATTGACTTCAGACTACACAAATCAATCTAAAGGTGTAATAATGAGAAAATTATCCCCGAATGAATAACATGCTTGATTACTTTAGTCAAACTTGCACCTAAGTACCTGTTTGCTTGAAGCAAATTATTTCTGGGGACGAAACTAGGGGTTAACTTCTACGGGTATAATTCCTATCATATTAATTGTTGAGAAAAAATAAGCAATTAGGGTGTTCTTTAGAACATCATGATTTTTCGTGGAGAACATTTTTAAGAATACCTTTAATATGAACAAGAATCGGGAAACCCATATCCTAAATTAATGTGTATACTTAAATTTGCAGCAGTCTGAACAAAGTGAAATGCTCGAGAAACTGATTTACGTCATCTCACACTACACTATACACCAGCGATCGTCAACCGTCTAATACCTACCGCTCACTTTTGTATCTTTGTTAATGGCAAAGTTTCTTTACCGCCCACCGGTGCATATCCGCAGTGATTCAATTTAGCGCAAGTGCGAAGTAAATTTTTGAGGGGAGGGTTAGCAAAAAATATGTACTTAAATTTTTTCTTTTTATTTATACTTTATGTGTACATATACATAAATAGCGGATGACTACGGAGCTCATTTGTTGCTCACTCGTCCACCAGTATACTTCGAAAAGTGTCCGGTGAATTATTACCTGTAATCCAAATTTAGGGATGTAATTCAAAAGCAAATTGCAAAAATATATTTTAAAAAGTCACTCGCGAATGTGTTAGCAGTGTATTCGATATATGCAGGAAGAACAAAATTTGTAGCAACGGAAAAAATTCCCACCGCCCACCATGAAAGCTTGAATCACCCGCTAGTGGGCGGGGACCCGGTTGACTACCACTGCTATACACTTTTAGACAAAAACCTGAGACAACTTGAAGCAATCAGATTATAATATGGACCGCCGGTTTGTGCAGTGGGTACGTATAGATGAATACGTCATTACAGTTTCTCCGAAATGATATATTTAATATGGCAAAGCAACTATATAAGGTGAATAGGGGCAAGTGCAGGACAAATTTTACAAAGTTTGACTTTGAATGACTGAATAAAATTGTTTTCAGCAGCGAGAAATATGAAACGTTTTCTAGATTAGACACAAAAACCATCTCTTTCAGATAATACCTTTAAAAATTTTAATCCAACAATTTCAAATTTTAAGAACCGAAAATATCTGTAAGATCCAAGGTACGCACTTGCCCCACAGAAACGGGGAAAGTGCGTATCTTGCCTATATTTAGTACCTGATTATCTCCTAAACGACGTTGGAATAAGTGCAAATATTTTGCTTCTTGAATATTTTCTTTTGCTTTTGAAATTCTCGAACTGAACGAAATTTCCCTGAATTATACATTTTCCCCCGTTGTAGGTCCAGAAAAGAGAAGCAAAGCGAAAAAAACAGAAAATGCATAACAGTGGAGAAACTTTTTAAAAAATTATTTCTAAATATTTAAATTATAAAAGTAGTGAAGACCAGATAAATATGTCAGTCTAGATATCACGAAAAGGGGAATTTTTCCCATTAAAAGTTAAAGGAAAAAAATTGCACTTAATACACTGGTGTGCAAAACTTAAGCAACAATGTAAAAATTTAGCAGATAGCCATGAAATTGCAGAAAAGGATGTCTGGAGATCAGTACAATAAACACGTAAGTCAGTAGAAACGTCATGCGTATGCAAATATCAGGAACGAAACGTCAGAGGCGACGTAAGCGTACGCAAAACGCGTGATGTCGGCGCGCGCAGCTCAACAGTAGAATAAAAGGAAGGACGAAGACGCAATTCAACATATTCGCTGCAAGTGCCAGTGAGTCAGTTTTGTGAAATATGGCTACAAAAAATCACCTGGACGACTTCACACGTGGAAGAATGATCGGAAAGCTGGAGGAGGGGCGTACTGTCAACAGTGTAGCTGCAGAGTTCGGAATCAACAAAAGTGTCGTTTCGCGAGCTTGAAAAGCGTTCCAAACCACAGGTACAGCTGTTAGAAAGGTTGGTGGTGGCCGCCCGAGGACGACAACTGCAGGGGATGACCGATATATCGTCCTGCAGGCGAAAAGAGGCCGACAGCAGTCAGCAAGCGCCATTGCTCAGCAACGGGAAGACAAGTGTTGCGGTTTACTGTGGCCAGACGCCTTCACAAAGGGGGCCCAATTTGCCCGCCGTACTGAACGCTGCCTCCCGTTGAAAGTTGGCCACCAACGCCACCGTTTACAGTGGTGCAAAGAGCACAAAATCTGGACAACTGTTCAATGGAGTCGTGTCCTCTTTACGGATGAGAGTCGGTTCAGTACCAGAAGCGATTCTCAACGCGTTTTCATTTGGAGAGAGGTCGGGACCCGGTTTTATCCCAGTAACATCAAGGAAAGACACTGTAGCGGAGGTCCTGGAGTTTTTGTCTGGGGAGGCATTATGCTGAACGGGCGAACTGAGCTCCACGTTTTCGACAGAGGGTCTGTAACCGGGGATCGCTGTTGTGAGGAGGTACTCCTTCCCCATGTGAGTCTGTTCCGAGGTGCCATTGGCCCAGACTTCATTATTATGGATGGCAATGCACGGCCACATCGGACTCTTGCCGTTGAGGAGCTACTGGAAAGTGAAGATATCACTCGAATGGATTGGCCCGCGTACTCCCCAGATTTAAATCCCATCGAAAATGTGTGGGATGTTTTGGGGAGACTCATTGAAGCACGCTTACATCCTCCGGAGAACACCCAACAACTCAAACAGATGCTGATTGAGGAATGGGCACTCCTACCGCAAGAAATGTTGCACCAGCTTGTTCTGAGTATGAGGAGACGGTGCGAAGCAACCATTGCAGTGAGGGGAGGGTATATCCCATTTTAAGGAACATCTGCTTGTTGTGCTTCATCTTGGATAGACAATCATGAGTCACGATACTATGCGTTCAATAAAGCTTGTTTTTGTTTGATTCCATACCGTATGCATTGTATTCCTTTTTCAGAGCCGATGCTTTCGTCATCCTTTACGTACATAATACTCTCCCTCATTTCTGAATTTCATGTCTCTCAGATGATTTCTCGTGGAGTTATGGCAAAAAACCCACCTGTTGCTTAAGTTTTGCACACCAGTGTACTTTTGCAATTTATAAGCCGAGAATTCTACTTGAAACACAGCATCTTCACATCCTATTTTTGTAGCAATGACAGCTTCAAGGCCCCCCCCCAAAAAAAAATAAATATATATATATATATATATATATATATATATATATATATATATATATATATATATATATATAACCCTAAGGGCCGACGTTGCCCCCCACCCCCACCAAAACTCTGGACTGGAGCCGCCCCTGTTTTATAGAAGGGAGGACATAAACAGTATCCTCTCTGTTAACGGAACTGATGCCGTTTTTGTGTGAGGTCTTAAAAGTTGTTTAGGCGTTAACAATTGAACTCTTCTTCGTGTATTTCCTGATGGGATTCTCACTTTCAAAAGATACGGCCTCACAAAATAAAGTGCTTTACACTTGTTTTTCCAAAATTTTGACCAGGGCCCAGTCACCGACAGCTAGGTTCTCAGTTGTTTTAGTTTGAAATGCGTTTTCTTCATAGTTGACTGTCATAGTTTCCATGAATAAATCCCAGTTTTCAATTTCATTGTGAGAATCTCTGACACTGAAAAAGATCGTCATCCGATTTTAAAGAGCTTTCACTCTCCTCTGTACTATTTTTCTTAGTTGCGATATTTTAAGAACCTTCCTGTTTCTTTCGTTCATTGCTAAGCGATAATGGCCCATTAGTATAATTTATAGTAATATGAAGAAATAAATGAACAAATAAATATAATAAATAATAATAATTTAAATAAAGGAAGTGCGTGTTAGCCCGCACTAGTCTCACTAACTACATACCCCACTGCGAAACTTTTGTGGGGAGTCTTGGTAAGGACCAGAATTTAACCTTTTCCTTACGGGATGGGATAGCATCTATCACAAGAATACGGGCCCAACAATGAATATATATATATATATATATATATATATATATATATATATATGTATGTATAACCCTCTTAATGGACGTTCTTCCAAAGGGGGTATGAACTTTCTCGTTCAAAAGAGGGTATCGGAAAAATGGGCCCCCGTAAGTTAAAGGTTAAAGCTTTAAAATTAAGAAGTAGAAGTTCATGCTGTTCATTTCTTAATTTTTCTTTTCTGGAGCCCAGAAAAGTGAAAAAAAATATCCAGAAATGAACAGCATGAGCAATATCTGGGAGAAGCATATGCGAGAGATGTACCATTTTCTGAGTGCAGCTTATGATACTAAACTATTAACATTTTTTTATTTTATTTAACATATTTATGCTGAAGCTATTATAAATTTGTCTAATTTTATTGAAATGATTATTCTATTAAAATTAGGAATAATTTCTCTCATTTTCGACGAAATTTGTTATTCGAAACTTTCCGATCTATCACACGTCATCAAGCTTTCAAAGGATATTATTCTAAGTGGTTTGAGGGGCTACAACGACCAAGCAATATTGTAGATCTTAGACGTACTTCTATTCCTCGGAGAACTACCCCGAAGAGCAAAAAAAAACTGGCACACCTAACTAATATCATGTAAATCCCAACGAGCAAGCAGAAGTGTCGGAACACGACATGGCATGGTCTCGGCTAATGTCTGAAGGTATCCTGGAGGCAATTCACAACATGAATCCTGCAGGGTAGTCCACAAATCCACAGGAGAGGGGTGGAGATCTCTTCTGAACAGCGCGTTTCGAGGCATCCCCTACATGCTCAATAATGTAAATGTCTGGGGATTTAGGTGTACAATGGAAGTGTCTAAAGTCAGAAGAGTGATCATGGAGCCATTCGGTAGCAATTCTCGACGTGGGGGATGCCGTATTGTCCTGCTGGAATTATCAAAGTCCTTCGGAATGTCCAATGGACATGAATGGGTGTAGATGATCGGACAGGATGCTTATGTACCCTTCATCTGTCAAAGTCGTCTCTAGACGTATCAGGGGTTCCATATCACGCCAACTGCCCACGCCCCATACATCACAGAGGCACCACCAGCTTGAACAGTCTCCGGTTGACATTAACGGTCCATGGATTCATGAGGTTGTCTCTATATCCGTACACGTTCATCCGCCCGATACAATTGGAAACGAGACTCGTCAGACCAGGCAGCCTGTTTCCAGTCATCAACAATCGAATGGAGGTGTTAGCGGGCCCAGGCAAGGCGTAAAGCTTTATGCCGTGCAGCCAACAACGGTATACGAATAAGCCTGAAGCTCCGAAAGCCTGTATAAACGATGGTCCGTTGAACAGTTCACACGCTGACACTTGTTGATGCCCCAGCATTGAAATCCGCAGAAATTTGAGGAAGGTTGCACGTCTATATTATCTGAGGATTCTCGTCAGTCGTCGACGGTCCAGTTCTTTCAAGGTCGTTTTCCGGCCGCACTGCTGTAGGAGATTTCATGTTTTACTGGATACCTGATATTCTCATGGTACGCTCGGGAAATGGTCGTGCTCGAAAATCCTAATTGCACCGCTACCTCGGAGATACTATATCATCTCTCGTGCGCCGACTATAACACCACGTTCAAAGTCACATAAATCGTGATAACCTGACATTGTAGCAGCACGAACCGATCTAATAGCTTCTCCAAACACCTGTTGTCTTATATAGGCGCTGCCGACTTCATCGCGTTACGCTGATTTGTTGCATATCTCCGTTCATTACATATACACATCTGTACCAGGTTTTTGGCTCTTCAGTGTACCACCGTAATACTACTGCAGTATTAAATGAATTTCTAAATACCCCAGGTAATTTGGTCATCTATTATACCGAAATCAACTCAGTACCCCTGCCTTCGCAAGATCTACACAAAAAAATTTCTTGGTCCTAGGCCCTAAGTAGAAGCTGCGTTTCACATCTGATTATTAGACCCTGCCCTTTTGAAGCATTACTTGTTGATCAAACTCCCTCAAAAATGTCGTCTCTATACTTTATCAATGGTTAGCTACCAGGTGAAAACTGGGCACGTCAAAAATATTTCCTTTACAGCAGGGGATCCATGAACTTTCAAAATTTTGGAAACCTTTTGCTAAGGTTGGGCGCAAGTTCAGTCAAGAAGATCCTGAATGTTTTGACGGTGCAAGGATGGTCAATTATTTATCTGGAATGCACAAAATCAGGTTTCGACCTTCAGTCATTTCATCTAGTTAAATGGGTGAAATAAATAAATGTGGGAATACATGGCTCTATCGTTGTTAGGTCAAAAAAAATGCAGCGCAAATTATCATTGCATGCAAACTATAAACTTCGGATATATGCTCTTAATGTTTTTCCACATGTCACTGCTCTGCTTTAGACATTTTTAGGGGACTTTAATTATTTAAATCCTTTATTTTTTTATTTTGTAATGTTAAGCATAGCAAAACTTTGAGATTTATACAGCGTAATCTAACGTAATGATAAATGCTAGTCATGTATACCATAGTGATACAGTAAAAACCCTGATTTACGGATACCCCCGGGACAGAAAAAGTTTGTCCGATAAAGAGGAAGTTAGATTAAATACCTTAAAGGTTTAGTTTTTTATTTATTAATTTTAAGTGTTACTATTTAAAATTGGCTTTAAATTATTTAGTTACGTAGGCACACAACTAAGGAACGTATAAAATGAAATTATATTAAATTTTAAAATTAGTCAAATCCTTCGGAAATTATTGAAAAACTACTTGACTGAAAATTTAGTCAAATTTAATCTTCAGGGTTTATTTTTTGAAATAATTTTTAAATTGCGATATCGAATCTAATACTGTTACATGCTTCGTCTGGATGTAAACACCTTCAAGCCACTGAACTCTTTGAAAGCCATGATGTAACTGGAATTGTTCTTGCAATTTATCACATTTCGTTTCTTCTTCCTTCTTATCATCAATGTCTTCACGTCATTATTCCTCTTTCGCGGAAAATTCCCTAATTTTAATTAATTGTTTTGCGTATATGCTTTTGAGTCGTTACGTCCTCGTCTATAGGAGCACATATCATTATAGATCACACTTTAAACGAATCTTTTCGCATTAACGGATAAAAAATTTCTGGTATCTTATCCTCGTTTAAATGTTTTTCCGTTAATTCAATTTTCTTAAAACAATAATTGTGGCAACGGTTTTTTATTGTCACTTCCTTGACGATATTCCCCGTGTCATCATGTGTTTCCCTTAATTCTATGGTACTTTATTTCTTGACGGTTTTAGCTACTTCATCAGCCACTCCGACATGATATGGAACTTCATACAATCTTTTTTTATGTGAGTTTTTCTCCCAACTAATTGAGTAACGTCCAGCCCTTATAAATACCTATAGAAATATCTCTTGCTGATATCCCTATCACTAAAGACCTCAACTTTTGGATTCCCACATCCCAGCTCGAGTGTTAAGATATTGTACATAAAAAAATATTGTAAATAAAATATCTCTGGCAATATTTCTGCCATTACTCTGTTAGCATCGCAGAGATGACGTTTCTATGGATCCCGATCACTAAAGGCCTTAACTTTTGGATAGGGACGAAGACAGGGATACATCTTTCGCCGATATCCCTATCACTAAAGACCTTAACTTTTGGATTCCCATAGCCCAGCTAGGGTGTTAAGCTATTGTAAATAAAAAATATTCTAAATAAATGATCTCTGGTAATATTTCTGCCATTACTCTGTTAACATCACAGAGATGATGTTTCGCTGGATCCCCATCACTAAGGGCGTTAACTTTTGGATAGGGAAGAAGATGGGGATAAATATTTCACCGATAACCCTATCACTATCAAGACCTTAATTTTTGGATTCCCACATTCTAGCTAGAGAGTTAAACTACTGTAAATAAAAAAATATTGTAAATAAAAGATCTCTGGCAATATTTCTGCTATTACTCTCTTAGCATCGCAGATATGACGTTCCGCTGGATCCCTATCACTATGGGCCTTAACGTTTGGACAGGGAAGAAGATAGGAATAAATATTTCACCGATATCCCTATCACTAAAGACTTAACTTTTAGATTCCCACACCCCAGCTCGAGTTTTAAGATATTGTAAATAAAAAAATATTGTAAATAAAAGATCTCTTGCAATATTTCCTCCATTACTCTGTTATGACAGTATACAATGTAATACTGTCATAAAAACATACATAAAACATACAGTATACAATGTGTATACATTGCACAGTATACATTGTACATACATAAAAATTCTTGTAAATAAAAGATCTCTGGCAATATTTCTGCCATTACTCTGTTAGCATCGAAGATAAGACGTTTCGCTGGATCCCTATCACTATGGGCCTTAACTTTGGGACAGGGAAGAAGATACGGATGAATATTTCGCCGATATCCCTATCATAAAGACCTTAACTTTTGGATTCCCACATCTCATCTCGAGTGTTAAAATATTGTAAATAAAATAGTATTGTAAATAAAAGATCTCTGGAAATATTTCTGCCATCAATCTGTTAGCATCGCAGAGATGACATTTCGGTGGATCTCTATCACTAAAGGCCTTAAGTTTTGGATAGAGAAGAAGATAGAGATAAATCTTTCGCCGATATCCCTATCACTATAGACCTTAACTTTTGGATTCCCACATCTCATCTCGAGCGTTAAAATATTGTAAATAAAGAAATATTGCAAATAAAAGATCTCTGGAAATATTTCTGCCATTACTCTTTTAGCATCGCAGAGATGACGTTTCGCTGGATCCCCATCACTAAGGGCCTTAACTTTCAGATAGGGAAGAAGATAGGGATATATCTTTTGCCCCCTATCACTAAAGACCTTAACTTTTGGATTTCCACATCCCAGCTAGAGTGTTCAACTACTGTAAATAAAAAATATTGTAAATAAAATATCTCTGGCAATATTTCTGCCATTACTCTGTTAGCATCGCAGAGATGACGTTTCTCTGGATCCTTATCACTAAAGGCCTTAACTTTTGGATAGGCACGAAGACAGGGATAAATCTTTCGCCGATATCCCTATCACTAAAGACCTTAACTTTTGGATTCCCATAGCCCAGCTAGAGTGTAAAGCTATTGTAAATAAAAAATATTCTAAATAAATGATCTCTGGTAATATTTCTGCCATTACTCTGTTAACATCACAGAGATGATGTTTCGCTGGATCCCCATCACTAAGGGCGTTAACTTTTGGATAGGGAAGAAGATGGGGATAAATATTTCACCGATAACCCTATCACTATCAAGACCTTAATTTTTGGATTCCCACATTCTAGCTAGAGAGTTAAAGTACTGTAAATAAAAGATCTCTTCCAATATTTCTGCTATTACTCTCTTAGCATCGCAGGTATGACGTTCCGCTGGATCCCTATCACTATGGGCCTTAACTTTTGGACAGGGAAGAAGATAGGAATAAATATTTCACCGATATCCCTATCACTAAAGACTTAACTTTTAGATTCCCACACCCCAGCTCGAGTTTTAAGATATTGTAAATAAAAAAATATTGTAAATAAAAGATCTCTTGCAATATTTCCTCCATTACTCTGTTATGACAGTATACAATGTAATACTGTCATAAAAACATACATAAAACATACAGTATACATTGTGTATACATTGCACAGTATACATTGTACATACATAAAAATTCTTGTAAATAAAAGATCTCTGGCAATATTTCTGCCATTACTCTGTTAGCATCGGAGATATGACGTTTCGCTGGATCCCTATCACTATGGGCCTTAACTTTTGGACAGGGAAGAAGATACGGATGAATATTTCGCCGATATCCCTATCATAAAGACCTTAACTTTTGGATTCCCACATCTCATCTCGAGTGTTAAAATATTGTAAATAAAATAGTATTGTAAATAAAAGATCTCTGGAAATATTTCTGCAATCAATCTGTTAGCATCGCAGAGATGACATTTCGGTGGATCTCTATCACTAAAAGCCTTAAGTTTTGGATAGAGAAGAAGATAGAGATAAATCTTTCGCCGTTATCCCTATCACTATAGACCTTAACTTTTGGATTCCCACATCTCATCTCGAGCGTTAAAATATTGTAAATAAAGAAATATTGCAAATAAAAGATCTCTGGAAATATTTCTGCCATTACTCTTTTAGCATCGCAGAGATGACGTTTAGCTGGATCCCCATCACTAAGGGCCTTAACTTTCAGATAGGGAAGAAGATAGGGATATATCTTTTGCCCCCTATCACTAAAGACCTTAACTTTTGGATTTCCACATCCCAGCTAGAGTGTTCAACTACTGTAAATAAAAAATATTGCAAATAAAATATCTCTGGCAATATTTCTGCCATTACTCTGTTAGCATCGCAGAGATGACGTTTCTCTGGATCCTTATCACTAAAGGCCTTAACTTTTGGATAGGGACGAAGACAGGGATAAATCTTTCGCCGATATCCCTATCACTAAAGACCTTAACTTTTGGATTCCCATAGCCCAGCTAAAGTGTTAAGCTATTGTAAATAAAAAATATTCTAAATAAAAGATCTTTGGCAATATTTCTGCCATTACTCTGTTAGCATCACAGAAATGATGATTCGCTGGATCCCCATCACTAAGGGCTTTAACTTTTGGATAGGGAAGAAGATAAGGATGAATATTTCGCCGATAACACTGTCACTATCAAGACCTTAATTTTTGGATTCCCACATTCTAACTAGAGAGTTAAACTACTTAAATAAAAATATATTGTAAATAAAAGATCTCTGGCAATATTTCCCCCATTACTCTGTTATGACAGTATACATTGTAATACTGTCATAAAAACATACATAAAAAATACAGTATACATTGTGTATCCATTGGACAGTATACATTGTACATACATAAAAAATATTGTAAATAAAAGATCTCTGGCAATATTTCTGCCATTACTCTGTTAGCATCGCAGATATGACGTTTCGCTGGATCCCTATCACTATGGGCCTTAACTTTTGGACAGGGAAGAAGATTCGGGTAAATATTTCGCCGATATCCCTATCATAAAGACCTTAACTTTTGGATTCCCACATCTCATCTCAAGTGTTAAAATATTGTAAATAAAATGGTATTGTAAATAAAAGATCTCTGGAAATATTTCTGCCATTACTCTGTTAGCATCGCAGAGATGATATTTCGGTGGATCCCTATCACTGGAAGCCTTAAGTTATGGATAGAGAAGAAGATAGAGATACATCTTTCATCGATATCCCTATCACTATAGACCTTAACTTTTGGATTCCCACATCTCATCTCGAGTGTTAAAATATTGTAAATAAAATAGTATTGTAAATAAAAGATCTGCCAATACTTCTGCTATTACTCCGTTAGCATCGCAGAGATGACGTTTCTCTGGAAAGAGCGCAATAGAAAAGACTCATTTCCTTAGTCATACAAGTATCTCTTGTTGAATAATTTTCAATCAGATCCCGTTATCGTTTAAGACTGCTGTGTACTAAGAAAAAAAATCACATTTCCCTTTTCCTCCGCTTGCAGACTCTTGACAGTTCGAGAATACCACCCCCCTTAGGATTGACATTTTGAGGGATTGTAATGGCTCTCTCTTTATAGGGGGGTTAAGCGCTGCCCCCAAATTGTTTATTTAAAATATATTTTTGTCATCTATTTACAGGTACATAAATGCTGATAATCAAATTAAATTGGTGTTGTCAGATAGCCTGAACTTTTCTGCAAAGCGCTACAGGATTCATTTTATAAATTTCGTCCACCGAAGGAATTTATGAGCGTTTAAAACACACTATACCAGATTTTTCCCCGAATAATTTAAATTTTAAAATATTAATTGCATTTTTTTTAAAAATCGAAAAATGTACACAAACGTTAAATATCTTTCTCTATAACGGAGTACAATTTTAAAAAAAAAATCTTTAAATCCAAGTCGGCAATCCGTGGACAAATTTTCTCCATGGGTTAATATTGAGGTGAGCGAATCCAATGCGGTTTGTACATAGCAGCCTTAAGGTGACTGCCTACGTTCGGAGCCAATTTTTTTTTTAATTGTTTTTTTAAGGATTTTTTTATCTTTTATGGTAAAATAGCATTTAAAAATAAAAAATTTTAAAAAACTTGCCTGTAAATACCATACTGTTTTATAAATTGGTCAATTTGAAGTAATTTTTAATGAAATTTAGCTAAAACGCCTATCACTCTGCACAAAATTCTAATGCTACTATTTTAATTTCCTTCTCACACATGATACATATAACAGTTATCTTCAAAATGACCCTCAATCTATGAGAAATTTTAAAATGCAAAAATAATACAGACACTTTTATTTTCCAATATCAAAATTTTCCCCAATTCGTCATTCCTTTCCTTATAAAAACAGCCCCAAACAAAAAACTATTTATTATACATCAATTTTTGTGCGTCATCTCATTAACAATAGCATCTAAAACGTTTCCTGAAAATTTTATCAAATTATATTCATTATTATGTGAGATATCATGATAACGCTAGAGATTTGTGCTAAAAAACATAATTCTGAGAAAAACGCATTTAAAGTTGTGTGTCACTTCAATTTTGAATCAGACTATGTTTTTAAAAATAGCTATAATCTGCTTCTAATTAATATGGAATGAAAATCAAAACGGTTTTGAAAAGAGAAAAGATTGAACTACACGATTCTTGCAAAAAATAAAATTGACCAATATAGTCAAAAAATGGCATTTTTAACGTAGGCAGTCACCTTAAGCCCTATTCTGCAAAAATCTTAGTGAATGTCAGAAGATTTTCCGCATTTTTTTAATAAGGATGCCAAGTCTCTTGTAATATTTGTTCATTTCAGGCATTGGATTTTCGCAGTTCCGATACTGTATCAGCATACCTGTTTGTTTTTTTCATGGAGAATCTATACTAAAGTAGAAAGAGTGATTTTTTTTCAAAAATAAATCACTCGAACACAACTGGAATCAACAGCAACTCGGTCTGTCCTAGGAAACTCATTTTTCCATTTATGATTTCCATTTAGAAGGTTGGTTTTCTTTACATAAAATCGCGTCGCATATTTCTCACGGATACAGATTATTTCATTCTTCTCTCGTGGAATTCACCTGCATCGACCCGATCGACAGTTCGGAATTTCTCCAAAATGATCAATTCTCTTTTTACGAGCAATTGCAGTATGTTGGTTATTTCGGAGACAGAAATGCAGATTTTAATTGCAGCACAGTCGATTTTAACAATCGGACCTTTAATTTCGACTCTGATGTTTAGGAAAATACAAAATTACCCACCTTCCGCCCCAATCAGTGGTATATTTAGACCCTACCGAGACAAAAGCAGTAATTTCTTAATAGCACTTATCTGTTGTCTTTTCAGTTGATTTACTAACAGCAGCAACGTCGTTGCAGTTCACAGAAGTCCCTACCACTGTATTATACAACAGTAACTATTGACCAGCATTTTGCCAAAGGTTATTATAACCCGACAACGGGTCGTCAAAGGGTGTTTATATAACAACATGTGTTATATTAACAAACAAACACACACAGGCACGCGCGCACGCACACACACACACACACACACACACACACACACACATATATATATATATATTATATTATATATATATATATATATATATATATATATATATATACCTCAGGCGTGTTAATTATTTTTTTGGGGGGGAGGACGGAATACCGTTGATATGTGGCAAGTGTCCGTTCGATATATTATATAGCTAACGAGTTTCTGCCAAGCGATGTTTATGCGTTCTTCAGTACAAGGTTGTCCGTATCTGAAAGTTGTCCGTTAGGAGGGAATTTTTTTTATTTCATCAGTAAAAAAATAACTGTGGTATCTACTGAAACATGCCTAAGAAGGCTTTTTTCCCTCTCTTTTTCTTGAAATAATTCAGAAAATATTGTTTTCATAAAAATAAACGCACAGAAAAAAAAATTCCATAACAGTAGTCCATTTCAGTGTTTTTTAAATTATATTTCTAGTACTGTAAAGGTTTTAAAATTTTTATTAGTACACTAATATGTAATAATTTCGTACCATTTAGATTCGTTCCATGATTAAATGAGATTTTAATATTCCGTTCATATACGTGCTCTTGAAAACTTTTTTCTTGTGTGTGCGTGCGTGAGCATGAATATTACATATGCATTTTTATCCTTGGTCCTCAGTGTACTTCAAAAGTTAAGTTGAGTAAATTTGCCAAGTAAGGATTATTTTTAGGGGATATCAAAAGTAAATCGACAAAAAAAGGTCGTAAGTTAAGTGAAAATTTCCATCTCATGCATCATTCGTATATTTTCGTGGTTAATTACCATTGCACGTTTCATTTAACAAATATCTGAAAATATATAAGGAATTATTAAGGCAAAATAAAAAAAAATAATTTAGGGGAAACAGAATAGAAACTTCTAGCAATTTTTGAATATTCTGAAATACCTACGAGAGAGCTCTCGAAGATCGTAGATAGTGGTCACCACTCGTCACGACACTGGGCTGAGAAATATATGATTATGAGGAGATGAACTGAATAGGAAGACTGAATAGTGTGTTCATCTCGAATTTGGAGAAGACCTTCCCAAATTTTAAAGGCCATTTGAGCTTGAAGCGAAGATTTCCTTATATCAGAATGCACGATATTGAGATCCCTATGGAAAGTGTTGCGCTGGAGTTTTGGTTGCGAGTTTAGCCATAGCAGCTGGATATCTTTATCAGATATGTTTGCAGCTGTTGAATATATACTTACATACTGAGAACAACATGCAGAGGGTTTAAAACTACAGTTATATCGCACTTAATCGACTGCAAGTCTATTTAATGGTATAGTGCAGGGCTTCTTAAACTTTTTCCTCCTGGGACCTTCTCGATAGAGAAAATGTTACGCAACCCCGAGTACCGTATTTTCCGGCGTATAACGCGCACTTTTAATTTAAAAAATATAAGATCGAAATTTATGGGTGCGCGTTATACGCCGGTTATAAAAATGATAGATTTAAACTTTAAGGAAAAGATTAACAAAAAAATTAGATTTCTACATGTACCTGAATGCTGTTTACTTAAAAAAAAATGACATACCTTATGAACTTAAAAATTTTAAATATCGGATAACATAAATAGTTCTTCATATTCGTCTTTCGTTATATCTTTAGGCACATCATCGATTTCTGTTTCTGAAAGAGAGTTCTGAAAAAGAAAACATCTGACTCCTAATTCCGCGAATTTATTCGGGTCAGAAGTGTGTTATTACCCCCTGTTTGCAGAATTATTTACTCCCTCAAGCATTTCTCCCACACACATATTGTCCCCCTTATCGCTTGTCAATTCAGTATACCATTGTTCAAAAGCCTGGGGAAATCCTTCGAATGAGTGACTTCAGAAGATAAGAGCATCGCACATGTACATTTCAGGTTTCTTCGTCAAGAAAACGGTACGCGTTATAGGCTGGAAAATACGGTATGTACAAAAATTAAATATACAAATAAAGCATTAACTGATAGCAAATCAAAGAAATTTATCTAATACTGTATCCAAAAACATTAAAGCTAGAAAAGATAGATTTATTTCTTTGTTATGCATGCAAAATAGGATTGTTTTTTGATTTTAATTAAATATTTTAAATTAAAATGGTTTTCGTAATTATTTTTGCTAACCAGTATTGAAGAATCTGACGGAAGGATATTTCAGGTTGATAAGACAGCCGTCGCGAACAGTTGCCGGGACCCCAAAATTATATTACGCGATCCCATATGCGGTCGCAATGGCGGTTCCAATTGCCCCCCCCCCCCCCCCCAAAAAAAAAAAAAAAAAAACGGCGTATTTTTTTTTGCATAGCCTAAAATTATATAATCCTAGATCTAATACTAAATGAGTTTAAATTTAAAATGCGACGCCTTTTTTGACGTCCTAGGTCCGATACTCATTGAATTTCTCGAGCACGGAAAAAACATTAACAGTGACATGTACTGTGAGACACTCCGTAGCCTACGCAAGTCCATCAAGATCAAACGCCCTGAGCTGCTTACGGAGGGAGTGATTCTACTCCACGATAACGCGCGTTCACATGTCTCCAGGGCATAGGCGTAGCGTCGGGAGGGGACCTCCCAACTTAATTTGAAATAAATTTAAACGTTATTAGAAGTTTAGTTAAAATTGGAAAAATGTAGAAAACTTTTAAGAAAGTCGGTATTTTTCTATTTTTTTTTTGAAACTGTGAAACTGAAGATTCCGATTATGTCTTTAGCCTTAATATAGTTTTTAACAATGATATGATCCATAACAAAAATTCAATGCTAAATTTTTTTTTCTCATTTTATTTATATTATGTTTAATTTTCTCATTGTATAACTTTTGAATACTACTCAAACATCAATTCTATTGTTATTCAGTTTAAAAAAATCATAATATTTCATATTTTAAGTACCGTCCGGCAGTCAATGCGCCGAGGAGGGCCCTAACTGAATTCAAATCGTTCCCCCCCCCCAAAAAAAAAGTTAGAAGCACGCTACGCCTATGCTCCAGGGTCACACAAAGTGTACTGGCCAAGTTCAAGTGGGATCAGCTTGAGCATCCATCCTACAGCCCGAACATGTCGCCCTGCGACTTCCGTTTGTTTGGTCTGCTAAAAAACATCTCAAAGGGAATTGCTTCAGCTCGGACTGACTGAAGGACACAGTAGAGGACTGGCTCTTGTCACAGCCACATAAATTCTGGGAACAGGGAATTCTTCGGTCGTGAAACAGTGGGATAGTTGTGCTCATCCTCTGGTGATTACTTTTGAATAAATACTTCAATTATACCTTCAGTGTCGTTTCGTACCTTTTCATTTGAACACCCTGTAGAGACAGGCGAGTCACTATAACAAGGAATAACGCCCCCTATCGTAGGGGAAGGGGTACTACGCAGAACGCTGGGGGTGATTGCAGACTCCAGACGTATCTGATAAGCTGTCACGGAAAACGACGGAGGTGATTGCAGACTCCGGTCGTGTCTTATATATTTTTTTAGAGAGAAAAGTTCGGAGGTGATTGTAGACTCCGAACGTAGCTGGTATTTGCTTTAGAGCGTTGAGGTTACGTTAATAATTTGTTCCTGAAAATATTGTTCTTCTACCTGTTATATATATCGTCTCCTGTACTTGTCTGTACTGTGTTCTGCATCATAATAAAGTGTATGTTTTAAAAAAGAGCTGGTTCTAGTTTGAAAAAAAAACGGGACTTTCAACTCGCCATCCGTCACACACCCCTTGTATATATAACCCTATGAGCCGACGTTGCCCCCCCCCCAAAAAAAAAAAAAAAAAAAAAAAAAAAAAACAACTCTGGATTGGAGCCGCTCCTGTGCAGTCGCGACCCACAGTTTAAAGAAGCCCTGGTATAGTGGGAGAACTATTGAAGCACATATTTTAATCTTTATTACAAAATAAAAACCTGTCGTTAATTTGGCGTCTTGATGCCTAATTAATCCACTTTATGGTCTTTAGAAGCAGATGAGATAGATACTGTAAATTTTTAACGAAGTTTCCCTTCCAAAAATGTTGCTGTAGACAGCGTAGCTTGAAAATACCGTTTCTGTTACGTACTTTATTTTTGGCAAATGCATGAGGGGTTAAATTTCAAGTTCTGCAATGGTCGAAGGTTTGTGAATTAAACAATTTTGTAAATAACTAGACTAGCGATCCCTTATTGTGTCACCCACTATTTATAGAATTCAGGGAAATTTCACTGTAATGTGAGTATTGTGTCGAAAGGAAGGTTAACTCAGCCATAATTTAATTTTATACATCAGTTTATCCGTGCTAGTCACAGTGCAAAAACTAAAATGTATTACTGATCATTAATTTCAAAAGTAACATGCTGTTGTTATTGTTTCTAATGACTCCTGACCGGAAGTATTCCAGACCAGGTTCATATAGCGGGCTGAGTTTTGCGGCTCCGATATATGATGGCACCATAAGGGTCGCAGTCCGACTTTGTCAAATGCCATCTCAATTTAGAACGAGCACCCCCCTCCAATGGGCGACATTTGTGGAATCGTACCCTCTCCCACCCTTTCTGACCTCATAGAGGGACTTTTCGGTCCACGGATTCAACCTGCCCATATCGGGCCTAGAAACGAGGTATTTAATGGCGCTTGTCGTTATTCGATCCCAGCACCTTCAGTATCGAAAGCCGACGCGTTACCACTAAGCTACCTTGAGCCCTCAAAAGTAACAACTCCGTGTTCATTGAAAAAATGCTTTTCATGAGAATGTTAATCGTAAATTTGTGAACTTTTAAAGTATTCGAATTTTTAACGTAGGATTATGTTCCTCAATAACGGTCTTCCGGAAAGAAAGAAATTCGGAGTCCGTCTTGCGTCGAGAGTAATAATTTTGGTAGCGCGCCAAACCCAGTAGCTGTAAACAGTTAAACAGAAAAGTACCAAAATCCGTCAAAAAAAAAAAAAAAAAAAGAGGTAAGCAACGATAAGTAATCTTACGTTAATAACCCGCTCTAGTTTCGTTAGAAGAGACTACACGAAATATTTTTTCTCTTTTTCTGTGGCTTAGACCCACATAAAGCTTCATTACCGAGCTATTAATTTTTTCCCCTCAAATCAAAATAATTTTGCAGTGAACAGAAGATTGCTCTTTCACGCGGCAGATGGAAGAAGTGGAATTTAAAAACAACCCACCATCTTTCGTCTAAACTTACTTAAGAATGCACGATGTATTATAATTATAAATATCTATAATTTGGTACCTCATGTCCCGTCATAGACTAAACTTTTCATAGCCTGGGTCTATTTAGAACAAAACAATCATAGTTCTTTCATACAGGGTATTATTATGCCATTTTCTGTGTGCTGAGATGCAGGCAAACTCAGAGTTTTAGTATAATATAGATCAGGAGTGCGCAGGGTTGTTAAAAAAAAAAAAATATTGGAGGGATCGCGGTTAGTCTAAAGTAAATTTATATACAGTAAAACCAAGTTTTTCTGGATCAGATTTGTAGACATTATCTACTAGCCGGGCTTCGCCTAGCTACGCTCAAGCCATCCGTGTAACATATTTATGTACTTCGGGCCCCACAAAAGAAAAAAAAAGCCCACAAATGTATTAAATCAAAGTGAATAAATCAAATCAATTCCTTTCAATTTTCATTCCCGTCGCTGCCGACAGATGGCAGCACCACTGCAAAAGATGATTTGGTTTCTCAGCAGTGAGTGATTTTAGAATGAAAATATCTCTAAAACTATTGAATTAACAGAATAAGTGTACGCAGAAAAATTATCAGTTTTCGAAGCTCTTTCCAAATATGTAACATTTATGTACTTTCATGAGAAAAAAAATACACCTATTTTCCTGTATATTTGTCGGCCATTTTTTTTCGAGGATCGGTGCCTGCCCGGATGAGTTACGGTCACGTGATCCGACATCCACTTGTCCCTTTATTAGTATAGATATATTTAAGTTGCTAAGCCGACTTTTTGAGCAGTGCGTGAGAGAAAACTACTGCATCAATTTACTTCATTTTGGTCTTAAACGAAAGATTATAATCTGTAGATTTGTCAAATATGGTTTTCGTAACCGCAATTTCTATTAATTAGCCATAATTTACAGTTAAAAATTGTTTTCTGCGCATGCTCAGTGGCATGTTTCAATGTCTTTAGAAACTCACTGTTTCTGCGCATGCTCAGTGACATGTTTTAATGATCTTCCGATGAGTCTCTCTGGATCTCTCTCTGCCATTTTTATTTTTATGATAATTATGTTTGTGAAATATAAGATTAAACCTGATGGATATTGTTTATTTCGCGCTGTTTAATTAGCGATAATTTACAATTATAAAAATTGCTTTCTGAGCATGCTCGGTGACATTTTAAAATCTTGCTTTAGATACTCACTAAGCACGAGGTCGCTTAAACACATTAATTTGTTTCTGCGCATTATTATGATTTTCAACATTTGGCAATGATGTGTTGAGTATAATTTGTCTATTAGTACATTTATTTACTATCTAGCCGTCATGTTTTGACGGATACCAACTAGTTTTTGTTTAATGTTCACATTAGATAATAATTTTTAACTATGATAGCAAGAACGTAACTACAAGTACGCCAAATATTCGCATTTTAGTTTCATTCAATGTACAGTTCCTGCATAGATTGTACAATAAATTATGGTAATAAAATGTTTTTTGCTGACTTTAAGAAAGCTTTACTAGACTTACCAATTCTTCGTTAAGAAATGGTGTGAAATATTATTTTTATATATTTTTTAATGTCTTGTAAACAATACTATGCAATTTTGTTACAAAATAGTTTTTATCGTAATTAACGGTAAGACTGCTTTGTTAAGGATTTTGTTACCCATATTACCCGGATTATCTGGTTTTTCGATTATCCCGATTGTCCATGGTCCTAGTTATTCCGGATAAAAGATGTTTTACTGTACTGAATTATTTAATTAAAAAAACATGCTTTAAACTTTCTATAATTACATATCTTTAATATTTTTATTTATATTTTTTATACGTTAAAAATATATGATATTGTTCAATAAGGTGCCAAACAGTCTCGCAAGGCTACATTGCTGTAGGGTCGTCGTGACCCTCTATAGGAGTGTCTCGTCAATCTATATATATAAAACAGTTCCGTAACTGACTCACTGACTGACATACAACGCACAGACCAAACCGCTGGACCTAAAGGGCTGAAATTTTGCATGGCGATTCTTCTTATAGTGTAGGGGTGCACTAAGAGAGATTTTTTAAAAATTCTTCTTAGATTTTTTAAAATTAAATTTTTAAGCTGTTTTAGTAACTTTTTTTAAGTTTGCATTTAAAATAATAATTTGAGGGTTATAAAATTTATATCACGAGAATGATCATAAAAATTCCTTTGAAATGAGATCTTTTTCGAATCTTTACCTCTATTTTCTGATTTTTGGTGAATTTTTAAAGATTAATTTTTAGAATTTAATTTATTAAATGCTGATCACGTGACTTATTTTTCTGGTACTTTAAATAAATTTATCGTTACGTGCATAACAACTAAATAGACAAAAAATATTCTTTTTCTTGCTAATGCGGCAGACGATTGGACATTATTTTGCCTATAAAAATATCCCTTACGATTTTTTTATAAATATATATTTTTTTCCTACATCAATTGTATATATTGATCGTCATATTTATTATAAATATATATATATATTTACTTTTTTTAGCATTAATTGCATACATTAACCTTTGTATTTAATTTGAATGTACTCCGTAGCGAAGTGGGGGTTTTCAGCTAGTTTATGCATAAACGTATAAGTTGCTCGTATGTACATCTAGTTTAATATTGACTATTTACAAATCATAATATACAGTAATTTCGTTCAGTAGAACCGTCGTCACCCGTCGATTACATGGAGCGGAACTCAGAGCAAAGTCCAAATTGAGACGTAAATCCCTTCGATTCTCCGCGCTCCGTCAGTATGTCAACACATAATAAGATCTCCGTCTATAATAATCTCCTCTCAAGGTCAAGGCCAAGGTACTGGAGTTTTACGAGGTACCTGGTGAAGCATGATAGCTAAATAATCTCCTCTCATCGTTTTCTGCTTCTTTATGCCTCCTTCCGAAAGTTCTGGAAACATCTCGTAATTTCCACCGCCACACGTGCGGCATCAACAATGCTTATCGAGAACGACTTTTTCGATTTTCCCTCCACTGCCCTCCTTCTTCATTTCTTGCGGTTTTCCTTTGTCGGCATACAGGTTTTCCTCGACTTACGACCGCCCGCACTTACGACCGAAATTTTTAAATTTAAAAAAGAAAAATTGTTTTTCTCAAAAATACTGTTCCTCGAATGTACAGTACATACCTATATGTATTGCATAATTATTAAAAAATATTATGCAATACTGTAAAAATTTATGACGCAATAATAAAAATGTATGATGCAATAGTTTGGATATCCACACGATAAATCAAATAAACCTTCATTGACTTCAGAAATGGATTCAGCTTTTAATTATCTATATATATAAAACAGTTCCGTAACTGACTCATTCATTCATTCATTCATTCACTGACTGACTGACATACAACGCACAGACCAAACCGCTGGACCTAAAGGGCTGAAATTTTGCATGGCGATTCTTCTAATAGTGTAGAGGTGCACTAAGAAAGATTTTTCAAAAATTCTTCTTAGATTTTTTTTAATTAAATTTTTAAGCTGTTTTTTAAACTTTTTTTACGTTTGCATTTAAAATAATACATTGAGGGTTATAAAATTTATATAACGAGAAAGATCATAAAACTTTCTTTAAAATGAAATCTTTTTCGAATCTTTACCTCCATTTCCTGATTTTTGGTGAATTTTTAAAGATTAATTTTTAGAATTTAATTTATTAAATGCTGATCACGTGATTTCTTTTTCTGGTACTTTAAATAAATTTATCGTCACGTGCATAACAACTAAATAAACAAAAATATTTTTTTTTCCTTGCTAATGCGGCAGACGATTCGACATTATTCAAAAAAATATTAAAATACAGTAAAAGAAATGTTCTAAAAACTGTACTATATTAACTGTACTATATTCTTTAGTATTCTTTATATTAGATTTAATTTTAATATTTTCTTCTACATTATTTTGTCTATAAAATTATCCTTTACGATTTTCTTATAATATATATATATATATATATATATATATATATATATATATATTACATCAATTGTATACATTGATCGTCGTATTTATCATATAATATATATTTATATTTGGCATGAATTGCATACATTGACCGTTGTATTTAATTTGAATGTACTCCGTAGCGAAGTACGGGTTTTCAGCTAGTCTATATATATAAAACAGTTCCGTAACTGACTCATTCATTCATTCATTCATTCATTCATTCACTGACTGACTGACATACAACGCACAGACCAAACCGCTGGACCTAAAGGGCTGAAATTTTGCATGGCGATTCTTCTTATAGTGTAGGGGTGCACTAAGAGAGATTTTTGAAAAATTCTTCTTAAATTTTTTTAAATTAAATTTTTAAGCTGTTTTTTTTACTTTTTTTAAGTTTGCATTTAAAATAATAATTTGAGGGTTATAAAATTTATATCACGAGAAAGATCATAGAAATTCGTTTAAAATGCAATCTTTTTCGAATCTTTACCTTCATTTCCTGATTTTTGGTGAATTTTTAAAGATTAATTTTTAGAATTTAATTTATTAAATGCTGATCACGTGACTTCTTTTTCTGGTACTTTAAATAAATTTATCGTCACCGGAATAAAAACTAAATAGACAAAAAATAATTTTTTTTTTCTTGCTAATTCGGCAGACGATTGGACATTATCCAAAAAAATATTAAAATACAGTAAAAGAAATGTTCTAGAAACTGTACTATATTCTTTAGTATTCTTTATATTAGATTTAATTTGAATATCTTCTTCTACATTATTTTGTCTATAAAAATATCCCTTACGATTTTTTTATAAATATATATATATTTTACATCAATTATATACATTGATCGTCGTATTTATTATACATATATTGGCATTAATTGCATACATTCACCGATGTTTTTACTTTGAATGTACTCCGTAGCGAAGTGCGGGTTTTCAGCTAGTCTATATATAAAACAGTTCCGTAACTGACTGACTGACATACAACGCACAGACCAAACCGCAAGTCCTAAAGGGCTGAAATTTTGCATGGCGATTCTTCTTATAGTGTAGGCGTGCACTAAGAAAGATTTTTGAAAAATTCTTCTTAGATATTTTTTAAATTAAATTTTTCAGCTGTTTTAGTAATTTTTTTTAAGTTTGCATTTCAAATAATAATTTGAGGGTTACAAAATTTATATCACGAGAAAGATCATAAAAATGACTTTACAATGAAATCTTTTTTTAATCTTTACCACCATTTTCTGATTTTTGGTGAATTTTTAAAGACTAGTTTTTAGAATTTAATTTATTAAATGCTGATCATGTGATTACTTTTTCTGATACTTTAAATAAATTTATCGTCACGTGCATAACAACGGAATAGACAAAAAACTTTTTTTTTCTTGCTAATGCGGCAGACGATTGGACATTATCAAAAAAAAAATACACAAAGGAATTACTCATTGCACTATCGTAAGTTAAGACCTCTGACAGAATTCTAACTGATGATGCGGAAAAATGGGGGGACCAAAGTAAAACATGTCTCATCTTCGTCGGACTTTAAGTTTTTTTTAAATTTTATGTTTTGTGGGAAAATATTGACTTAATATAAAAAATATTTCATCTTCAGTTTTACTTAAAAAATAGTCACATTTTTCCCAATTAAGGATAAGTCAGGTGCGAGTCTGACAATCATTTCCGTTCCCTTTTACATACTATATATGCGAGACTGGGTTTTCAAAATGTGGAGCTATGAAAACCAAACAACGATGATATAAGAGTGGCATCCTCAAATATTTCACCAAATATTCAACAAATGCTATCTGAGGTCTGGTTTCACCCTTTTAATTGATTTTTTTTTCTAGTTCAGTTTTATATAAATAAATGAAATTTATAATTTTCAGTGTTTTAATATGAAGCTTATAATTTTAAAATTCTGCTCATTTTTAATAGTAATTTTTTCTTATTTTTACCTAAATGAAATACAAATGCATATTAATATTTAAATAGTAAGTTGTAGTCACATGATATTTGGCAAAAAATAATTATAGACGATACAGAAGACATTTTTTTTTTAAATTGTTATTATGCAAGTAAATATATATACCCAAAATTTACAGTTTATTGACTTGGTTCACTGAAATAGTTTCTCAAAAATTTGCCTATTTCGTTTTTCTATGATTTTGTTTACATTTTCCTAGCTTTTCTCTATTTTTAAATTACTATTACCAATTAATTTTCATGGGGGTCGCGTGACTTTTCATTTAAGGGGACAAGGGACCTTGAATCACGAATTCTTTATTTTCAATTTTTAACTCTATATACATAATGAGAATAATTTGTGCTCTCTTTTAGTACAATTTAAGAACCTTAGAATACAAAATAAGAATTTTTTGGAAGAATAATGCTTGTTTAGAAAAAAAAATTATAAAATACTAGCATTTTTAAAAATACTCCAACTGAATTCCAAATCATTTAAAAACCTTAAATTTTTTAATATAAGTTAATTGCATATGAATTAACAAAATTGTGCACTCATTTTTATTTTGCATGAATCTAAAGCCGTAAATAATTATTTTTTGATTTGCCTGTTATTTTTTCTATGTTTTTTCATGGTTTTGCTTTATTTCATGGTCTTTCAATTTGAAAAATATTTGTGGTTTTAAAGAATTATGCACAATTTTGTAGAAAATGCTTCAATAAACAACCTTGAGAAATTTCGATGAAATCAGTAGAAAATAAATTCACAAGGAGCATTTTGAATAAACTAGCCGCTGCGCGACTTAGTTTACGCGCGACTAGCCGCTGTGCATGATCGCTTTTGGTTTTTTATATATATATATATATTTTTTTTTGCTAAACAACTCAACTGAAAGTAATATGTTACCATTACCTGTCATCATAAATATACGTAGTTAAGTGGTATTCTCTATAAGGCTGATTCTAAAACATCGTGATTAAAAAATGTGAATTTCCATTACTTTAGAACAGAGTTAATGATAAGAGTGAGAAACCCAACACCAATGATTTTATAAATTACATCCCTCTGTATGTACACTTTTTTCAAAATTAAGATATCTACACTTTATCATTACATGAAATAAGAAATTCTTGGAGAAAATTGTCTCACATAAAAAATGGAGTATAAATTCAGCAAGTTCTAAAATATAGCGTGGATTGCATCACTGTCTGTATGTACTATTGTTCCCAATTCAGATACCTACACTTAATCATATCAAATAATAAATTGTTGGGGAAATTTCTTCTCTTATAAAATGGGGAAAAATTCATCAAGTACTGAAAAGAGTGTAGAAAATTAACTATTACTGGCTGTCGGTTGCTATGCCGGCAATCTCGCGATCATTATTTATGCTCTGTTTTTTACGCCTCTCTCTTAATGAATTATTTCTTCTTCGCTTTCTTTCTTGAGACTGTTCCCAATTTTCACTTGATCATGCAGTTCGCTTTCGAGCTAGGGGTCATACGACTGTTAAACCGTAAAAAAAAATCGATTTTTTGAAATAAAAATATGAAAGAATAACCTTTTCTGAGTATTTTAAGACCATCCGCTTGAAAAAATTCCCATAATTACTGAAGTTATGAATAAAAACGTGTCAGATGTTTACCGTAAATAGATTCAAAGGGCAATACTTCAAAGTGATTTATCTCAAAATGTGTTTTTGTCACATAACGTACTTGTTATCTCTAGAACTATTTCCTATTTTTGCATGAAATTTTCACAGAGGGTACATAGTATCATTTGCTTAAAACTGAACCTAAATTTGTTTACAGATCTCTAGAGAATGCATTTTTCCTGCATGCATAAAATTTAATTTATTAAGAAAAAAAATGCTCTATTTTCAGTTTCATAGTAAAAATAGAAATATACTTTAAATATATACAAATTTGGGTTCAAATTAAACTTCAGTTTCTGCAGTATGTGTTAAAAGCAGAAATTTTGTCTTAAACTCAATTTTTTTTGGAGTATTTATGTGAGTTAGCTTTGACATCAGTTTTGTCCAAAGCAAACTGCATATTATTTATGACTATCTAACACAAATTATTTTTAACTATCAAACAAGAAACGAGTATATATTCATAAATCAAACATTGTTCTATCAACACAAAAAAATATGATTTTAAATTTTATACTTTTCGAGATATAGAATGTCGAAAGTGACACAATTTTTATACTTTTTCGACTTTTAACAGTCGTATGACCCCTTCAGTGCATAAATCCATGTTGACACGCGGTTGCAAATTGCGGACGGCCGATAATGTTTACATCTGGTAGTTGCAGCCGTTGCCATTCGGAATGTAGAAATATCGTCGATTTTTGTGCCGCATGCCTACACGTTTTATATATAGAGATTCTAGCATTTTTGAAGAATTTTTTGAAATACAGGTTTTGTTCTGACAAAATATTTATTTGTGAATTCTGAAGGTCCTCAATGTACTAGAGAAGAATTCTCATTTTGTAGTAATTATTCTCATTTTGTAGTAGTAGTATTCTCATTTTGTAGTAGAGTAAAATATTGAAAATTTTAAAAACAAGGTTGAATGTCCCTTGCCCCCCTTAAAGAAAATGTGTCCTGGTCAACAAAAGTTTGAGCACAAGTGATATATATTATGGAGGATTCTGATGTCCATCTTCTTAGCACAATATCAACAAAACCTTTTTCTGGTTTATATTCATGAGTATGAAGATATTGTGCACGGAAGTACAACTTTAGCATCTATTTCAGTTCGAAAACAATACATTCTAGTACTTAACAACCGAACAAAAACAAAGAAGAGTTTCCTTGTCGTTTAAATCCCAAATTACGCATTCCACAGCAGTCAGGATCTAAAACCTGCTGTTTTATAATCGCTTTCGAAAATTTTACTCACTGTTCATATCCGTCACACTTTTTAATATACTAGGGGCTTCGCCCCTAGGCTCGCTACGCTCGCTCCTCTGTTATGGCTAATAGCGAGATACATAGGGGTGATTCTTGGGCAATGTAACAGCTTCCATCCATTTACTGTTGTCACCCTTAATGCGAAGGGTGTTTCATCACTGTTGAATTATCAGCTTTAAAATTCAATTAAAAATCGAAAATTTAAGATATAGACTTGAAATGAGGTTTATATGAATAAGAAAACTTTCAGCTTCCAGATGATGTAAATGTTTTCTTTGTAAGATAAAAACTCGAGGAGCATCAATATTACATCCACATATGGGACGATATTTCTTGAAAAACTGTTTCATTTTTTGATGAAAATATTAGTCTATTTTAAAATATTTTTAAACAAATGAGGTCTAGTTTGAAAGAGATATGTCTGTATTCTTAGATTGTATAAAGGTCAAAATTCTGCGATTATTTTTTGGTGAGTTATCGTAATCTGAAGAGGAAAAAGTCAGTATTTTCCCACAAAACATAAAATTTAAAAAAAACTTAAAGTCCGACGAAGATGAGACATGTCTTACTTTGGTCCCCCCATTTTTCTGCATCCATTGGTATCGCTCTCGACCCCATACCCCCAGCGGTTTCGGAGGAGATAGCGGACAAGCTTCTGACAGCGGCAGCAAGAGTTACTTTTTTTCTTTAGAATAGAGAGATTCATGTTGAACAATATCATATTTAGATAAACGGAAACTGTACTCATTTTTCTTTTGTTTAAATATGCCATTCAAAATATGCCACCGTTAAAAATTTGCTAAAAACTTAAAAATAAAGAAAAAAAGCACTTTCTCCTTATGATCATTTCCGTTTTAAACCCGTTTGATTTGCATAGAATACTCGACGAAATAACCTTGTAGTGAAGGTATGGAGATGAAAGCGTGGCTTCATTAATATTGCTACTGGTTTTTTTAGACCATTTGTTTCACCTTGGTTGGAACAGAGAATGTTTCATGCAGCCCGAAAATATAGGATAATCAAAAACGCATACAAAATTCCTCAGCTTAGACCGGAATTTTCTTTTTCTTTCTTTCTTTTTAAATTCAGCCTTGTTACAAACGATTTCAAGGGTCGAAGAAGGAAAAAAATGAACTGCATATTTATTTCATAGGGAACCAGATGCGATATACGCTTAAATTGAAAGTGAAAAGCTTTACATTTTTAAATAAAACTAACAATCAATTAAATCGGTGTTTTTTACACTTGCATCATCGTTAAGGCTGCTATGTACTAAGAAAAAGAATCGTATTTCCCTTTTCCTCTTCTTGCAGACTCTTGTGGTGGGAGGAGTTCAGTTGACAGTTCGAGAATTCCACCCCCCCCCCCTTAGGATTGACATTTTGAGGGATTGTAATGGCTCTCTCTCAATAGGCGGGTTAAGCACTGCCCCCAAATTTTTTATTTAAAATATATTTTTGTCAACTATTTACAGGTACATAAATTCTGATAATCAAATTAAATTGGTATTGTCAGATAGCCTGAACTTTTCTGCAAAGAGCTACAGAATTCATTTTATAAATTTCGTCCACCGAAGGAATTTATGAGCGTTTAAAACACACTATACCAGATTTTCCCCAGAATAATTTAAATATTAAAATATTAATTGCGTTTTTTAAAAAAATCGAAAAATGTACACAAACGTTAAATATCTTTCTCTATAACGGAGTACAATTTTTAAAAAAAACCTTTGAATCCAAGTCGGCAATCCGTGGACAAATTTTCTCCATAGGTTAACATTGAGGTGAGTGAATACAATGGGGTTAGTACATAGCAGCCTTATGGCTGCTGTGTACGAACCTTAATGGATTCGCTCACCTCTATGTTCACGTATGGAGAAAATTTGTCTACTATTTACAGCTACACAAATGCTGATAATCCAATACGTATGGTACTTTCAGATAGCCTGAACTTTTCTGCACCTTGCAGCAGGATTCCACCAAAGGAATTGAGCAACACACTAGACTAGACAAAACACACTAGACTAAACAAAACACACTAGACTAGATATTTTCCCCAAATAATTTAATTTTTAAAACATTATTTGAAATATTTTTGAAAAACGAAAAAATGCCCGAAGTTGTAAAATTCCTTGCTCTATTACGGAGTACATAAAATAAATAAATAAATAAATAAATATAATAAAAATCAGGTAGTCTCTTCTAACGAAACTGCCACTGGTTATTAACGTAGGATTACTTATCGTTACCCTTACCTCTTTATTACCCTTCGCTTACCTCTTTTGTATGTATACATGTCTGTATGTGTTATGTACATATGTATCTGTATATACTATGTACGTATGTATAAATGCATATATGTAATATATTAAATATTATGCCCTCCATTCTAGCATTTAAACTCCCTTTCCTAAATTCAGTCTCCAGTAATATTAATTTGTCGGTTTAAAACGTTTAGCCACAGAACTTCCCATGAATCGCATGACTTTGCATTCGTGTATACGTATGGAGTCAGGAGAGGGTTAGCATCGCGAACCCCAAAATCTGCTAACCCTACAAATAATAGTCACATGTCTACCTCGCCCTAGCGTTTAATGTTGAAAGGTAATATTATTCCGAGCCGTTCTGAAATGGACGGATGTACTTTTGTCGCTCTAATAAACGATTCGACTTGACTGCTTCCAAATTTAATTTTTATTCCTTTCAGGCTGAGTAAAAATGAGCTGTAAATATGAGCTATATTTCCCTTTCAGGTTTCGTAGGCCTGTGGAATTAAAGACAATTAGTTTACATCTAAATCCTTTATTCAGTAACTATTAATAAACCCGATTCAATCCGACCATTGTTCCGATCTCTCATCTCGTGACGCGCGAGGTCCGCTCAAATCGAAATCCAAAGACTCTCTCCACTAATCCTTTGTTAAACTTAGGCGCAAAACTTTCGCGCATGCCCTGTGATGTCTATAGAATATTCGGGACGCTTCCATATTATGTAATAGTTTTTCTCCTCGTAGCTCGTGCCTGTTCTAAAAATAGCTTCATTCGCTCGACCACAGACGCGAGTCAAGGTTATATCTCTCAAAAAATTGTATTCCCCTAATATCACGGCGCGCTCGTTCTCTGCTCTGTGGAAATAGTGGCGTTCGGCTCCAATAAATAAATTAATCCCAAAGCCCCCCTTTAAATTCTAATTTACTTATTTTACTTTCCTAATTACTTCTTTACACACACACACACACACATATATATATATATATATATATATATGTGTGTGTGTGTGTGTGTGTGTGCGTGTGTAAAGAATAAATTAGGAAAGGAAAATAAGTAAATTAGAATTTAAAGGGGGGGGGGGGCTTTGGGATTAATTTATTTATTGGTGCCGAACGCCACTATGAGGACCAAGCATGCTTGGGAACTAAACTCTGGGGGTCCCACGTCAGGTTGACCACCTGACTGAGACGTATGCTGTATGGCACCCCAAGCCCCAAGGTTAAGAAAGCGGAGATGGGTACCGCCGGCCCTGGTCCACATCGGACTGTAGCGCCGTGAGTTAAGTTTATATATATATATATATATATATATATAACATTAAAAACCCCATACCATTTTAAAATCTAACATTATTCTAAATTCCCTTGGGCGTACGAGCTAAATTTCGCTTTTGATTCTAAGTTCTAATAACCTCGAGAGAAAATATTAAATGGCTTCCTTTTTCAAACCTGCGCGGCGTCCCCCAACATTTTATATAGGCTCTGCTCAGATTACATAAAACCACATGTGACTTATCGACAACAGCAAATCCCTAATCGCTATCCTGATCACATGACAAAATTTATATAAGCCGCCTGAACAAAAAACCTGTGCGCTTTTTGGATTTTGTAACTGCCTTGGGCAGACGTAATAAAGTCTCCTCTTAATAAAGTTTTGTGATGCCGTAACTTGCAGAGTTGTTTATTCTTCAAGCCACGACTACTCTTCATCCCCTGTGATGTGCTGGACGCCCATTCTCTCCTTGGGTTGTCCAGTATGTTACAATGAGTCGGCAGGATTACCTCCCCTCGGATACAGGCAGTAATTTTTAGGCCGCCGTGTCGATCCCAACAGAAACTAAAATTCCTCGACTTTCAAATGTGCTGCGAAAAAAATATTGTGCTGAGTGTGTCGCGGAAAAATCCCGTGGATTCCCACGAAGTGAACTTTCAGTGAATCTGAAAAAGAAATTTTTATGTCAAAGAGAGTGTCAGTTTTGGATTACATTAAGCCAAGATGATGTCGCTGACTTCGGAGTGTGGATTACCTGCTATTAATGATTTTCAACGACGAGTTGTCGACCACCAGTGTTATTTTGTTTACTGCAATATGAATATTTTTCAGTCGTCGAATCATGTGTGAACTTCCGGAGTTTCGTGGCAGAGATTTCGTGAAAAAATGTTTTCAGATTAAGTGAAACGTCGATTTTCACTAATCGTTGACCTGGGGATAAAAATATCCCGAGAAATTCTGCGAAAACATATGCTGTGTGCAGTGGAATAATCTGTTGGATACAACGTGCGAAGTTTTGAATTTAATTGACTGGAAGTTCACTTTTATGAGAGACTGTCATCTAGTGTCATCTCCAATTGGGATACTGAGTTCTAGGACTATTTCGAAATAAAAACTGTCACCTTGGGACTAGCTAAGCTAAGAACTTCACCAAGATAAATTCAGAACCGAGCTGCAAATGTTAAAATTATGAAGATATGTAATGGTGAAAATTTATAAGGATAATGGTAAAGAGTGTGAATAACCACTTCAATTGGTAAGCTAAAATTTACGAATTATTGTTAAGGGTGAAAAATTTTAATATTAATAGATACTGATAAAAATTTATTATAAATGTGTTTCGGTGAAAGTATTTTCAAATTATTGATTTAATTAAGTACCTATGATAAAAAATAAATCGATAAAAAGTAAAACGAAAGTAAAAATCATTGGTTTAAAACGTGTATTTTGTTTTTGATTTTAAAATGTTTCATTTTGATTTGCATTTTGATAGAATTTTAAGAGTATATTTTTTCATATTATAAGATATTTGAATTTAAAGAAATTTTTGAGACTTATATGTGATAAATTTATTATGAGTGTGTGTTTTTAGTGTAATTTTATAATATTTCCATGTTCTTTTTCTGATAATGAATATTTTAGTGTTTTAAGATAATTAATGATCCTTGGTTACGTTAAACTGAAATATTAAATGAGTAAAGTAATGTTATGAGTATCTAATTTTGCACGCAGTTCTGAATCGTCGCGGAAAAAAAGAAAAATAACAAATCATTTCCGTTTTCGAGCGCCGTTGTATTACATTTCGAAGGTCGCCTCCGCAATAAATTTGAATGCTCAGCATTAGTTTTGTAAACACGATCATGAAAAGAGCCAAACTTGTTTTGATTCATTTAACCTATAGATTTTACGGTTTTCATATAAACGGAACGTCTTTATAACATGACTTAGGGTGCCAAAAAACCACAATTGGATAATTGAAAAAACCATTGTATGTTATATTTGGTTCATCCGCCCCAGAAAATTCTCGAAATAGAAATAATGAAGAAAAATAAATAAATAGAAAAGAGAATATTATAATAAGAGATATGTTTTAAGATATTAAATACAAATGATGAATATTTGGGAACTTTACAGCGAGGATTCATACCGAAATGTGATATAAGAAAAGAAAAATTAATTTTGGTTTATCGATTTCATGATTAACTTAATAAAACTGAGATGGGTATTGGTAAAAGAATTTTGATTATTTGTGTCAATTGATAGAATAATAGTTTCGAAATTGAAATTTGGACGTTAACATTAAATTATGGCAATTGATAGAGAATATTGAGGTATTATTATTATTATTAGTATTAGAAATATTTTATTAGTGTGTATTTAATACTTTCATATGTTGTGTATTTTGAATTCTATTGAATATAAAATTGATAGACCAAACTTTCACACTAAACGCGATTCTGAAATTGTCCATGCTTGCAGATTAAGATATTATAATGCACCAGAGAACTTAAAACTACACCACGAATAATGACAAACATTAGATCCATTTTCCTTTCTTTTCTATGTGATGCTTAACATTATTATATTTTTTTTAATTGATATAATTAATTATGTGTTGTCCTACTAAAGATATATAAAAAAAAAAAACTGTCTAACTTAAACTTTCTTCTTAAGAATACTATTATATGTGAATTTTGTTTTGGATCTCAATTTACACACCGACTATGACAACTCTACTTCTTTAACCTTTCAGTAAATTTTCTATTTCTTGAATACACTTTCCTATCACCACCTCTACAAGCGCGTTGGATGCCGTCCCAACTGTTTAAGATCTTTTTTAATTTTTTTTACTATTTGTTTTTAATTTATCAACTCAGTCACTTAAAGTGCTGAAGATCATATGGTTGAGTAATGACTAAAACAGGGCTGGGATGGCCACTCCTTTTGTCCTCCCATTTCTATATATTATACTCCCACAGGTATGACAACTGCACCTTTTCCTTTTTCTCCCTCTTTGTACTATGCAAGATGCTGTTTATCAATGCAGTCATATCCTGTTCGGAGATTTACGGTTAGTCCACTGTACAGCTAAAGGACTCTTCCTCCTTATTAGTCAGAGAACAATAGGGAGAAAGAAAACCCACTTGTTACACAAACATAAACACAACCCTCACTTCTTAGAGGTAGAATTAAAAAATTTGAAACTAAGAGTTTGGGGAACACACATACAACAAGGTACCTTCAAAACAAGGAAATGGATCCACATAAACTTATAATAAATATACAAAAATGAATAGTAAATAAATAATTTGAAAATAAAGTGAAAAGTATTGAGAATAAATAAATAAAGTTAGAATAAATATGAATAAGTATAATTAAAGAATATTGAATAGAATTTTGGAATGAATAAATATTGTCGAAATAAAACGAATACAGGAAATGATGAAATGAGAATAATAAGAAATAAAAATGATATTGAAAAGAGATTTTTTTTTGATAATAAGTAATATTGAAATAAAGGAGATAATGGATATTAAGAAAAAATAGTGAGATAAATAAAGATATGAAAACTAGATATAATAGAAAGGGATAAATATACTGAGAACTCGTACAAGATTGAGTTATTTGATTAACAATGTATATGTTCTGTAATTTTATATATGATCTATATATTAGAAGTGTGATGTTATTAAAACTTGTGATTTTTATTGAAAGTGTGATTTTTATTATAAACTGTGATTTTTATTATGTAACTAAAGAACTAATTTTCTTTATATGTAAACAAGTCGAGATAATGTGATGTTTATGTATTCTACGTTTGTGAAGCAGAAATAACACAGCACTAAAAAGACTGTGATTTTTTTTTAATTGGTGTATTTTCCTCAACATACTAATGACTGTGAAAGGACTAAAACTGTTGCACAGATAAGTCATTACAAGATAAGTAAATAAAAATTTTTTTTTTGGACTCACTCCATAGTAGTGAACGTTGAGGAAGAATTTTTGAATTTTTCATCCTGTTATCAAAGTCAACTTCATTTATTTAATTTTTGTTTGTTTTTGATATTTTTATTACTATGTTTTGTTATTCTGTATTATTCAAATCGAGATGATGGTAGATATTGTATTAAATGTATGTTTCCAGTGAAAATTTTTGGTAGTTTACAGATTTTTGGTTATGTTAATTGATTTTTTTTTCTGAGATTGTGTTGTGTGCGGAGGCGCCGCCCTGCTCAGCATTGTCTTCAGTTGATGATAAATGCATTTTTAAATTTAATTTTTTTCACAGCAACAATAAAAGAAGAAATTTACATAATTTACAATTTTCTATAGTTGGTCATTAATTACTATAATTTTTTTTGTTTTTATTGTGTTCATAAATTAGTAAATCATTAGTGTATTTTTGTGTATTCAATATTGAAATGTGCAATGTCTTGCCATGTGATCATCATACTAAATTAACTTAAAACATATGTTCCTTTTCAAACTTTTCCAAATTTGTGGTCGACGCCCATTTTCCTCACATGGTCGGGTGAGTCTGTCCTCCAATGCAGGCATTGTTGGTCAGCCTCTTCTCGGACAGGGGGGATATTCTATAACATTAAAAACCCCATACCATTTTAAAATCTAACATTATTCTAAATTCCCTTGGGCGTACGAGCTAAATTTCGCTTTTGATTCTAAGTTCTAATAACCTCGAGAGAAAATACTAAATGGCTTCCTTTTTCAAACCTGCGCGGCGTCCCCCAACATTTTATATAGGTTCTGCGCAGATTACATAAAACCACATGTGACTTATCGACAACAGCAAATCCCTAATCGCTATCCTGATCACATGACAAAATTTATATAAGCCGCCTGAACAAAAAACCTGTGCGCTTTTTGGATTTTGTAACTGCCTTGGGCAGACGTAATAAAGTCTCCTCTTAATAAAGTTTTGTGATGCCGTAACTTGCAGAGTTGTTTAATCTTCAAGCCACGACTACTCTTCATCCCCTGTGATGTGCTGGACGCCCATTCTCTCCTTGGGTTCTCCAGTATGTTACATATATATATATATATATGTATATATATATATATATATATATATATATATATATATATATATATATATATATATATATATATATATATATATAATGATATCGGCTAACGCGCACGGTAAACTTTAACTTAAACTATGTAGAGGAGATGAAACACAAACATGTTGTAGACGTAGCCGGAGTGTCAGGAGATGAAGACCATTTCACGAGAGCTGTTGACACATCGGGGAGGAAAACTACACACTAGAGAGGCATTGGAAGGACGCACACAACAGATATGCGACGTATATTACTTTATTCCGGATTCTAATGTAGACAAATATTATTCAGAAAAACAGGTATCTTGACAACTGGACACACACAATAGCAACAACGCCACCGGTCCCTGCCGGGGCGCATTCAGAACGCACATTTTACATCATATCGGACAGCAGCGGAGCAGCGCGTAAACAGGACAAGACATCGACAGACAGTAAAAAGCACGCCGTAAACTTTTACAGAAGGTTATAAAGTGTAGGGGTACTGACCGCGGGGAAATAATTTTATTGGCTAGAATTGAGCATCTGACTTGATTACATAAGGACCGCATGATGTTCCGAAAAGCGCTCCGAGGCGAAAACATCACGTGGTGCTGATTCATGTTTACAAATATCTTTAACGCGCGAGTACTAAGGGGTAATATGGATGGTTAGTTCTTTAATTCCTAGGTCGCAATTTGAAGAAAGAGACTGTACTTTATTGAGAAGGGAATAATTTAGAATACGCGTCAAGTAAAAAAGGTGGGGCGAAACAGTTTATAAGGATGGGGCGTTATTATTACATATATATATGTGTGTGTGTGTGTATCAGTCAGTCAAAATTTTGACGCAGTTCGGTACTTTTCTGTTTAACTGTTTACTGCTTACCCAAGCGATACAGGCTGGGTTTGGTGTGCTGCCAAAATTATAACTCGCTACGACGGACAGTTTTAGCGTCTGAAATTTTGCTTTCTGGGGGACCGTTATGGAGGAACTTAATCCTCCGGTAAAAAAAACTTTGAATCCAAGTTGGCAATCCTTGGACACAATTTTTCCATATGTTAACATTGAGGTGAGCGAATCCAATAGGGTTAGTCCTCAGCAAAAATGATAAAATTATAATGAGACTGGTTTATTTTATTCTGTTCCTTCTGCGGACCGGTTCTTCGTGGTCCATCCTAAAATTATTTCAGTGCAAAAGTTGATATCTCATACCTCAAACACTAATGTTTTGCTACGGTGTATTTTCCTCAGTATTGTTCTAATTACACATTAGCAAAGTATTTTATTTATTTTTTTGCTTGTGAAGATCTTTCTATGCAGCGCGTATTATTATTAGCAAAAATCTTTTTTTATTTTAAACAGCTTTTTTTTAAACTGTTGTAATTCCTTCGTGTTAGACATCAATGATTTAATGCCCTGTAAAACAATAACTACGAGAAAAAAATTAAAGATTAAAAACTGTTCTTAATTTATTTAAACATCTACTTCGCTTTCTTCTGTCTAAGCTGTTGTTATATGAACGTGCACTGCTAGGACGTCCCTTGCCAAGTCGGTCACCATGTTGTGAATAAAAATAAAGTAACCAGGACTCTGTCTCTTTTTCCTCGTCTGGTGACACCTTTCTTATACATATATATATATATATATATATATATATATATATATATATATATATATATATATATATATATATATATATATATATATACAGAGGCTGTTCACACATTTTTTAGACGATGTATATTGTATTCACAAAACTAAATTACATAAAATTCTTGTGTTTTAAATGTTCTATTTGACATCCCTTATTCTGAACTATATTTCGACACCGCAATTTCCAGGATAATAATGCCTTTTGAAGTGTCAGAAGAGGTATTCTATCCCATTCCGCCTGAACAGCTTTCCAGAGTCCTGTAAGGGTTTTGGGACGACGTTTGGACAATGCAGATTTTAAAAGTCCGAAAGCACAAAATTCCATAGGTGATACATTGGGAGATTTAGTAGGGATATCAGTGAAGGGTATGGCCTTGATACCAGTTTTTTGTTCCATTTCTTTTAGGAAATTTACAGTGAATTTTGATGTGTGACTGCTAGCTTTGTCCTGATGGAGTCTCACAGATTGATGGCACTGTGGGTAAAGCGATGGTATTTCATTCAGAAAAATTGGCGATAAAATATGTTCCTGATAGTATTTGGAGTTAATCTTGACATTTTTTTCCACTCTCTTTATTTTTATCTTGCCATTATAAGAAGAACCAGCAACAATCATGAATCCCTTAGAAAAACTTTCTTTCGATTCTTTGAACCATGTACTTAAATTTTTTTCTCCCCTTTTACGATAATAAATGGCTCTTTTTTTGTTGCAATCATTTAAATACACCCATGATTCATCTATTGTGACAATTGTTTTCCATTTTTCTTTGGATAGGTGTTTCTCATATAGAATTCTGCAGCGTGTCCTGCGTTCAGCGATATGATTTGGAAGAAGACGATGCACATTGCGTTTTTTCGCTTTCTTAAGATTTAAATCAACGTTTATCATTTTGTTTACAGTGGACACCGAGCATTTTAATGATTTTGCAACTGTCCTTTGACTAGGGGGATTTTCTTTTAACATTAAACAACGTACCTTTGCAATAGTCGAAGATGTCCGTTTTTTCCTTGGATACTTGTTTGGAATTTTTGTCCCACTTGAGGCTCCAATTTGACGTTTTTTCCCTTTCTTGTTGACGATATTACCTATCGACGCTTTAGATATCACAAAACCATGACTCTCACATCGTTTTTGGATAACGGAGTATGCATATTTCTCTTCCGAAAGAGCATAAATGTAGCCTTCGAACCACTGCTTTGTTTAAAACGCCATTTTGAATAAAAACAAAGATTTCAAGCAGCAGACGATAATTTTGACTTTTAAAAACATAGTACAATTGCAGTCATTTCTTTTGCAGCAAACGATTTTTTATTACCGCTTACCAAAATCGTCTAAAAAATGTGCGAACAGCCTCTGTATATATATATATATATATATATATATATATATATATATATATATATATATATATATATATATACTAGCTAAAGTACACGGCATTGCCCGGGATTTTAAGAATGTTTGTTAACCAAAATCAATTTAAAAATGACCAGAATAACGCTTGACTATGCAGTGAAGGATATTTATATCTGGGCAGGTATGATTTATGAGTACAACAAAGAGACTCGATTGAATTTCTCTTTAAGTTAGATGTCAGAATGCAACTCTATGCATTCCATTTGACAATTTGCTAGCATTATATCTATACTGACTGTAAATAGAGTAGAAAACATGCAAAAAACAATTGTTTATTTTCCCAAAAGTCCTGAAATCAATTTTAAATTCTTGTACTAAATCGGAAAGTAAAGCTGCATACTTTATAACATTTTTAGAATTGTGCTTGGTCAGCGTCTCGAAATGCAAAACATTTTTAACATTTAATTTGGCTTGCCATAATTTCAACTTCATGGATTTCGAACACTGAAGTCGTTTACACTGAAGTAAAATCTATGAAGTGACGGGTGTTTGAGTCATTTAAATGGGCATTCAGATCTATCAAAATCTGCTAAATCTGCAAGCCAGTTATCATAAAGTTCTGGCACAGATTACTTTTCAATGTCATAAACAATTTGATATCATCAAGTAGGCTATAAAACCTTTTTAATATTTTCTCCACTGAGCTACCTTATTTCTTAAAAGTATTGCCATATTCAGCATCCAAGCTTTTAAGAAATTCCTGAAACTGGCAATGAATCAATCCCCAAACCTTCATAAAATTCACCATTTTGAAGATGATTTGCATAACATGGTCCATTCTTTTCCTTTTCCACATTACTTTTTATATCAAGGCAGGCTATTAATATTTATTTTTTTTTGCTTTGAGCTCTCTCTCTCTGGGCCGCACTAACACTTGCTTTGGGCCGCATGCGGCCTGCGGGCTGGACACCCCTGTATTAAAGTATAGGTAAAAGACCCTGAAAACGTAAAAATTAATAAAAATCTGCAATTAGGGCTCCATATACCATAAATGCAAGATTCTGTAGCAATAAACATCTCCATAATTAACATCTGCATAATAAATATCTCCATAAATGCAAGATTTTGTAGCAAAAATATTAAAGTATAGCTAGAAGGCATTGACAAACAAAAAAATTAATAGAAATATGCAATTAAGATTTCCATGCACCATAAATGCAAGATTCTTTAGAAAAGAAAAAATTAAAGTATAGGTAGAAGCCACTGACAAACGTAAAAATTAATAGAAATCTGCAATTAGGGCTCCACGCACCATAAATGCAAGATCAGTTGTTTTCAAACAACTAATATAACCAAACATGTTATTTTTCACACATTCATTAATATAATCCTTATGTTGAAAGGGTCAACATATAGAGATGAAGCTAAACTTAAGAGCAACGTATGATTAAACATAAATATTGTATGGAATATGTGAGATGAAGAAATTAAAAAACACGACTCTTTTTAAAATCAAATTAACAAAAAAAAATTATTGCTTTCATAGCACATAAAAATATTTATTGGTAAATTAAGGTGTTTTTTTATATATAAATAGGGTGAGCAAAGTTTTTTAGTTTGTTTATTCTATTCTCCTCTTTTTTGAGGGGAAGATGCATTAACTTTAAATGTATTCAACTTGAATTTAAGAAAATGAAAAGTGAAACTAATATAAAAAATTAGACTATATTTAAATACATTAAAATGAAATATGTTAATCATTTGACAATATTAAACCAGTTAAGTATATTATAATGCAAATAAATAGTTATTACATATTAAATATTATTTCCAGGAGGGTGGATATTGTTCTGAGTTCAAGACATTTACTGCAAAAAGCTATAGTACCAATAATGCATAACCAAATCTATAAGTTGTACACATTTCTAAAGAATTGGAACCAATGAAATTAAAATTCAATACTCAGTAAAATTAATATTTTTCTTTCAAAAACTGCTATTACGGGTTATTACCTTAGCACCTCTGGATAAAGTGTTGAACTATTAGGAGCATAAATGTTAAGATTTTGCTAGATTAAGTGTACGCAAGATTAAGTTTTTAACAGATTGAATGTACGCAGAAAAAAATTATCAGTTTTTAAAGCTTTTTCCAAATTCCCGTCAATTTGCATTCCCGTCGCTGCCGACAGATGGCTGCACCATTCTGGGTGATTTGATTGTTTCGTCTCAGCGGTGGAGGGATTTTAGAATTAAAATATCTGTAAAACTATTAAAGTAACAGAATAACTGTAAGCAGAAAAAATTATCAGTTTTCAAAGCTCTTTCCAAATATGCAGCATTTATGTACTTTCATGAAAAAAAATGCTTCGATTTTGACATTTCAAATATGGCTGCTGTGACGCTCTTCTATTTTATGGACTCACCCTTCAAAAATTGTTGGTTTTTTACCAATTAAAATTTAACGGTAATAAAATCTAAAATTCGGGCTGTGAGGTGCACTTTTCCATAGTCTGCACTACTCGTGTGCCAAATTTCATGGCTTAAGTTTCACAGATTCGTCTCGAGGCCTCACACACACACGCAAGCAAACATTCGCTTTCATTAATAAGATATATATATTTATATATACATATATATATATATATATATATATATATATATATATATATATATATATATATATATATATATATATATATATATATATATATATATATATATATATATATATATATATATATATATATATATATATATATATATATATATATGGCTTGGTACAAGAAGTGCCTGAGTCAGTTTTCTCCAAGATGACTTTGTATGCTTTTGTCTCTTTGAAAAATTTAATTTTCAATGTAAGAAGTACCCAAGTCTGTCCTATGCTTTAAAAGTGTTTTCTAAACCATTTGCTTTATTTGTTGATTTCAAACAGGCATTTGATAAAGTGGATAGAGTCAAAATGATTGGAATTTTAGCTGAGCTAAAGATACCAATGAAATTAGTCAAACTAATCGAAATTACTCTGAAAGATTCTCCGGCCACCGTTTTAATTCAAAATGACTTCTCCGGGGTTTTTGATATAAGTGCAGGTGTTCGACAGGGTGATGCATTATCATCATATTCCTTTATTGTTTAACTTAGTTCTCGAACATGTCATTCGAAGGTTGGATCTTAGAGGCTCAATTTCCTGTAAAACCACACAAATCTGTGCATTTGCTGACGACATTGTAATTTTGAGCATAAGCATGCATGCATTAGTTTCAACGGCAAAAAAACTAATAGAATCAGCAAGCGCTGTCGGTCTCTCACTTAATGAAAATAAGACAAAATATATGGAGAAGACCAAATTCGCCAGTGACTACAGAGATTGTCTGACTGTTGATGACTATAAATTTGAAACAGTTAATAGTTTTACATATCTAGGGTCTATCATTAACGTTTCAAATACTACTTCAGAAGAGATTAATAGCAGAACCTTAAAAGGGAACAAATGCTATTTTTCATATCGACATCTTTTAAGAAATAAACTAATCCCTAAAGTAATCAAATTAAAGATATACAAAACAATTATCCGGCCTGTGGTAACATATGGTTGTGAGACTTGGACCCTGACATTAAAAGATATTAATAACTTAAGAATATTTGAACGTAAAATTTTGAGGAAGATATATGAACCAATTCAGGAAAATAGTAATCTATGGAGAATAAGAACTAATAAGGAAATAGAAGCACTCATAAAATGCAAAGACATAGTAAAATTTATTAAAGCACAACTAATATCTTGGCTCAGCCACATCCAGACACAAACTGATAAGCGAGTGGCAAAATTCTTATACTGGATGCCAATGTGCAACAGACCAAGGGGAAGACCAAAAAAAAGATGGTTAGATGATGTGTTGAATGACCTAAAATGTCTGAAGATAACCAACTGGAAGGTGAAGACTGGAGACAGAGTCGTCTGGAAAGGGATTGTGCGGCAGGCTAAGGCCCATCACGGGCTGTAATGTCAACTAAGAAGAAGACTAAGAAACCATTGTACAGACTTTGTTACTTCTTACATTGAAAATAATATTTTTTTAAAGAGACATAAGTAAAGAAATTCATCTTGGAGAAAACTGACTTCGGCATTTCTTGTATCAAGCCACAGATATATATATATATACATGTGTGCGTTTTATATATACAAAAATAACATATAACATATAAGAAATGTTTTTCAGAAGTGTAAGGGAAAAAGTACACCATTGAAACTAAAATCAAATAAATAATTTTACAGTCGCATAAAACAACGAAGCCTGTCAAGAAATAGATGTACTCGAAAAAATAAATTTCCCCTAGCGGGGTCTGCTACTGTTAGGGAAATATGATGTAAAACTGTTTAAGAGAGTGTAGTTCTTAGCTTGCATTTGGCCACACACGATGGCGCCACTAATTATAACTTGTCAGAGTGCCCGGAATCCCGGTATATATGTGGAATTCTCGTTACGTGTATATTCTTTGGCCTGTTAGGTTATATGTATTTAAAGGAATTGTGATATTTGAATTTACTCACTTCATAGTGCAGCAGATCTTATTCAAAGCCTGAAAATAAGTTATTAGTTAGATATAATATATCTAACTAATACTTTAAAACATAATTTTATATTGATCCATTATATCAGTGGTTTCGAAGCTTTAATAGCTCGCTGTTATTTTCTTACCTAAGAAATATTCTAGCGAACTCTCAATTTTAAACTTTTAGTTACTGTTGAAAAATTAATATATTACAATAAAAACAAATATTTCTTGGGAGTTAGAAAAAAAACTTTTTCAGTATAAAAATATCGCTTGTTTCAAATTAGGATATAACAATTCCAGACGAACTGAGTTATCATTAAAAAGTTGCTAAAACAGCATTAACAATGGCGTAAATTCAAGGCTAGTTAGGCATGCTGATAAGCCTAGACAATACAAATGATGTGACATACAAAAACTAATTATCAGTGGTCAGTAACATATGCTGATGCTTCTGATGCGAAGAAAAAATGCCTATACGAAAATCTCTCTAGTGAGCAAACACCTACACTCAATTTTTGGTTAGATGACTTTCTTATATGTTTACCAAACCGATTTTGATTTCTATAACATCTTGAAGACTGAGAGAGATCTGCGTTTTGCTCGAGGAGAAGATGGATCGGACCCTCAGATATACTACTTAATGGCATTTCCTGTAGTGGGATATAAGATTTTATTAATGAAATCAGGTTCATAAATATTGAGCTTCTTTTTAACATTTTGAACAACAGATGACGCCACTAAATCCATATCAATTGAGAAATCGGTTTTAAAATTTTCACTCAGTGGCTCTCATTTGATTTTGTAGAGCTAAAATTAAATATATATAAAATAAATATTTAGAGGTGAAATCAAGGAGTAAAATTATACATGAAAAATCTATAATTTATTTTAACGACATGCAACATGTAATAAAATTAATTCTTTAAAAATCTCTCTTTTTAAGTAGTGTAATGAATGCTCTGTGAAAAAGATAATTCTGGTATTTCACTTCTTAACACTTTCTCTCTAATTTGCTCTTGACAGCATTGTTTTCACAGAATTGACCGAGAACTCATTGTCTTATTGCATGCCGTAATTGCATTCGCTTTTGTATGCTTTTAAAGATGAGCATCATTGGTAGTTGGGTGTTTTGAAGGGGCAAGCATTGATTTTATGTCACAATTTATTTTCAATTTATTTTAAGCTGAGTTATGTTGCGTGCTTAGTTTTTTTTTAGTTTTCTGTATATGACGAGTTTTGTCAGATATAATTTTGGGGTTTTCTGATTTTCTCTCGAATTTTGCTATTTTATAGGCCTATGACACGTTTTATGGGTCGTGATGTTTAAAATTCTTGACTTAAATAGGTGTTCTAATGTTATCTTTCAACCTCTTTTTACCATGTTTTTATGAACTCGCTTTCTTGTTTGTTTGTGTGTGTGTTTGTCCAGTACAAATCTTGCAATCATTTTTTAACTAACTTCCTGACTAGCTAGACATTTTAAACTTTTAAAATAGCTCAGAATACGATGACAATGCATTATTTTAATACTTTTAGCCATCTTTAAGCAGAATTGAATTCATTTTCAGTTAATTTTGTTTTGTGGACTGGTGCAGCCATCTATCGGCCGGTACGGGAACGAAAAGTTAAACGGAAGTTAACTTCCAATTAACTTCATTTTCTTTCAAGTTGATGGGATAGTTCATCAAAAATTTTTAAAAAGTATTTATTAATACATAGAATTGTCAAGTTTATATGATTCAACAGAAAATTTAAAATCATGGTATATAAAAAGTTCTTTTTATCTTGTAATTATCTTATTTAATCATCAATATAGGACGTATAAAGCTACAGTACACCGCGGCTATAAGTTGAAGTGTAAAACACGATTTAGAAGCTGTTAACCTTTATCGTCGTGATCCGACAAATCATTGTCATGTAGAAGGAATTATAATTGTAGAGTCAACTCTTATTTCAAGAGGTTTATTAACATATTAAAATCTTGGTTAAATACGTTATTTACAAAGTTTCGTTCCGACGAACGTTAAAAATACTCGTGAGAGCTGGGCTCATTCTTTCAAAGTCCCTCGAGCTCCCCGTCTGCCGTAAGCGTGTTGACCCTTCAACAGTCCGAATCTATTCTTCTCGTTCGTTACTTGCGTCTGTCTTTTATGCCTCCTCCTCCCTTTCTCGAACGACAATCGGCCTTTTTTATCCGCGTACGCAGACCACCTATTGTCGGTTTCATTGTCCACCGTTCCTACCTTAGGTGACGTGCGCCGCTGTGTTTCCTTAATCATTCTAAATGAGTTCGCTACCTGCTATTGTCAAGAGTCTCCCAAGGTGTATGGCTCTCAACACCTGTTTGCGCTTCTTTTGATGCTTATTGAAGACGCTATTACACACGTTCATCAATTCCACTTAGGAATGGGAGACGAGAGTCTGACATACGCCCCTTCCTTTAGAAGTGAAAACAGTCCCTTGAGACGTTTTCACGTTTGAACAACAGTCCCTGTTGATCAGAGGATAATGAAGCACACCCATGGGGTAATAACTGCGCTTTTTAACTTGTGACGGGGACGCTTTGTAGCTACAATAATAACACATTTTTACAAGTAATTGATTCCATGTTTTCATCTGCATATGAGATAGCCACAACATTTACAGGTACCAAAAATCATTTTTACACACCTATCCTTACACAAAATTCATATTATCATTCTTGCTCATTTCTTTACTTTAACCTAAACACTAACAAATTATTTGCCTACCAATCACTTATCTTTAAAGCAAGAATTTCTAAGTTAATTACACTTTTGATTCCTTTTTTTTTTCAAACTCTTTAGGAATTTCCTGGCTTAATCTTAACCAGTTAAACTTACATATTTTAATGAAACTTCCCCAAATCTCTAGGGAATACTTAACATTAATTTAGTTCTTCACTTAAAAAAAAACATAGACCAAGTGTTCATACAACAAACAACAAAAAAAAATAAATATCACATAACTTATACACTTAAATTCATCATACCATTATATTTACAAATTTAATCCGTTTTTCTTAGGATTCAACATTAGTTATCAATGCAATTACCAAAATACACCTTTAATTAAATTTTCAATGAATTCTTCGATAGCAACTTAAATCAATTTTAGAACATTTATAAAATACACAATTACATGAGTTTCCCGGAATTCTTTGAGAATTACTTAAATTTGTGATTCTCTCTGCGATTTTTACGGGACCCTAAATAAATACGAATGGGTTTTTGGCTTTATTATTTCACTATCTCTCATTGACTGAATTGAATGATTGTTGTTCAATTTTGATTTTGTGAATTTGTGATCTAGTGTCGGTACAAAATCACCCTTTTCTCCTGTAGTTTGCGTTTGTTTCCTACCCGTATCGTTAGGGCTTCCCTGGGCATTTACTTCTTCGTTTCGTGTTTCCCTTTGATTATTTCCATTCTCATTATTAGTTTCCTCTAACCCTTTATTCCTTAACCTACCAATTTGATCTTTCCTCTCTTTTTCCGTTGAAACTCCAATTTCTCGTACCTCATCCAAATTCTCATTGAGACTTAATTCCCCATCCAAAATTTTATCCATTTCTCTCACCTCATCTAAATTCTCACTGAGACTTAATTCCCCATCCAAAATTTTATCCATTTCTCTCACCTCATCTAAATTCTCACTGAGACTTAATTCATTACCTCCTTCCTCATAGTACATCTCCTCATCTTTCGTCTGACTTCCCATCTCAAACATATTAAGGGGAATAATCATCTCCTCCTCTGTCTCATCTAAATTCTCATTAGGACATAATTCACTACCTCCTCCCTTATAGTTCATCTCCTCACCTGTGTCTCTTGCGCTTTCAAATCTATTCGGGGGACTAGCCATCTCCTCCTCTGTATCCCTTACAATTTCGAACATATTAGGAGGAATAATCAACTCCTCATCTAATATCTGATCTATACTGTTACTCAAATGTCTTTGATAACATGCTACCCCTTCCAGGACCTCCTTTCCTTGAGTAATTACATCCCTCACTTCCCTTTCCTGTTGGGTTTCAATTTTATTCTCAGGTTGAATAATTTCGCCTCTGTTAAATTCTATCTGAAATGTATTTCCCCTCTGATCCCCTCTATTTCTGAGATTTTGAACTCTTTTGGGGCACTGATATTTCAAATGGTCTTTACTATTACAGACAAAACATTTTTTATCCTCCCTTTTCCGATCAATTTTGGCACATACCTTATCTGTGTTAACTAGTGGTTCAAGAATAACCCTTTTTTCCTCTTTCAAAACTCCTTCGAAATTATTATTAACCATTCCAATACTTTCTCTGACCCTTAAACTTGAAAGTCTTTTAGCTGCCCTCATCCTCAATTCTTCAACTTCCAATTCTTTCAATTTTAACATCATCTCCTGTTTTGCTATTTCTCTTTGCCCTCGTTCTAATCTCTCATTAATTATGGCAAATAACCGTTCCTTAGCGGACTCTTCCTCATATTTCTCACTTCCTAATATCATTTCCTTAAGATCAGTATATGTCCTGTTCTCCGAAGACGGACAAATCCCTGTTAACTCTGTAGCTAACAAAATTAAATCGGCTTTCCGCCCCTTCCCTATGAATGCCATTTTTAGCTTATACCACTTAATCACAAATGCAGCAAACAAGTACAAATTCACTTTTACAACTATAACAAAATTTAACCAACTATACTTATCTTGAACTATTTACTTCCACAATTATGATAATTCTAAGAGCATTTAACTACTACAATTATAAATCACTTCCACTAATAACTAGTACGAACACTTGTACACATTTCCCGTTATACAAAATAACACTTTTTCACTTTTAAATTATTATTCCATTTACCAAAATTCAATAACTCAACAAATTACTTCCATCATTATACACATGAATCAACACTTCAAAATTTATCAACAATAATTAGATTCCTTCAACTAATTACTACCGCTATCTCATACACAGGGAGAAAAGATAGAATCACTTACCCCTTTTTCACCTCGATGAAAAACTGTCACTCTAATCTTTCTCCGCTGCCGCCCTTTGATCACAGTTCAAGAGAGTTCAGTATATAACCACGTCGTTGATGCACACTTTACTCCGACTTTGAATTTCTCCTGTCCAAGGATTCTGCTCCCGTTTCTTGACCAGTTGCCGAGTAAATATCTGTCGCTGAAGTCGTGCCCAGTAGACTCGTTCGGAATCCAACTTCTCTTGAAACTGCGTCTCCTTGAAGATCTATCACCACTCTCGTACTCTAGATCATCTTTTTCTGATACCTTCCGTATCGCTGGGGTCCTCCCACGTTCTTTAATTCGACTACGCCAATGTTAACCTTTATCGTCGTGATCCGACAAATCATTGTCATGTAGAAGGAATTATAATTGTAGAGTCAACTCTTATTTCAAGAGGTTTATTAACATATTAAAATCTTGGTTAAATACGTTATTTACAAAGTTTCGTTCCGACGAACGTTAAAAATACTCGTGAGAGCTGGGCTCATTCTTTCAAAGTCCCTCGAGCTCCCCGTCTGCCGTAAGCGTGTTGACCCTTCAACAGTCCGAATCTATTCTTCTCGTTCGTTACTTGCGTCTGTCTTTTATGCCTCCTCCTCCCTTTCTCGAACGACAATCGGCCTTTTTTATCCGCGTACGCAGACCACCTATTGTCGGTTTCATTGTCCACCGTTCCTACCTTAGGTGACGTGCGCCGCTGTGTTTCCTTAATCATTCTAAATGAGTTCGCTACCTGCTATTGTCAAGAGTCTCCCAAGGTGTATGGCTCTCAACACCTGTTTGCGCTTCTTTTGATGCTTATTGAAGACGCTATTACACACGTTCATCAATTCCACTTAGGAATGGGAGACGAGAGTCTGACAGAAGCAATCCCAGAATTTCGGGAAAAACGGTTATCTGGTAATCAGGGTACATGGTAATGAAATGTCGTAGAAGTTTTACCAGCCTCATACTGTTCTTTGCCAGTTGATTCAAACAAATTATACGCATGCGTATAATTTTTTACACATGGGTCTTCATTATTACGTGATGAGGGAAAAAAACATATTTCAAATAATCAGCAACCTCCTTTCTAATATTTCTGAGCGATAATTCTTCTGTTGGCGTGATTTTTCTTTTGTTAACAGTTGATGTTGACGATGAATGCTCTAATAAACTTGAAACTTCCTGGAGGTACCAGTTCTCTCTTTCTGGTACTTCATATTGCCGTTCCTTAAACTTTTCTATTATCCACTTATCAATTTTTAAAACTTGTGATATGGAACTCGACTTTGTAAATATCTTCATTAATATACTGTTTTGTCTCTAAAAAAATATATTTTCTAATATCAAAGTCTCGATACACCATTAATTCGGTTCCATGCACATTTAAGTGTATCTGTTTTATTATGTAAGTCCTAAAATGTATGTGTGCTTAAAATCATGCCTATGGTATTTTTGTACCGGTTTCTGGAAGAAAGGAATGTTCCTCCCGGAGGCAATTTAGCGTAGCCTGTAACAAGGTCATGTGCACAGAAGGAAAAATGAATTGCCACCCTCTCGGCAGAAAGGGGACTTTGCTTCGCCAATGCAACGGCCTAGCAAAGGTGTTGATTGTTCGAGGACATTGTCTGACCTCTGCTTTTTCCGGTACTGGAAATTTTGTAACGTTTTTTGGTCAGTTGAAGAAAAAGCAGCGACTGAAAAGGACCTCGTGGTTGCCCGATCTTCAGCAATTCGCCATTTTCTTTTTATGGATTCCTCTAGTCTACTTTAGTTAGTCAACGATAATCTTCTTCAGTCTCCAATGAGGGTGGTGGTGAGTCCTAATTAATTTGTGTTATATTTATCAGGCGAGAGCACAGTAATAATTTAATATGTGTAACTAGAATCTTATGTGTTCTAATAATTTTTTAATGTATGAAAACAATTAGTATGATAATTTCTGTGAAGATTTGTAATCAGTGATAAAATTAATGTTAAGTAATATTAAGAGAAATTAAATGGTAACATTAGATATTAAATTTGAGTTTGTTTCTTTTAGTTATTCTCAGACATGTGTCAGAATGTTTTCCTCAAATTAATAATTTTGTAAAAAAAAAAAGCCACTATGCGAAATTCTAATGATTACATGTTTTAACTTCACATAAAAATGCTATAATCAAATTAGTTATTTTTTAAAGCAAATATATTCGGCGGTCAGACATAGTAGCGTACCAATGTCTTGGCATCGGGGCAATTGCCAAGGGCGCCGAACAGTGTGCACGAAAAATGTATATCTTAGGGGACTATGGATATCGCCAATAAAAGGTGCGGAGCCATGGACTTGAAAAGGGCGCGAAAAAAATGAACGCCTCTGATCAGACGCTAGGAATTCATTGCAATATTTATGTTAAAGTTAATAGGGATAACAATTGCCTCAACATCCTCCCAACTTTAACTAATCAAATTAATTAATCGATACTTTTGGAATTCTATAACTTTTATAGGTCAATACGGTACTTTTCCGTTAGCGGGACACCACTTGGTGCCAAATATAAATGTCGCCAAGTCGTCACCTTTTTTTATTATGCCCCCTCGCTGGAACAACTTCAGACTATGTCCATAGATGGCAGCAGGTAGAGGACTGCCGCACCGGCTTAAAATGGGGTAAGGTAGGAATCAGACTTGGCATATATATATATATATATATATATATATATATATATATATATATACAGTCGAACCTCCATATATCGAACTTCCCCATATCGAAATTTTCTATATATCGAACTCTTAGCAAATCTCCATGTTCATTACATAGAAAATCTGTTTCTATATATCGAAAAAATCTCTATATATCGAAATTTTTTTTCACATATTGGGAGATTTTATTCCACTTTAGGATAAAATCTCCCAATTTTTGGCGTTTGAAACAATACGTCGTGGACTTCAATTCGCGGAAAATGTCCCTGATGAAGTTTTTAGTGGACTGAATAAAATGAGCATTTCTTTGATGAACTTTCCGCAAAACTGGCTGTTCAGGAAGATATTCGTAGTTTTTTTTTTTTTTAAAGAATGTAACTGTGATCAATGTAACCACTGTCTGGATTGGGTTTTTTAAAGGTATGTAGTACTCAATAAATCTTTCATATTAATTCATTTTTTAGTTATTGACTTTCATTTAATGTGATTCCCGTATAAATTAGAATTGGAGTTTCATATTCGAAAATTAGCTTTACTTTTAATGTTCTAGGAGAATTATGATAAAATTAAGATCGATCCTATATATCGAAATTTCTATATATCGAATTTTTTTCCGGCATTTTGCTACTTCGATATATGGAGGTTCGACTGTGTATATATATATATATATATATTGTAGCGAATTGGGGTTCGTAGTTGCAACCAGTAGGTGAATTGAATACAATAGGTATACATCAATCGTTACACGAAAAAAAACTAATGCAATTTATTAAGATAGATGATTATGATGAGGTATATACACTGAAAGTATACAAGATGAAACTTCGGGTGTTCTTAGGAAGTATCACACTAGATTAAATCGGCGTGGGGGGGAGTAAGAACAAAAGCAGTTCGCTAGGCTAGAAGAAGCTGACTCTGCTTCAGTGATGATGAAGACGACACTGCGTCCTTATGGGAAAATAGGCTCCCAGCAATAACAACGGTGGTGACCACTGCACGCTCACGGTAGAGATAAAAAGTAGAAATACAAGGAGAACGAACTCCCCACTGAAAATTTCTGTAGCAAAGGCTATTTCCACGAAGACTGGTCTCCAAACAAAAATAGCGGAGTATATACACTCCCACAGGAACTAACGTCGCTGCAAACAGTCGCAAGGGACTTTTACACCTCGCAGGGCGGCAAACCCGGCTGCTCTCCAAACTGGATCCGCTACGGGTCAGGAACAAAGTCGCAAGCCAAGGGCCAGGGGTCCCCTCTTTTTTATAGGAGAGCCCAACTGGATATTGCATCACTTTTCGGAAATTTCGAACATTCTCGAAACTCAAGTGAGCAACGGACCTTGTTTTCCCGAGGCGATAATGAATAATTTTTCAGGGGCCAAGCGGCCGCTTTTAGTTTGTCCTCAAAGCCACTTGCCGGCTTAGAAGACAACAAGAAGGGGTGCTGAAACGATTCTTACATGGAGGCACGCGGCACCTACAGAATGCTGCCTTAACACCTGGTTGTTCACGAATGAAAAGCACCTTGAGTCTTTTCTTCGGTGCTCCCCTTTTCATTCATAATTGCGCTATCATCTGGTTGTCCGCTCACATCGGTTCGTAACGACAGACCTAATCAAAAAAATGACCGAGGCCTTCTAAAGATCTGTTGAACAATTCTATCTGAGGATAAAAGGAAAAATGCCGTCAGCATTTTGCAACTCGGGTGGTCCGCTTCCTTGAAGACTCTCAGGCTCGAGATAGGAGTATTTATATTAACGGAGAGGTTGATATGCAATACTCTACAATATATATATATATATATATATATATATATATATATATAATAGATATTTAAAATTAAGATAACTAAAAGGGATAGATGCGACCATTTAATACTCTAATAACATAAATCGAGATATACATTTAAGTATTTAAGCAGAAAAAATGTGGAGGTGGTATAGTTGATGACTGGGGGGGGGGGGGACCACAGCCCTAGTTAAACATGTTATACTTCCAGACAACACTCCCTGAGGTAGGCTATAACACCAACACTGTTAAAAACAATTATTGAAGAAACATTTAAAATGAAACAGACAAGTTAAACCATATAATTTTATTATAGAGTAATCTAAGACTTAATTACAAGATGAATAGTGTTTGTACCTTATAATCATTAGGATAAACAATAAGTATCTTAAAATACTAAAATATATATACAGAAAATAATATACGGAGATACTAAAATACTTAACTCCACGCCAAGCTAGTGTCACGAATCACTAGCACACACACATTTATAGTCATAGTAGGGATTTTTTAATGTCGTAATAGGGAAATTTTGATGTTGCCAACTATATGTTAAAACGTTTCTCGCAATCGGAACCATTTAAACTAAAATACTGGGTTAGAATTGACTTGATGAAATTAACAGGAAAGCCCTGATCAGTGGCTAGTGCTATGAATTTATATTGAAGTCTATAAACTTAGTGTTTGAATGTAAACGTTTGCAACGTATTATCAGGTATATAACTACGTTACGTTTAATATTTAAGTGTAGATCGTTATTCCAATTCATAATCCTGACAGTTTTAAAATTGAAATTTTCACGTTTATCATAAAGACTGTACGATACTAGATTTAGATTATTAACATTTAAACACAAGTCCAAAAATACCAAATTGCATTCGCAATCTTTATCAGTCTCCACCAATTTAAGATTTTCAGGGTAAAAATTAATATCTATTGCAGTTAAGCTTTAATTAACTTAATGTTGACAATATACTAATATGTTTTAATGATAACTTAACTGCAATAGATATTAATTTTTACCCTGAAAATCTTAAATTGATCAACAATGAAATCACAGAAATACAAATATATAATAATGTACGTAATTAATATATTAAATTAATTATTTGGTTTGCACATTTTAAGGCATAAAACCAGTTCTGAATAACTGCCTCAACACAAGGTGTTTCTTTCTCAAAATGCTCTTCATCACAGCTTGTTCCGATCCTCTGTGAATTTCGCGTAGACTCGCCTCATCGACTTTCGAGTACTTCACCAGGGCCTCCTCTGCTTTTCATAGGAACTCTTGATCTATCGAATTATGAGGAAGATTTTACTTTCTATTTTGATCGGATTCCTCTGGAACAGTTCCCTTTCAACTTTCGTGACAGAGTTGAGATTCTAGAACACGCCGGAGTGGGCAAAACTGTGGTAGGAAGAGATAGCGCGCTTTGCTATTTTACTGAAGATGCATTCTTGGTAGAGCAAAATGTCTCGGAACTCATAATTGTTGTAGAATTGAAAAGTGCTACAGTATGCTAAGCACAGATGTCCCGACGAGTGTGGAGTTTTCTTCTGAGAGTCTCCCTTAGTCACGTACTTCTCCAGCTCTGCAACATGCACGAATATCTGTATAAATGTGTCGGTGGACAAAAAACCTTTACGACGGTACGCATATATGATCTCTTCATCCTGTGCCCAGAGAATCAGTTTCTTTAAAGCCCGCGTGATGATGACTGGGTCGCAGACGAATTGATATCCGTTCCAGATTCTCGTTTCGTTCAAACTCGGAAGCAATCCCTCCGATTCCCACTCTCGAATCTTCTCATCCATGTTCAATATGGCGGGAGAAAATGGGGATGGCTTGGCTAGAGTGTGTTCCAGTTTGATGTTAACAAGGTACTTTGCAACGATCCAGGGAAAACTCAGAAATTTAGCTTCCGGGTCCGAGTAGGTCAATGATACCACGCCGAGGCCTTCTGCCGCATCGCGATCTCGGTTGCCGCGATGTCTCCACGGTCGTGGAACTCTTCGTGGAATTCGTCTAGCATTCGTTTTTTCAAGATCTTCACGCAGCCAATGATGACTTTCTCGATCTCGTTTCGATCCTTCCTTTCGTAGAATCGGCGGTGGAGGTTGGTGAATGCACCGGAAAGAGCCTCGGCTTCATGCTGGATACCGTAGTTCCTGAGAACAGACCTGAAGAGAGCTTTGTACTTATTCCTTGACTTCAAAGCACTGTCCCTATACTTCTCCCAGCCAGCACAAACCAGATGAAGGTCAACCGATGCATAAAGAAGTTAATGAGAACACACGTCCAATACTGTCAATGATTTTTTTAAAATATATTTTAAAAATTCTCTTAATAAAATACATCATTACTGTGATATATATCAATATATTAAATGAAACATGTTGTTATCGGTCCAGTGTTTTAGTGTTCACTGTTTTTAGAATAGTGTAAATTTTAATTTTACTAACAATTTGAATGTAGGCCCCTCTTGATCTTGAGGCCGTAGGCTGAAGCTTAGTTAGCCTATAGGAAAATCCGGCCCTGACCACATGTCAGTATAAAACACCTTTCGAAATTTTCACTAAAACAAGGTCAAATGTCCCATTACTTTTTAGTTTATGCTGCCTTCTTTTTTGATATTATAATAAGAAAAATCAAGAAAGTTTAACTTATATACATTTATTATACAGGGTGTTTCAAAAAACCTTGACACATTTTAAATATTTATATAAAAAAAGTACTCATGGTAGGAACTAGAAATTCACATACGTGTTGCCTTATATATTAGAGTTGTTTTTAGTATAGTCAATAAATTTCAATGCATGGAATTTTGTGCATGGAATTATGTGCATGGAATTTTGTGTAAAGGAAATTTTCAATTTCTGCTGACAGGACCCCTTTTGTTGTAAGGTTATAGTGATAATGATAGAGGGTTTATCTGTGTCTAGTCAAACCATTCTGGTGCCGAGTTGAGCAAATTTTTTCTTTGGCTTATAAAAGATTATTTTGGCTTTCAGCTTATTCTGTATCTTTCAATACATTTTATTAGAATCACTTAAACAGTTTATGTTAGGAATTAAATGCGGACGATAGTGAACGTTGAATAATGCGTGAAACGTATCTGACTTGCAGAGTGGAAAACTAGTAGAAAACACAAATTAATTCCAAACGGAATTAATGCTTCTACTTCCCGTGTCCATTTTGGCGATGGAGCATACTTCGACATTTTCCTGGGAAATCCAAAAGTCAAAAAAGTAATTTGTCTTGATTGTTGAGCAACTAGATATGACGCCATTCCTGATTTATGACACAATTAAAAATGTATACAGAATATCTTCTGAAACGTGAATATCTTCTAACGTGAAAACGGTGAATGATAATATAATTTACAAATTTAAAATCTTCCAAGAAAGCTACAAGTAATGGTAACATTCATGAATGTATGGAAAAGTACACTTTATACAGAAGATGTTGGTGTTCAAATACAGGAGTGAAAAGTTTCCTAGCTGTTCGGAGAAATCCACAAAATAGGCTTCCCGGACGGTCGGTCCATAAGCAATGTTTAGCCTGAAGACCAGAAGCTGCGCAGAAAAAACCTGCAAACTCAGCCGAGGGTTGATTTCCCCTGTTCTATTATGTTTCATCTGGGCCTGGGCGCCGGACGGACAGTACGGATCTGCAGACCAATTTAGGCAACCCGGGGCCCATAAAGCTGTTCGTAGAAAATATTTTGTGGTCGTAAGGGATGAGAAGATTTTCATCTGAAGGGAATATCTTGTTAACTACTTTATTATGGGAAATACCCAGTGGCCGAACCGACCTTCCACTCGATGACGGACGGTACATTCATACCTCAGACAGGATTCGAAACCAGGCCGAGGCCCGTAGCAACTAGCGTCGTCAAACCCTATACAAAGCGGGGGTGGCAGGAGTTTATATTCGGAATTTTTAAAAAAGGCAGAGCATAAAGACTTAGAGTCTGTTCATCATAGAATCATAGTCAGTGTCAGCGTTACTCGTATTGACATATTTTAAACCAATCACAGACCTTAACAATTTTGTGGATAATCGTTTGGAGGTCTGTAATTGGTTAAATACGTATATTCCAATACGAGTAAAGCTGATGCTGACGGATTATATGGGAACAGACCCATACAACGAACGCGCTAAACATGTGTGAGCCCGAACAGTGGGTAACAAGAAACGACGTGGGAGGGGGGGGCTTACAGTAAAATGGCAACCAGTTTCAAACAATACTTTAAATTTCGCATAAGCGTTTCCTCTTTGCCTTAGTGTCTAGGGTTTCTACAGAAGGTGCGTAAGGATTTGTACACATTGCTTCAGGACAGCAAACGTTAAAAATTTCAATCAATCACAGAGTTCAACGCAATCATATTCAACGGAAGTTGATTAGAATTCAACTCGCAAACACAACGTGACACGTCCAACCAATCACAGGTCAAAAGAATAATCGTCCACTTACCTTCAAAAATACAGGAGCAACCTTATCCAATCAGGTGCGCTCGACGCTATTCTTTTACGCAAGCAATGTGAGCAGTCATTTCTTCTCGGCGCCAACGGAAGCACGTTACGCTAGACTCCGAGAACAGTGTGAACTTAGTGTGATGACTTAGGGAAAAACCGACCCAGTAACAAACATAAAACATAGCCTGTAAAAAGCGGGAATTCGAAATTTTAGCATATGCTTGGTGGGGGGGGGGGGGAGATCATCGGAAGTTTATAATAACACTTTTCAGCGAAAAGCGAGTATAAAGTTTAAACAGACGAATTTACAGCGCCACTATTCTTACTCTGCAGAGATTTTTGAGGTTACTCTCCCAGTTTCAACCGTTGCCACTTCTTATAACTGACTCTGAAAGGAGGAGAGAATTCAGCTAAAAGGTGGCAAGACCTTTACGTCGTGGTAAGCGATAATGGATTCCTGGTATTCACACTCGAAATCCCGGTACTGCAGGTACATCTTGACCAAGGCCTTCTGCGACTTGTAGACTTCCCGGCGAAACTTTTCCATAGAATCCGGGTACTCAGTGGGCCTTTCTTTAAAGTCCAACGACCGGATTTGCCCGTTTTTGGCTAAGTCCACCGACCCCGAAAATCGTCTTGCTATGTCCAGGCAGTGTGACAAGAAAACGCCTTGTTTGTCAGCGTATGCCAAGTGGGCGTATGCTTGGGGTAAAAAAGAAAATCGGAAGTATATAATAACACTTTTCAGTGAAAAGCGAGTATAAAGTGTAAACAGACGAATTTACAGCTCCACTATTCTTCGTCTGAAGACATTTTTGCGGATGCTCCCCGAGTTTCAACCGTTGCCACTTCTTATAACTGACTATGAAAGGAAGAGAGAATGCAGCTAACAGATGGACAGACCTTTACGTCGTGATAAGCGATAATAGATTCCTGGTCTTTGCACTCGAAATCCCGGCACTGTCGGTACATCTTGACCAAGGCCTTCTGCGACTTGTAGACTTCCCGGTGAAACTTTTCAATAAAAATCCGGGTACTCAGTGGGCCTTTCTTTATGGTCCAGCTCGTTTTTGACGAGGTCCACCGCCCCCGAAAATTCTCTTGCTATGTCCAGGCAGTGTGACAAGAAAACGCCGTGATTGGCGTGTGCCAAGTGGGAGGTGCCAACCTGATCGTTCTTTATATATTCCTGCAGGAAGTCTATCATGTGATCTACCTAAATGAAAAGAAAAACATGTTTCAGATTCACTTAACGTATCGAATGAGTAAATAATTGTTAAACGTCAATAGAAATATCAATCTATGTTTTCATCAATCACTTTTATTTTGCGAATTACTCGCAAAAATTATATTGCTACATCAATCTATTTTCATCAAAATAGTTCGAAAAATGAAATAAAATGTAATTATGAAAAATAAATACAAAAGGTCATGAGTAAATGTAACCACATGCAGGGCCGGATTTAGATGAAAAGAGGCCCTAGGCTATTCCACTTATGAGGCCCTTCTCATTTTTAAATTTATAAATTACATGAGAGATAATAAAATACATCATTACTGTGATATATATCAATATATTAAATGAAACATGTTGTTGTCGGTCCAGTGTTTTAGTGTTCACTGTTTTTAGAATAGTGTAAATTTTAATTTTGCTAACAATTTGAATGTAGGCCCCTCTTGATCTTGAGGCCGTAGGCTGAAGCTTAGTTAGCCTATAGGAAAATCCACATGTCAGTATAAAACACCTTTCGAAATTTTCACCAAAACAAGGTCAAATGTCCCATTACTTTTTAGTTTAAGCTGCCTTCTTTTTTGATATTATAATAAGAAAAATCAAGAAAGTTTAACTTATATACATTTATTATACAGGGTGTTTCAAAAAACCTTGACACATTTTAAATATTTATATAAAAAAAGTACTCATGGTAGGAACTAGAAATTCACATACGTGTTGCCTTATATATTAGAGTTGTTTTTAGTATAGTCAATAAATTTCAATATGTGCTCCTCTTGTGGCACGGAGAAAATCCAGTCGGTAATCCATTTCAGCCCATGTGCGTTCCAAAATGGATTCTGTAACACACTAAATTGCAACAATTATACGTTTTTTGAATACTTTAAGACTTTCCACTTTTGTTGAATAAACATTGTCTTTGAAAAATTTCCAAAGAAAAAAGTCAAGAGGTGTAAATTTCTGGAGATCGAGACGACCATTGGATGGAACCATCTCATCCAATCCACCTGTTTGGAAATTACTCATTTAAAAATTGTCGTACAATCATACCCCAATGATGCGGTGCACCGTCTTGTTGCCAAATGATTTTGGGATGTAAATAAGAAATTTGTGGGACAGCAAAAGTTTTACAACTTTTACAGCCATTTTACAACTTTCGCTGTCACAAAATAACTAGCGCCCTCTGTTGAACTTTTTTGACACAGGAAAAATTCTAATATGTGCGGTAACACATCTGTGAATTTCCAGTTCCTACCTTGAATACTTTTTTTTATTAATTTTTAAAATGTGTCAAGGTTTTTTGAGACACCCTGTATATTTTATATGCGGCTCACGATAAGTCTTCTCTCAATGTGGACCAGGCAAGCCAAAGCATTGAACATCCATGATTACGACGTTAATGACGTTTGAATATATGCAAGTATTAAACTCTTGCTAGAATCTTTTTCATCAAAAAAGTCAAAAGCAAAGATGAGAAATTGACTCTTAAGTCTGCTGTGTACTAACCCTATTGCATTCGCTCACCTCAATGTTAACCTAAGAAGGAAATTTGTCTACTATATACAGCTACATAAATGCTGATCATCCAATCAAAATGGTGTTTTTAGATAGCCTGAACTTTTCTGCACCTTTCAACAGGATCCATTCTATAAATTTCATCCACCAACGGAATTGATGGGAGTTTAAAACACACTATACTAGATTTTTTCCCCGAATAATTTAAATTTAAAAATATTATTTGCTTTTTTTTAAAACTAAAAATGCCCGAAGTTGTAAAATTTCTTTTCTATTGCAGAGTATAATTTTAATAAAAATCTTTAAATCCAAGCTGGCAATACTTAGACATTTTCTCCACAGGTTAACATTGAGGTGTGCGAATCCAATAGGGTTAGTACACAGCAACCTGAACAGTCTCAATAACGGAGCGAAATAACCGAAAAGACACAAATTTATTTTGAACAGAAACTTATGCTTCAGTTAGAAAATTAATTATTAATCAAGCTTCTAATAATAATGATAATAATTCTAATAAAGAACTTTTGCATTGTCAACGACCGAGACGTTTCGGGCCTACATTTCGTGTGCGCAAAGGGAAATGCTGAAAAACTCTATTTTGAACTTGATAGGGAAATACGCATTTCCTCCTTGGTTATTCTCTCGCCTGACCGCTCAGCTTTTTTCCCCGCCAGACGGCAGTGTAATTTTCAGGCGATTAATCGTGAGGTAAACTGAGCTGCAGTTATGAGCAGTTTTATGCAAATCTGTTTGTAGTATATATAAAGGCGGTTTGACCGAAAGATAACGGCTCTCTTGCGTACTTGATGTTGTTTGTAGTATGCTTTTATGTTTTAAGCTTCTTGAAGGATTTTTAATAAACATTTGTTTTAAGTAAAAGCTGAATGTTATAATTCTTTTAAAGGGCTATTGTTCTTACACTACTCTGCTAAACATGTTTAAATTTTTGAAACGGAATGTTAGAAATGCGGCTTAAAACAACTTAATCACTCACTCATTTCGCAACTTTATCCTTTACCTATAATCATTCACAACTGATACAACTTAATCATTAAAAAATCAATGGCACGGCCTTTTTGGTAAGATGGTCACAGACTTCAAGTAGGATTTGCAAGACAAAAGATTTGGATTGGATACATTTGAAGGAAACGCTAATGTGATATGACGATCAAAAACAGTCGTTTCGAAAGTGTTAGTTGATAGACCTGCGGTCAACTTTTGCTATACGGGGGCTTATGAGACTGGAACCTATAGTTGACAGCCCTACCAACAGAAACTCGAACCGACATACTCTGTTACTGAATGTCATCGTCCATATTAAGGAAGAGCTTGTTTACTAATTAGCAAAGTTTTGTAAAATTTTAATAAGTGAGATTTGTCTCTGACGAACTGTTGACAGTCAGAATCCATATCAACAGGGACTCGAACACACAGACTTAATGTCATCGTCCATATTAAGGAAAATCTTGTTCGCTGACTTGCAAAGTTTTTCAAAATAAAGGAATTTTATACTTGACCCACAGTTGACAGCCAAAACCTATACCAACAGGGACTCGAACCATAGACTTAATGTCATCATCCATATGAAGGAAGAGCTTGTTCTTTAACTTGCAAAGTTTTGTAAAATAAACTAACTTTATATATGTCCCACAGTTAACATTCAGCATCCATACCAACAGGGACTCTAACCCACGGATTTAATGTCATCCCCATCCATATTAAGGAAGAGCTTGTTCACTAACAGGCAAAATTTAATAAAATAAATGTGATTTACATTGAAGTGTTTAGCTAATATAGTAGCAAGATTTTAATGATTTTCCCTACAGTTTGACCCACATCCAAAAAGCTTCTTTAAGCGCCGGTGTTAGATTAACAGAGCGTTCTCGATTCAAAATGCTTACTGTTATGCAGCGAACATCCAACAAATGTACTTTCGGAAAATGGGCTGGATTATGGTTGTTCCAGGGGAAAATCAAATCTGGGAGCCACAAGACTGAATATTCATCTCCGTCAAGGTCCGAGCCTGCAAGAAATAGAGTAAGAAGTTCAATATGAAAAGGGTATAAATTTCAAAAGGAGGGTTCAAATTTCGACCCTCTAGCTGTATCCCTTGAATAAGTTTCCAATAGATGGAAGCTTTATCAGAAATTGTGTGCCAGAAGTGGAGAACAGACAGCTGTAAAAGAAGCTGTCACTCCTTCTGTATGTATGTAACTTCTTGAAGGCTCATTCACGCGAAACTCGTGGAAAACGCATAACAGGGCGTTAGTGAATTGCCTTAGAGACAATTACATCTGATGTTCCTCGGCCTGAAGAAGGAGTTTTTCAATGAGTCTGAGACTAGTTTCCCTTATTATGGTTATTTATTGTTTTTTTTAAGAAGCTGTGCGTTCTTGTTCATTCAGGGCAGCCTGAAGAATCATCCGTACTTGCTAAGAGCATTTGTTTACACTATACCACAGCGGTCAGCTATAGGTTCAATAAAAAGCACTCAAAAGCGAGGCGAGGCGTTAGTATTTTCATAGCAACTGCATGGTGTAGAGAGCACATCCCACAATTTCCAATATCACGCATTAGAACTCCGCGGTCTGTCATTCCATCCGTATAAAAGTGAGCTGTTCCAAACATCGGTTCACTCTAAATTTTGTAGTGTATAGTTGTGTGTAATAACGTGCTTAGTGTATTAAGTGTTATCACGCAAACTTTGTGTGATTTATTAAATAAAAAAGATAAAAGTTGTACCAAATAGTCCCTGAAGAGCCTTCGGCTCGGGCAACCCAAATAGTTTATTGATTTAGCAAAAAGATAACATATGTTAAGAAATATCATTCCAGCAAGCTAGAGCTGATGGCCATAGTTTGGGTAGTGGATCGATTGAGGCAGTATCTTCTCGGAATGGAATTCAGAATAATAACAGACTGTCAAGCCCTAGTATAGATGAATTCTAAGAAGACAACTAATCCAGAAATAGCAAGGTGGTACTATTTGATACAGGAATTTACATTCGAAGTCAGACACAGACTAGGACAGAAAATGAGCCACGTAGATGCAATGAACAGAGCTCCAGTTTCAAAGCCTGAAGATACCATGACAAGCATTATACTTGTAGAAAACAAATTGGAAGTTTTTCTGGCGTTAACCGAAGATGAAGAAGTTTTGGAAATTCAACAAGTTAATCCAGAATTAAATAAATTGATGGAAATATTTCAGAAGGAAGAAGAAGAACGAAGTCGTGAAGAAAAACAGAAGATATGCAATTTTGTTTTTAATAGAAGTGGACTGTTTAGATGAGAAAGAGGAAAGAAAAAATTACTCTATGTAATTCTGAAAAGTATGAGAAAAAGCGCAGCTGTAAAATTCCACGATCTGATGGGACATTTTTCTGTAGAAAGAACTGCAGCAAAAATTAAGGAATTATATTGGTTTCCTTATATGAAACGTTATTTAAAGAAACAAATAGCAATATGCTTTGAATGTTTAGTGAAAAAGATTCCTGGTGGTAAACAACAAGGTTATATACATCCGATAAAACCAGGAAGAAGACCATTCTCAATTATACACATGGACCATCTTGGACCTTTCGTGAAGAGCTCACGAGGTAACCAAGATCTGTTTGTGATAATTGACAACTTCACTAGATTCATCAGGCTTATTACCGTAAAGAATACTTCCACCCAGCACGTCTTAAAAGCTCTTAGGAACTTCATCGATGAATTTGGGTTGCCCGAGCGAATCTTCAAGGACAGAGGCTCTTGCTACACCTTTCACCAATTTGAACAGTATTGCCGACAAAATGGAATTCATCATACCTTGATTATCAATAACGTATTGCGTTATTACTTACCTGCCTCCGTTTTGGCTTCACAAGGTGGCCAGAGTTGATAAACCGGAGATGTTTTTGTTAGGGTACCCTGTGAAAAATTTTGAGTGTTTGGTAGGATGATAAATCGGACTTTGGGGAGTATTGTCGCAAAATTTTAGAGTTAGGCATATAATAATTGAGGGCTGTCAAGGAAATTTTTACTTTAATCGGAAGTTTTGGGAATTAGACAGAAATTTGGGGTGTTTAGTCGGAAAATTTGTTATTTCAGTCGGAATTTGGGGAGGGGGTAACGTTAGACTTTACAGTTATTTCGAGTTTCTGAGGTTTCTATCAGGAAATTTCAGATTTAGTCGGAAAATCTGAAATCTTCTGGGGCGATGAGCATTCAGCGAAAATTTAGGATTTTTCGGGACATTTTTACAAATGTTAGAAATTCTTAGGCTTGGGGGTTATGGAAATTTGCTGGCGGAACATTTTGAGGGTTTATACTGTTAATAACACACTCGTTATGCTGAAAATAACTCATAAAAATTCATACAAAAAATTTAGGTGTTAATTTGTTTAAAGCACTGATAATAATAACGACAAGAATGGAAAGATAGATAGTTTTTTGCTTAAATGTAATAATAAATATTTTCGTGTTTTGCCTCTTGAAGTACGAGCAAAAGCACTTTTATCTGTTGAATGATATTTTGTTGTTTAAATACAGAAAATAATCAAGGGTGTGTTTGGAAAAGAAATGTGTAAGGTATACATAAGATTCGATTCACAAGAATCGAACTTTTGAGTGAATAAATTAAAGAAACTGCTTGAGATATGCTAATTTCGGCATACCCGCTTGGTACAAATACCATGCAGCTTGGATAGAAAAAAAGGTTGTTAAGGTTGATAGATAAGAGAGTTAAGGGAGCTACGAGGTAAGCAGCTCCAGGCGTTAACCGGCGCTTGTGCTTAGGGGGCCCAAAGTTTACGTGGCAGAACTGCTGGTTTGACTCTCTAGTTTGTGAGTATTGCAAAGTGTATTTTTATTGAATGCTAATATATATTCCGTACAAGTAGTACGTATGCTTATTGCTGTAAAAGCAAATTCTATATGTGCAACGAATTCAATAAACATTGTTTCATGTATAAACTGTGTTTGTATCAAATTCATTTAGAGTGCCACTTCAAATTACTATATACACCCAAGTGCGGGTAGAACTGGGCTATTCTCTATAAATGGAAGTTGAACAATTTAAAGCTGTATGGGAATTTTTATTTTGTTCGTTTGGTAAAAATTAGGGAATAATAACTTTAGTTAGATTTAATGAAATCGGAATAATTTTGTTTGTCCTGTGACACTGTCTCAATTACTACACGAAATTAGTATTTCTATAAGTATGTGATGCCCCATTCCTACCCCTAAACATGTCATCTATCGGCGAACTGTTGATCTAGGAGGTCTCATAAACAATAGGATAAGAGGCCATAAAGTTCTTGTAATGTGCGGTTCTGACGTTATAGAACGCATAAATCCCAGAGTGGTTCGAGGGCTTTTGATATTTTCGACACTATAGTGACATTTAGAATCCCATAAACTTCAAACACTTACCAGCACTTCAAACGCCGGAGAAATCCCTTTGAATTCGCCGACAGTATAAAAGAAGACCCCAATAGTCCACGAAAAGAGATCTGTTTTTGAGTGCCAGAGAGACGGAGCTCTCTTGGTCAGACAGGCCTGTTAGGCCCGCGCTGTCGTTGAACCCGAAGTCATCCTGACTATCTAACTGAATATATTCTAACTCGCTGTACATACTTGCCTTAACTGTTGTAGTTGTAGTATGTTTAACGTATCGTAGTAAAGTAATTGAAGCGAAAGGCTTGTCGTATTATTGACAACGGTACAGTCCCAAATTGTTTGTCGTAAGAAGTAAATAGGTAGGAATAAACATTAATCGCAGTTGCATTTGATTGAAAATTTGAAAATCTGAATAAGTTTAGAATTAAATAAGTTTGATCGTAAATGCTGAAAATTTCTTTATGATTTGTCCAAAGATTCTGAATTGGACAATAGTTAATAATTTTTACATCGAATTAAACTTAAATAAGAATTCAGGATAAATTTTACATTTTTATAACCTTCTCACATTCTCTCGCAAATGTCATAAATAAGCGATGGAGATTTTCGACTTATGAGCAATTCGCAACAATCGTCGGACATTGCTTTTTCAGCTACCGAGCGTTCAAAAACAGCTGTTCGACATGCATTTTGAAGGTCTCGTATGCCGCACTACAAATTTGACCCCAAAATAAACCAGGGGTGCCCATACCCGAGAGCGTTCAGTGGCTCATGTAGGGATACTAACGGAGAACCCGCAGTAACCTGGATTTCGAATCCCTAATCACTGGACTGTTCCCAGGCTCGTTTTAAAATAATAGTCGATCGGGTGTTTGAGTGAATTTCGTCATTGAAGTTTAGCTTTCGAATTTTTTTCTATACTCGAGTTTAATAATACGTTTGTATCATAGTGCATGGAAATGGATATGCATCATGTCGTCGGATCATCTATAGCACAGTCGTACACAACATTTTTTTTCTCTCCGGCTACATGCATATGTTTGCTACATTACGCGGGCCGCACCATAGTACACTATACCTCATAATATAATAATGCAAATAATAAAAATCTAAACCTAACTGTATTCAAGCATTTATTTAAAAACTAGCTGAAAACCCGCACTTCTCTACGGAGTACATTCAAATTAAATACAACGGTCAATGTATGCAATTGATAAAAAAAAAAACTAAAAAATATATTTTTAAAAAAATTGTTAGGGATATTTTTATACAGAAAATAATGTAGAAGAAAATATTCAAACTAAATCTAATAGAACATACTAAAAAATATAGTACAGTTTGTGTAACATATCTTTTACTGTATTTTAATATTTTTTTAGATAATGTCCAATCGTCTGCCGCATTAACAAGGAAAAAAATTGTCCTTTTCGATGTTATACACCTGACGATAAATTAATTTAAAGTACCAGAAAAAGAAATCACGTAATCAGCAATTAATAAATTAAATTCTAAAAATCTATCTTTTAAAATTCACCAAAAATCAGAAAATGGAGGTAAAGATTCGAAAAAGATTTCATTTTAAAGGAATTTCTAGGATCTTTCTCTCGATATAAATCGTATAACCCACGGATTATTATTTTAAATGGAAACTTAAAAAAAGTAACTAAAACAGCTTAAAAATTTAATTTAAAAAAATCTAAGAATTTTTCAAAAATCTCTCTTAGTGCACCCCTACACAATAAGAAGAATCGCCATGCAAAATTTCAGCCCTTTAGGACCAGCGGTTTGTCTGTGCGTTGTATGTCAGTTAGTCAGTCAGTCAGTTACGGAACTGTTTTATATACACTCATGGCCAAAAAAATTAGCGCACCAAGAAATAATTGCGGGGTCGTAACGAAACTTACAATGAAGGTACATGTCGGGGAGATATGCAAATGATTAGAAATGCAGCGTGATTGCGCATTACGTATAGCCGGTAGAGGGCGTTGAACATCGTACTCTGTGGAATATAAAGCAGGTAACCAAAGCTTGTTTGAGTGTGCTGAATCATTTTCAAAGGAAGAGCTGAGATAGACATGCCATTACGCCGTGTTCGAAGACAATATAAGCAGTTGTCGCAGTTTGAGAGGGGGAGAATCGTCGGGATGATGGAAGCTGGGTGGTCAGCTAGGCGAGTAGCTCGTCAATTAGGCTGCTCTGATTGTGTTGTGAGGAGGTGTTGGGACCAGTGGACCCGAGAGATGTCATGTACACGAAGACCAGGCTCAGGACGCCCTCGACAGACCAGTCGTCGAGAAGACCGCCACATCGTAAGAAATGCACGCGTATAGCCAACTGCTTCATCGGCCGCCATCCAGGCACAGGTAGCACCTTCACTAGGGGCCTCTGTGTCTTCTCGAACCATACGAAGGCGCCTGGCTGAAGGACAGTTGGTATCGCGGTGCCCATTACGTGTGCTGCCCTTGACGCCTCCATTTGGAGTTTTGCCGCGCACGAGGAAACTGGACTGCAGCGGAATGGAACCAGGTCGTCTTTAGCGACGAATCCAGATTCAATCTCGGCAGTGATGACAATCGTGTTCGTATGTGGAGAGCCCGTGGTGAACGCTTCAATCCTGCCTTTGCTGTACAGCGACACATCGCTCCCACAGCTGGTGTGATGGTATGGGGTGCCATTGCCTACAATACACGGTCACTCCTATTATTGTTCCATGGCACCATGACAGCCCAGCTGTATGTTCATGAAATCCTGCAACCACATGTGTTGCCACTCATGCAACGGCTCCCAGGAGCCATTTTTCAACAAGACACTGCTCGGCCTCATACGGTAAGGGTGTCACAAGACTGTCTCCGCACTGTTACTACCCTTCCTTGGCCTGCCCGATCCCCAGATTTGTCTCCAATCGAGCATATCTGGGATCATTTGGGACGACGAGTTGGGCATCCCACGAGTTTGGACGAACTAGAGGCAAGGTTACAGCAAATATGGAACGAAATGTCTCAAGACATCATACAGAACTTGTATGACTCAATGCCCGATCGTATCGCATCGTGCATTCGCGCTAGAGGGGGTCCAACGGAGTATTAACTCCTCCGTTCTTTTGCCTTTTTCTCTGAAATAATTTATCCTTTTTCTTTAATTTTCTTATCATTTACTTATATCAAAGTAGTCATTACGTATGTAAAATTTCGTTTCATTTTGACTACTCCTTCTTGGTGCGTTAATTTTTTTGTCCATGAGTGTATATAGATGAGTGTGATTTTTAGTGTTGAGACAAACTTTTGACTATTTTAAACAAATCAGCTTTATACTTGCTACATGCCACTCCCAATACGACATCCCCGCAATTTGGATTCAACTTTTAAGAGGCGTTCTTAATGAGTAGGATCTAAGAAGTACCACCTGAATTTCAACTTCCTAGAACTTATGGTTCCAAAGATGCTGTTATGAGTCAGTGAGTGGTATTTGGCTTTTATATGTATTAATTTAGCCAAGAGGGTTAACAATTTAGTTGAACAGCATTTGTTCTAAATTGGTTGTTGGGTTTCTCTTCCAATTTATATACATTTTTAATTTTAATTAGCCTACTGTCTAGCCGCAGAGATATTACTTGTAACATCTCATCAGAAACACCCCTCCCAAATATGAACTAGCAAACTTATAGCCGGAGATACAGTGAGTCAGTATGATCAGTCAGGCAGTATTTTATTTTGGGGAGCATCTGGGGCCTAAGAGCAACACTATACAAAATTTTAACTTTCTCGAAAACATGTACCAGATGTAGGTTTTTTTTTTTCGAGGGGGGATTAAGCTCCTTTTAACCCCTTAAATTTTGTATTAAAACAAAAGATTTCTTTGTGCGCACCTAGGGCCTAAGAGAAACCCCCATACAAAACTTTAGCTTTCTAGGTCTCATGGATCGAGAGATACAGTGTGTGTGTGTGTGTGTGTGTGTGTGTGTGTGTGTGTGTGTGTGCGCGCGCGCGTGTGTGCGCGCGAGTGTGTGTGTGTGTGTGTGTGCTCCTGTTGTTTTTTTGGGGGGGGATTAGGCCCCTATTAGCCCCCTTAAAATTCTAATTTATTAAAAAGATTTCTTAACGAGCACCTAGGGCATAAGAGCAACCACCATGTAAAATGTGGGCGTGGTGGCCTGGTTGACAAAGGTAGCGAGACAGTTATCTGAACGTCTCTGGTTCGAAAGTTTTTAGTCGCTGACAAATCCTCCACCGTGTACACTAATGGCGGCTGGTGCACGAAAAATCTGTCGTGGTTACAATGTCCTCCAAGTTCTCAAATTTACCTCTGGAGGTGCAGGGTTTAGTGTTCCGGTCTCGTCACTTTTGTGAAAATCTGTCTAAATTTTACTTTTATACTTCTAGCCGGACCGAGCGTAGGCTGCGACTAGAGTCTGGTAAAAACTTCTGATCAGCCTCTGGTACCGGTCTCGTGTTCCGGTCTCGACACTTGACTCGGTTCAAAATTACGGGACAGGTCCTTTAGCCAAGTCGGACTCCGACGCTTGTGGGGCTATTAAAAACCGGATCCGCACCACTCCGCCCAATAGCCGTTATGGACTTGAACTGACAATATACTGTCCAAGTTCTCAAATTTACCTCTGAAGGTGCAGGGTTAAGTGCTCCGGTCTCGTCACTTTTGTGAAAATCTGTCTAAATTTTACTTTTATACTTCGAGCCGGACCGAGCGTAGGCTGCGACTAGAGTCTGGTAAAAACTTCTGATCAGCCTCTGGTACCGGTCTGGTGTTCCGGTCTCGTCACTTGACTCGATTCAAAATTACGGGACAGGTCCGTTAGCCAAGTCGTACTCCGACGCTTGTGGGGCTATTAAAAACCGGAGCCGCACCACTCCGCCCAATAGCCGTTATGGACTTGAACTGACAATATACTGTCAGTCAAGGGGCATCAGTCACAACAACAACAACACCATGCCAGTGACGTAACGAGCATAACTGGCGCCTGGGCATGATAACTTTTTGGCGCCTCCCCCTCTTCCGAAAATCATATAGTATAGAATTAGTGAAAAGGACCATTTGGAGCTCCTCAGCGAGTGACGCCAGGGGCATGATAGACCCCCCTTGACCCTCACCCCCTCCCCGCTATACACCCCTGCACCATGCAAAATTTAAGCATCCGAAGACTTATGGTTCTAATGATTTGAGTTTCTTTTAACACTCATTTTGAACATTTTTTGTGTATTTCTTCTTTGTCATTAGCACGCAATTTTTTAATTTGATCTAAAATTATTTACAATCGAAATGTCGTTCTTCATCTGCCAATTTTTTTAAAATTATCTCATGCGGTTTCCACGTACATATTTGTATTTTTATAACATGCTACTGCCGAAACTGTTTGCCGCCAACTTTCAGCTATAATACGTAACTATTAGATAGTACCTATAATTCTTTATGTTGCAACATCAATTAACATAATAATTTATAAACAAATCACTTGCTTTTAAAATTATACGTCGGTGAATCCAACAACACACTGTAGATAAGTAATTTAGTAAAGTAATAGTCATAAATTTTACGAAGTCACTTAAACAGGACAATAAATTACAATCCACGGTCTCAATAATTTTTAAAAATTGTATAACACATTTATTCAAGAATCATCTTGAAATTCTTACACTGCACAAAGTAAACAATGGGAATATGAAGCGCTAAATACTACGCTTGCTTTCAAAAAATCCCCGAGTATTTGCCTGTATTCTGCGCCGATGTTAAGGCTGCTATGTACTAAGAAAATAAATCTCTATTCGGATCACTGCATGTTTTTGACTGTTGTAGTGGGAGGAATCAGGAAGTTGACCGTTAGAGAATTCTACCCCCCCGTTTAGAATGGCATTTGAAAGATTGTAATGACTCTCGCCGTAGGGGGTGAAATATGCTCCGGCCATCTCCCTTTACCTGATAAGACACCCAATAGGTAACGTTTGAGAAAATCTAGTAGAGTCCAACACCGGGCAAAAATTCAAAGCGGGGCCTGGCCAGAGACTGATAAGCGTTTTTACCAGACTCTAGTCGCAGCCTGCGATCGGTCCGGCTCGAAGTATAAAAGTAAAATTTAGACAGATTTTCACAGAATTATTGATAAATTAAATAGTATATATATATATATATATATTTGAAATTTGATTGATATATATATTTGAACTTAAAAGGCTTTTTTGTTCCAACGGAATACAAAACTCTCAAGAGTCATTTAAATGAACATTTACACTATATGAACACTAAATGAACATTACACTATAAAATGCTGATAAAAAAAACTAAATTTAAAAATAAAACCAATCATTTTTCTATTTCTCAATTTTATGTTACAGAAAAAGTTTTAAAATATTTTTGGGGTAAGATATTTGGATCAGATCATTTTCACACGACATTATATGTTTTTATGTGAGTTTTCTGACTGGTTTGCAGGGTAAACTACATATACTTATCAAACAGTTTTCAATTAAAACAATTTTGTTTCGACATACCTAATTACTTGCATGTTTTCCACAACACACTGCTTCTTAAAATTCACAATAAAACTTAATGGCAACTAGATTCAAACTAATTGATGTAGTTCAGGCATCGAGGCACGGTGTATAATGTATGATTGTGTCTATGAACAGTTTTCAAATGCATTTATGAAATTGTTCAATACATTCAAAATCTCCATTGATCCGTTCTTTATGTTTCTTATAATTTAAGATGAACTTGAAAGAAAGTTTTAGAAATGATTAGTGATACTATTTATGTGAGAATTTTTTTTAAATATTTATAAACCGACAGACAAAATTTCCATTTAGACTTAGTCCGTCATAAAGTCTTAACTTGTTTTTAATTTCGAATGTTTTGACTAAACGTAAAAACTAACCCGTTGACTAAACCTGTTCTGAAATCTTACAATTAACTTAATATTGAACTCTAATTTTACTACTAATAAAATTATTTAATTGCCTCCATTTTTGCCCGATTACAACTATTTTTTTTTCAGTCGTTTTCTCAACTGAAACTTATTTTATCTACGAAATTAGAAAAGTTTAAGATAAAACTGTAAACTGTTCTTACAATTTAGTTTAATTTTTATTTATTATGATTATATTTTGTAATTTGGGTGCACATTGCACCCGAGTAAACGTCATTGATTTCGGTGTTTACGGGATTCAAATTCAATGAATTATGATAGTTATGCTAATAATAACACAAATATATATATATATATATATATATATATATATTTTAATGCGCTGGCACTTGTTACGAAGACATTCGCCTATGATTCACCGCAGTTTTGCTGGCCATTTTATTATGGGGGCGCCATATAGGCGGACCAGCATTGCCCCCTATGAAGGGACGACACAAACGGAGGCATTTTAGTGGCACTTCGCCAGGATTCGATCCGAGCACCCTCAGTACCAAAAACCAGCGCGCTGTACCACAAGGCCACCACGGCCCACAACACAAATACAATTACATCTGTTCATTTGCAATATTAGTGCATCTGATTTGCATTAATATTGATTTGCATTAAGTATAACATTTATGATTGAAAGTCAATCCCTAATGTTATATTTGCTCATATGTTTTTGTACTTTTCCGCTTTTTCAATCTTTTTCGGTCAACTCAAGTAAAGTTTAACTAATTATTCATATTACTGAACACTGCTTTGCCTACAAATATTATTTATGACATTATCCTTCCGTTTAAAAGCAGAATAGTGAAATCAGAAGTACTTAGTTTCAATATTTGATCGTTGATTTCTTTCCACTGCTGGCCACCCAAATTGCAACACCAAGAAAGACAAGAGATATCACAACAAAATTTATTTTGTAGATAACATGTTGAACAAGTATCAAATGATTAAATTTATAGACTTCTGTGAAGTGTGGTTCCTGCCAAAATCAGTAGCCAGAGTAGCCGCTATTGTTGGAGATCACCGCTGCCACACGCCTCGGCATTGATTCAAAGAGACTTTGGATGAGTTCTTGGGGTACAGCAGACCAAGCAGCTTCTACACGTTGCCAAAGTTGATCTGCTGTCGCAGCTGGGGATGGAATCTGGGTCAATCGTAGAGCAAACATGGACCACATGTTTTCTATCGGCGAAAGATCCGGAGAGCGATGCGGCCAGGGAAGCAATTCAATCTGGCGATTGACGAAGAACCGTTGGACAATGCGTGCCACGTGTGGTCGCGCATTATCCTGTTGAAATATGGCTGTGGGCAAGCCCTGAAGGTAAGGAAGGACAACTGGCTCCAACACCTCGGAGATGTAGCGCTGGCTGTTTAAAGTACCGGCAATGCGTACTAGAGGTGTGCGAGAGGGATATCCAATACCGCCCCATACCATAATACCCGGTGCAGGACCAGTGTGGTGGTGCATAACGCAGCTGTTCAGCATCCTCTCTTCACGGTGTCTCCAGACTCGAATGCGACCATCGTGGTGTTGCAGACAGAAGCGTGACTCGTCAGTAAAGACAATTTCATTCCATTCTGCCGTCCACATCCTTCTGTCATCGCACCATTGGCGGCAGAGACGTCTGTGGTTCTGCGTCAAGGGTAGACAAAGCAATGGACGTCTTTCGGACAGACCACACTGCTGTAAACGGCGTCGAATGGTACGCGCAGACACTGGATGATGCGTTACAGACTGCATGTGCTGTGCTATGGTTCGTGATGTGACTGAGCGATCCGTCACTGCCATGCGCACAATTTGCCTGTCATCACGTGAAGTGGTGCGCTGAGGTGGATGCGATCGAACACGCCGGTCCGTCGTACCCTCCTGCATCCAACGATCACATATCCGCATTGCAGTTGTTTGGTTTCGTCCAACACGACTACCGATTTCCCTGAAAGATAATCCACGTTCTCGGTAGGCCACTATCCTTCCTCTGTCGAACTCGGATACTTGATCAAAATATGATCGCTGTTTTCGACGAGGCATAATTGATAGTTTGTTTTTGAAAAAACCACAAGAAAAACACAATTGCCGAACTTGAAATCGTCGAAATCTCCAAGCCTTAAATAGCGCTTTGAAGTGGCGCCACAGGCGCGCGTGATGTGCGTCTGCGCTGAAATTCTAATCATTTGCATATATCACCTCCGCTAATGCATGTTGTAAATTTCATGTTATTTGCATGTTTCATTCAGGGTGTTGCATTTACAGTGGCCAGCAGTGTAACTTGTTACATTCTACTACATTTATCATTCAATAGATGTAAATGAATTCAAATGTGCAAACTGCTCCAAAATACGGGGATTTTTTCCAACAAAAATGTTGAATGTATGTATACTCCAGGTATTTTCACAAATGAAATAGCAGTGCTGAAATGGGTTTCCCAACGAAATATTTCTTCTCTTCCTCACTTTCATTAACGATAAATTAGTTTTAACCTTTACGTCGGCTCATCGGTCTAGGACAGGAACTCTCAACCTTTCAGGCTCTGTGCCCCCCTTTGAACACTGATATGATGTCACGCCTCCCCCACCACCACCACCACCACGACCATATGTGGTCAATACAAGTAGTACAATCGGAATTTGAAACTGAAGCTGGTTATTAAGTGAAAATATAAAATAGATAATTTCATACACAAAATTTAATATTACTACTCATATCTTAATTTGGAACATATTATTATTAGAACAGGGGTGTCAAACTCGCGGCCCGCGACGAACATTTTTGCGGCCCGGCCACTATATTGGCACACAATAATATGTAATAAAATAACCGACGCAGAATTATAATAAGATAGGAAGGATTCGCTAAATGTTTTTTAATTATACTCTTTTTTTTTTGCTATTATTAAACAAAATGCGTATATTTATGTTGAATATACTGTAATTAGGTAATATACTGTAATAAACCTACGTGTCTATTAATAATGGGTTTTTTTTTGCGGCCCACCTATAGTTAAACCTTGTTTGTTTGGCCCAAGTTAGCCTTTGAGTTTGACACCCCTGTATTAGAACATATGAAATCAAAGAATTAAATACAGATCAAATATATTTGAGGTAATCAAGGATCTAGGTGAGGTTGGCATGTAATACCAGTCACTTTCAAAACATTAATGAGAGGGCTGGCACTGTTTGTCCTTGACAAGTTTTTGAATATTAGGTTGTAACTGTAACAAAGCACACCTCAGGTCACTTTCAACGTCCAGCTTTGCTCGATATTTTGACTTTCTGTATGCTAATGTTGAAAATCCAGATTCACAGAGATATGTAGATGAAAACTGTAGTAACAACCTCAAAGCTTCCAAAGCAACTTCTGGGTAAACAGGAAAATAGCGTAACTAAAAATTTTCAGCATCCGTGTTTTCGAATTCCGCTTTTGTTTGAGAATCGCATTTTAGGTCGATTGCCTGTTTCTGAATATGATCATGAAGTATATATCAACGTCGATTTTAAAAGGATCTCTTGTAAAATTAAACTTCTAGTTCTCTGAACTAATATCTGGAACATAGTCTGCAATTTCATTTTGCAATGCTACCAAATGCTCTAATAGAAGGTCCTTCAATTCATTTACCTGTTGCAATGGGAGATTTTTTTCACCATCGAGGAGGTCGTTCAATCTTTGAAAGGATGAAAAGTTTGGCTCTGAGCTTTGAAGACGGCGTTGCCAAAGAGTTATTTTTTCTTTGAAACCCTTAACTGCATATTGAAAATCTTCAGAATGTTTTTCTGACATTGTAGCTACGACAATTATCGTGTGCGATAATTTGTTGGTCTGTATGACCAATAAGCCTTGAACCGTACTAATTATCTGTCAGTCTGCATCCATTCTATTTGTGATCGTGTTCGTTTCGGGGTATTGTGTTCGTGCATTCGGTATTGTGTTCGTGTTCGGGGCGCGACCCCCAGTTTGAGAACCGCTGGTCTAGGAGACAGCTGTTACACCTGTTCTGAAGGGTGGGGTGGTGTGGGGTTGGGGGTGATCAGACTGTTGAGGGTTTGTGAGTTCTTCAGTCGGGTCCTGACCTTCAAATAACAACACATCGGAGATTTTCGCCCGCTCTTATTTTGTCGGTAAATTTAATCTTTGTAAAACATAGTCGGTCTTTTGGACCGATGAGCCTTGAACTGATTTAAATTTTTGTTGGTTTGTATGACCGATAAGCCTTGAACCGTACTAATTATCTGTCAGTCTGCATGCATTCTATTTCCAAGATCTTTGTTTTATTGTTGTAACTAGCTTGGCTGGAAGAATTCCTCTTCCAGGAGTCAAAATGTTTCACAACGAACCAGACATTTTGACTCTCTCGCACTATCACAGATTGAGGAATCGGATTCTGAAATTTTTGTTGAATAATCTATTTTTTATTTACCCTTTTCAAGATGAGAGGTGGCAGTAGTTTTGCATTAATGACGTATAACTGCGAAAAACTTTTAAAAATAGGAAAATATCCTGATTTTATAGCGTGGCGGTCTGTGAGACCGATGAGCTGGGGAACAGTATAAAAACAGATGAACCGACGTAAGGGTTAAAAGAAATAATCCCAGAAATCTTCAAGGAATTGCTCAGATGATTCCAGTAAATTTTGAGGCGATATTGCAAATATTTTGAATTCTAATTTCGATTTCAGTCGGATGAGTTATTTACCCAGGCAAACGCAGAATCGCCCTTACATAATGGACAGAATGACCTTATGTTATCCCTCACACTAGTAGAATCGGATATAAAAATGTTTATAATTGTCACTCGTTGGATTCACCGGATACATGTAACTTCTTTGCAGTAAAACAGAACTTATAATACGTATAGTAAGTGCCTATAGTAGTGCCAGGGACGGCCCGTGGAGTTTTGCGTTTGTCGCAATCTGCACCCCATTTCCAACCAATCTGCGCCCCACTGATCATTAGAGCAGGCGCCTGTGTGCGCTGCATACTTCGCACACGCTACGAGCCGGACCTGAGTAGTGCTTTTAAACATTCTTAGCAATCATACATTTTTATAGGTTTATTAGAGGTATATAAAATGTTAAATTTATAATGAAAATTTCCTGAAATCAAAATTATGATAAGTTATGTACATTCTAATAAACAGGGTCATTGAAAAAGATTGGACACATTTCGATAGCTCATATAATTCTAAAAGAAATTGAGGAAACGCAATAATATTCTTTTCAAACAATTTGGCAAGTGTCGAAGATTTCTAAATGTAACTGGTACGCAACCGTGACATGGAACGTTACGCAGAAGCGATGCAAGGTGGAAGAGGTCTTCGTTTGACTTTCCGTCAATGCAATGTCGACCGTTCAGGTGAAAGCTCAATGTGTGTTATGGTTAGCGGGTCTGGGGTTAAGTCAAGAACATTGTTTACAGCGTAAAGGTACGGGACTCGACACATTTACGGGAAAGAATTGTCGATGCAATTGCCACAGTGACACCAGACATGCTCCGTAACACCTGGTTAGAGATTGATTATCGGCTTGATATGTGTAGAGCAACCAACGGTGCTCATATTGAAACTAATTAAGGTAAAATTCTATTAAATTCTGTACATTACACAACAAAAGAATTGTTTGTATTGTAATTATTTAATATGATTATATGAAATGTGTTCAACCTTTTTCGATGACCCTGTATTTAGGTGCTTATAGTTTTATTTACTTAAAGATATTTCATTTATTTTTTGTATATATTATAGAAATTATATTATTTAATTATATATATTTGAATATATAGAAATTATATTATTTAATTATATATTTAATTATATAATTTTTTGTATATATTATAGAAATTATATTATTAAATTATTTTGTATAAAAATTTTTTATACAAAAATTTTCACAAATTTTTATTGCACTCGTTCAAATTTTGTGCCCCTATGATTCGCTCCAACTGCTCCACGGTAGCTACGCCCTTGCTTGGCGTCAAATATAAGTTGGCAATAGGAAAATAGTTTCCTGCCAACGAATGCGCTACGAAAGCAGTGGTGCTACGAACGGAATGGATCTAACCATGAAGCTACAGAGCTTACTGAACCCTCTGTAGCTTCATGGATCTAACACAGCCCCTATCCATATTTTTGTGGCGCCATCTTGTGGCGTTCAAATATGCAACTAGTTTGGATTATAAATCTATATACCGTAATTTCGCACGTAAGCGCCGCACCCACTGTAAACGCCGCAGGGACTAAAATTTTCTTTTAAAAAACGAAATCGGGGTAAGCGCCGCACCGGCGTAAACGCCGCATATAAACTTTTCTTAGTTACCGTACCGTAACCAAATATTGAGAAACCAGCCGAGATTTTAAGCGATTTCTGTAATAAACTAATTCCTTTTAATGATATAAATTCGATATAGTGCTAATTTTAAATATTTCTATTAATAAATTATACTTTAACACTAGAAGCGCCGAATGACACCCCATACCTAAACGTCGCAGGCAGTCATTTTGACCGCTAAGATTTGCTTTATCTAAAATGCTTTTTTGTAATGAAATGTCACGTACCACTACCAGGTCTACCGTAGTACAATGCAAAAAAAATAAAACCTAAAAGGGTACAAACGCATTTTTATTTCACAGTAACACATGATAAAGTATTAAAAAATAAAAAAATAAACGTAATCATGGAACATCAAATTGATAAAATATATATAAAGCATACAAGTATGAATTAAAGTAATAAAGACTTCAGGTAATGCTAATAACCATCAAAAGAAGATATAAGATACACTGGTAAGATTTACCGATCAATCATTAACATCAAAGTCCTCGTCTTCCATATCGGCATTGAAAAGAGACAACATTTTTGGATCAATTTTCGCCCCTGGGTAGTCTGGATTTTTCTCGTTGGACGAACTGTTGTCGCCGGCATTGGGAACAGTTATTTCTACCTTTCTAAAACTGGACATTATTGTCTTAATGGTGACATATCTCCATGCTTGAGAGACCCACTTCGCGACTTCTACGAAAGTGCTTTTCGCATAGTTCCGCTTTTGGTGTAAGAATGTCGACCTTCAATCATACACGATTCCCAGCGACTTCCCAGTCAGCAAAGTGTGTATGACATCACCGTCAGGGCCCGACTTTGACACAATGGGGCCCTGGGCAAAGCAGACTTTGGGGGCCCCTTTCAAGGACAGATCCAGAGGGGGGCATGTCCCCCCTCCTCAGGACCAGATTTCCACATGAACATGTGGGACACTCACCCAGGCCTCCCTTAAATCGGGACCAGAAATTCAAAAAAAATTTCGACAGACAAGTCAAAAATTTGAAGAAAATAATAATTATAAGAAGTGTTAATTAATCAATTTACTTTTTAATGTTAATAAATAAATTTATGAAATTTTCTTTTGAAATTCAAAATAAATCACAGTTATTGCAACTCCCCCCCCCCCCCCCCCCCCCCACCCCCCAAAAAAAAATTTAAACCAGAAACGCTTATGGACGTAAGTATACTTTCACTATAGTGGGTGCACTGTGCCCCACCCAGGATTTTTTTCTCTATCCGCCACTGCACCACTTTACTATATTAACCAAAAAAAAAATTCTCAAAACTATGTACAACTTAATACTAAATTAGGGGGCCCCATAATTTTGGGGGCCCTGGGCAAGTGCCCCACTTGCCCATGCGGAAATCTGGGCCTGATCACCGTCATGCTTTTCCAAAAAAAAGGTCAAGAATTTGGCGCATGCGCAGTGAAAATCCCCCGTTCAAGTAATGGATGAGTCTCAATTTTTGTAGAAAAGAGCAAGCTAAGAAGATGATTTTAAAATCCGAAATCGGCGTAAACGCCGCACCGGCGTAAGCGCCACTCCCAACAATTTTTGAACTTTTTTTTACGTATGCGCCGCGGCGCTTACGTGCGAAATTACGGTATATAAAAGAGCTTGTCTGTTTGTTTGTCCGCTATAGAATCATAGACTGTTTCGCCCACCGGGACCAAATTCGGCACAGTTAATGTTTAGGACACGAGAAACTTAAATCAGGAAAAACGAAATTTGGGGCTCAATTAGTTTTTTTAATTAACTTTTTAATGATTTTTGTGCCTCTAAGCGCACCTCTTAAATGTGAATACAGCCCCTTCACCACAACCAGTCTAATTCGATACGCGGGGGAAAAGAGGTTTGTTCTGAGCAGTGGCGTACCTAGACCATTTGGGGCCCGGGGCGGATTTATTTTTGGGCCCCCCCCCAAAAAAAAATGGTAATTTTTAACTTTTTCTAATGACAGCTAGCCTTTCTTTGCCTTGATCAGACAGTCTCCTCAGGCTATTGACCTGTCCAGATAGTGGTGTGCTCAGGATTTTGTTCTGGGGGGGGGGGGTGTCAAGGCCTCCATGTGCTAGGGGTCGTCAATTTCCCTGATGCCCTATTATCAGGGTGGACTAGAAGGGGGTGTCTTCCTGGCGGTATGGGGGGGGGTATGGAAACCCCGTAGTCGAAGGGGTTTCCGGGGGTCCTCCCCCGGAAAATTTTGAAAATTAGGTTTTAAATAGTGCCATTTTAGGCTATCTAGAGTACTAGATGCCACTTCTTAAAAATCATATATCTATGAATTCGGATAAAATATGTAAACCGACGTTCCCGTCATTATTGGAATGAAAATCTAACAAGAAGTGCTTTTTAAAGTAGATACGCGACGAAACAGTGCGTGCGTGCCCTGTTGAAAAAAAGACGTCTTCAATACTTTGATAGGCAATGGTTCGGTTCACTCTCGCTGTTCGCGGATAGTACTGCAGAAGTGTATAAACAGCGTTCGGCACTTGGCTTTAGAAATACTGTTTCTGGCACTGTATAGCGCTAAAATTGTAACAATAAAGATCGCTAAAAATGTAAGTGCAATAAAGAGCGTAATGGTAAAGAATAAATAACACAATTACTATTAGGCCTATACGAAATATTTTTGCATTATTTTGTACATTTTAAAAATTTATTTTAGCTCTGTGGGGGGGGGGGGTCCTGTCCCGCTTCCTCTCTCCCCGTCGGCACGCCCCTGTGTGCAGAGAAAAAATTGACAGAATAAGGGAGCGAACTCGTGCAGTACGAGGTGAGCAATGATCATTACTGTCAAGTGTTAAATTAATAAAAAAAGTCTTATGTCAAGGCCTGGGTTCGAGCAATCGAACCAATGACGTACCCCACGGCACAGCTCCGAGACCAACGTTCTAACCGCCTGAGCCATGAGCTCGCTAACTTACTGTTCGGTACAAGGTTAAAATCAATTGTACGGCGCTGATTTTCGTTGTATGAATTATTCGTCAGGCCAAGGTGAATGGTAAAAGGCTTGGCCGTTTGATTAATAAAAGCGATAATAGTTAAAGACAAAATTCATATTAAAAAGAAAAGGAGCCATTTTGGTGCCAATACTTACTTATAATATACAGGTAGCTTCAAGGAAAACCAAAGAAATACCTCACTTTGATCTACGTTAACTTTATTGGTAATTCAACTTTAAATTTTTTTACTTTTCACAAGGCAATACACATTCACAGTATCAGTATGAAAAAAATAGAATAGGAATACATCACCTAGAAAATGCTGTGTTGTGTGAAACCATGTTATATGAGACCCAGGGATATTTCCAAAAAGGGGAGGGGGGTTGCATTCTGAAAACTTATTAAAAACAAACATTTTTTTAAAATTCCATATAAGCAAGTTAAATTAAGAATTCTGTATTAATTTCAAATAGGTAAAAGCCTCCTTTTAAAATTGTCTTTTTTTAACTTTTGCATCAGAAAATTGTCTAATTGTCTCATGAAAGTTTATTTTCATAGCCAACTTCTTCTTGATGGATAACATTGCTCGGCTATTTAGTCTGATTTGGTTCATTGTTGAGCGCAAATAGTTTTTAATGACTTTCAATTTCGAAAAACTTCTTTCACAAGTTGCGACTGAAATGCAAATCGTCAAAAACAACTTTAGTGCTAAACACAAGTTTGGTACTGACTCTTGAAATTCCATACCAACAATGAACTGCAAAACTTGAAGAGCTGACCACTTTTTGACTTCCTCTGTATTAATATTTGAAGGTTATCATTATGGAATGGAATAATATATCTCCTAATGAAACATTCAAACTGGTTCAATCTATGCAGAAACGATTGATAGAGGTCCTTAGACGTAAGGGCTATCCGACCACTTACGTTTTAGTCTTTTTATTTCTGGCAAAACCTCTTAGAAAATTCGTCGTAACTTCCAGTTAGACGAGAAATAAGTTCTGGCAATTTCCCATTGATGAAATTAACCGACTGCCAGACTTCAAATTTGTTATGAATGTTCTCCATGGATTTTGTTCTTGTTTGGAGTTCCAAATACAACCTATCTACACATTGGAACATGGACCTCCTTAGTTCTTCTTGTAAAGATAAACCCTCATCTTTAGCTTTTTCACCCGGCATCATCTTTTTTTATCTTTTTCTGCCTCTCTTTTCAATAGCAATTCCCATTTCTTCACATTTCTGGGAAGCGAATTCCAAAGCATCACTAACTAAAGATTCTTTGTTTTCCTTAATAAAAAGTTCCAATGCTCTTAGTTTATTTAAAGTCTTGTCCAAGGAAATCCCCTGAATTTGCAGGTAGTGTTGAGTGTGGTTGATTTCCTCCGAAATGTCTGACCACAGGCGTAGAAACGCTATAAACTTAGAATCGCAAACATTTGCCATTATAATCTGAGCTGATCCTCTTGTATCTAGGTTTTCAGACTCGTCGCACAGCTTCTCCACTGCATCGATCAAATTTTCCAAAACACACAACATTATTCAAATTTTTACGCCAAAGCCAGATTCTGACACAAAGAATCGGCTGACATGTAATTTCCAGGCTCATCGTCGTCATCCGTCAGTCTTTCCTCAACCTAATGCTTAAATCAGGACTTCTGACACCAGAAAACTAACCAGTCTATAACAGGGCCCGATTTAGAAAATTCTTGACTTTAGACACAACTCGGGATGGGGCGATGGGGGGCCCCCTAATAGTGATATGGGCGTAAAATTTCCAAAATTGACATACACAAAAAATAATCATGATTCATTGTGAAAGTATCATTTTACCGAGAATTGGCTATTTGAAGCGTAGAAGTCTAGAGCATTATCAAATAACAAAAAGCAATGCAACATATTAACTTCTTCATTAAATTAAAACACCAATACAATGCAACCAGAAAAACTTAGTAATCCCTTATATACACTATAACATACATATGAACTATACATATAACTATACATGTGATGAACCAATCAATCAAATTTGAAAGGATATATAAAAAAAATTGATATTGAAAAAGGTAAAATTTTAAAAAAACTGAATTGAAAATTTTCTTTTTTTTTTCTTTTAAAATAAAAGTTTTGGGGGACCCCCAACATTTGGGGGCCTCAAGGCCCGGGCCAGCCGGGCCTAATGGAAAATCAGGGCCTGGTCTATAAGGACTTTGCCTAAAATAAAGACTATCAGCCTATTTAATGATTTTCATACGTTTATTGCACTTCTAGGATAAATACGGTTACGTACAAAATTTTAAAATACATCGAGAAAAGTTCGTGGGTTCTGGAATACGACGAAAATGTCGGGCGATTCTCAGCAACTTAGCGTCAGCTCTATGGCATCTCTCAGCACCATAGGCGTAGCGTGCTAGCGTGCTTCTAACTTCTTTTTTTTTTTTTTTTTTTTTTGGGGGGAGGGGGGGGCACGAATTGAATTCAGTTAGGGCCCTCCTCAGCTCTTTGACTACCGGACGGTCCTTAAAATATGAAATATTGGGATTTTTTGAAATTGAATAAAAATAGAATTGATGTTTGAGTAGTTAGTTATACAATGAGAAAAATAAATATAATATTAATAAAATCAGAAAAAAAATATATCATCGAATTTATGCTATGGATCATATCATTGTTAAAATCTATGTTAAGGCTAAAGACATAATCGGAATCTTCAGTTTCACAGTTTGAAAAGGCGGCAAAAAACCCAGCTTTCTTAAAAGTTTTCTACAATTTTATGGTTTTAACTGAACTTCTATTAACGTTTTAATTTATCTCAAGTTAAGTTGGGGGGGGGGGGCACGTGAAATGTTGGAGGTCGCGAAAATATGCAAGTGTAATATTTTATAAAAACAATAACGTTCATGTCTGATTTTTTTTAAATAATTAAAAATATAATTTTTTGTAGTAAAGTTATCATTCAATTTTAAAAAAGGCCCCTGTCGTGGGGCCCTCTTAGTAAGTGGTGCCCGGGGTGGACCGCCCCCCCCCCCTGATCCGCCACTGGTTCTGAGGGGTGGTTTGAGAGTTGGTCTGGGGGTGACGGGAGGCGGGGGTGTAACCCCGCAAAATAAGTATTTATTTTGCGGGGGGTGCAGCCCAGTATTTTTTTGATGGAATGCATGAAAAATTTTATATCTATATATCTACCCGGGCAACGCCGGGCAATAATGCTAGTGTAATATAATTGCATCAATCTTTATTTGATTATAGGTACTGTAAATATTCCATTAGTATATGTCCATATTACATTTTTCTGGGGAGGGGGGGGCGAAATATTTAAATTTGTCCAAGGAGGCCTTGATATCCATAAATTTGTAAAGCACTGCTTTAGGATAGTTTAACAAATTGTTATTTGGAGTGATAATATGAATACAGTTAGTTGTGATTTTAATTCTAAACTTTAGCTTTGTGACAAAGTTTTCACTCGTCATTTCAGTTTGAAAAGGCATTTGAAAGAAAATCTCAATTTGTGTGTAGTAAAAGAGATTTTAAGGTATGTGCCTACTTTTTGGGCATTTTTTTTTAATGTGAAATTTTTATGAAACGCATGTTTTTAGTTAAAAGAGGGAACAAAACTATGTATTAAAAAAAAAATTATTGAAATTTTGTTTAACTTTTTAAATTTAGGTAATTATAGTCTAAGTTTAGTAAAAATTATCGCTTATGCCAAACCTTTTATAACAAAATCTAACCAATATATTTCACTTTTTTTTAACAATATATTATGAGAAGAAGTAATGTAATAAGGGAGTTAAATAAATTAAAGATTGAACCTAAGTTATATAAATTAATAATTAGTTATATTAGCGATAGAAAAGTTATTATGAGAAGTGGTGAGCATGAGTATAACGTAGGGGTCCCTCAGGGATCTTCCCTCGGCCCTATATTGTGGCTCATAATAATTAACGAATTACTAGACATTGATAGTTACAGTAATAATTGGTATATGCAAGCTTTTGCTGATGACCTAATGATAATGATTAATAGTAAGGTTAGTTATAAGTTTAAGGAAATTTCAAGAGAAGTATTGGATAGATGTTACGATTGGGCAAATAGGAATGAATTAAATTTCAGTATTGATAAGTGTGCTTATACAATAATTGCTAGTAAAGGTGTTATCAAAACCAAACCAACAATTAAGCTGGCGGGGGAAAATATAAAGTATCATAAAGAATTAAAGTATTTAGGGGTGTTAATTGATTGCAAGTTGAAATATTTACAGCATCTGGATATGGTTAAGGAAAAATCATTAAAGTTCTTTTATAAATTAACGAGAATTATTAAAAAGACATGGGGAATACGGGGCAGCATTATAAAACAAATTTACCTCACTGTAATTGAGAAAATACTACTGTATGCTGTGGAAATTTGGTATAACGAAGGTGTAGTTATAGATAGAAAATTGAAACAAACACAGAGACCATTTATGTTGGCTATAACGAAATGTTATAGAACCGTGTCTACGGATGCCCTAAACGTACTTTCAGGCTGTATGCCACTGCATCTGAAAGCAAGAATAAATTGTAAAATGTTTAAAATATATGATGAAGGTGTAGAGATTGAAATAGGTGATGAAGTATTGAATAGAGCAAATTGTGAAGTAAGAACAAGCAGAATAAGAAAATGGAAAGATTTAATGAGTATTGAATGGACGTATGATAATACGCCGAAGACACAAGTAAGAATATATACAGACGGCTCTATGATTGAGGAAAACGCGGGAGCTGAGGTTGTGGTATACATGCAAGACAATGAAAAGGAGATATATAGGGAAAAGATTATAAATGGCAACTCTTATCTGGCAGAAATGAGAGCTATTCAAATTGCGATAGATGTTATGAAAATGAAAGAAGTTAAGAGTTTTGATATCTATACGGACTCTAGAAGTGCACTGGAAACATTAAAGGCGGTTAATTATAAAGGCGAAATTTCGGAAAAAATTAAAGAGGTTATAAGTAATGAAGATATGAATATCAGCTTCCATTGGGTTAAAGCGCATTTTGGTGAAGAGGGGAATGAGGAGGCTGACAGAGTCGCGAAAGAGGCAACAGAGCTCGAATATGCTGGCACAACTTATAAACACTCTAAGAAAAGAGTTAAGGGAAAGATTAAAAGAGAGGAAATGACCAATTGGCAGGAGTTGTGGAATGAGTCTGATAAGGGCAGGAGAGTGTATGAAATATATCCTGAAGTTTCAGAAGACAGACTTTGTAATGATTTCAAGTTAAATCAAGCTATTACAGGACATGGGTGCTTTGCGGAATACCAGCACAGAATACACAAGAAAGATGATAAATGTTGGTGTGGGGAGAAACAGACTGTAGAGCATTGCATCTATGAATGTATAGATCTACAGGCTTATAGAGAAAGATTTCCCTCAGATTACACAAGCTGGAGTAAACACAAACTCTTTGTTGACTATTATAGTAAAAAGTAATAAAAGATATAGTGGGGGTTCTGATGGATGTCCACATCCCTTTTTTTTTCCCGTTGAGGGTTTTTTTTTGTACTTATCTTTGTGTTTTAAAACAATATATGAATTAATATGGTATGCTATTAAATATCGAATTATATGGCTTGTAAAAGTAATTAACTTGAAAATTGATTGAATTTAATAGAATAATTTGTATGAAATTGTTGTAATATTAAATAACTGAATGTGTAAAAGAAATGTAAGTAATACAGATATTACGAATTGTGAATTTGTTTGCTATACGTGGTTTACAAATATTAATTTATGTATGTATATGTGTTTATAATCGTTTAAATTATGTTTTATAAAGCAGTTGCTTTTATGTCAGTATATAAATGCTTATATTTTGTTATGTAAGCGCAGATGCCTTTATGCATGTATATACTTATATGAAGTTAAATGTTCACTTATGAATTGTTAACTAAATTGTAGTTAAAATTTTGTTGTTGAAGTTTAAAGTGATAAAGCAGCGACTAGGTTCAAGCGGAGCACAGGAACTGGCTCTGGATTCTGGAATTTAAGTTATTATTTATTATTAAATTGTTAATTTTATCTTAATTTGAAATTTGGTAGCTATTTAATGGACTCGAGGGGTCTATGTGACCTAGACTCCGATCTTTTGGGTCGGCGTCTGGGGAGATTGTGTTGTGGTGGCCAGGCATCAGTTGAATTCCGTGTGGCTAACGCCGGGACGGAGATATACTTGCAATTAACAATATATTAGTAAATCATTTATCTGTGTTATGAAGCAAAAGATTAGCAATACCTCTTAAATTTACTAAATACCAAATTTTGAATGCACAACATGGCTTTCTTTAAAAAAAATTATAAATTTTTCAATAAAAATAGCTCTTAAATTAATAAATACATTCTTACAACCTATATTTTGTTTCATAACATACCAAAAAATAAGCAGAACTTTGTGACATAATTTTATTTCAATATCTTAAAAACCTTTTAAGAAATGAGATTTTTCGTAAACGTAAAAAATGAAAAATGCAGTTTTCCAGAAAACGCAAATTAAGATTTTAATGTAGCCCCCAACTTTCAGATGTCTTTTCAAACTGAAATGACGAGTGAAATCTTTGTCACAATGTGTACATTTAAAATTACGACTAACTTTATTATTAAGGATTGTAATGGAAGCTAGTTATATATGATAATAAGAGATGGCGCCCCTATCTGTCATAAAAAAAGAAATTATGTGCAAGCGAGCTGTCTTGATCCACTCCTTCAAAAAAAGAAGGGTAGTCACGTGGGTAAGTCGCTCGTCACGCCAAAATTTTACATTTCTACTCTCTCTACAGTCTACAGTCAGTGTTGCCAACTTGGGGGTTTTGCCCTTAAATTTGGGGGTAAATTAGATGAAAAGGGGTGTTTTTAGGGGCCACATTTTCTTAGGGGCATTTTGAGGGGGGGACATTTTTTTAGGGGTATTTTCTAGGGGGTACATTTTTTTGGCACATTTTTTAGAAGTTACTTTTTTTAGGGGAATTCTCTATGGGGGGGTTTTAGGAGCGTAGATTTAAAGTTCATTAAAAGTAATTAGAAATTAACTCTTCAGTTCTATTTTAATCAGGTTGATTTCAAGTTTACTGGTACTTTCTCTCATTAAAACGAAATAAAATAAACAGTCAAAATACAACCATAAACAAATTTTATCATTTTGCGCGGCAATCACGACACGTGGCAAGTGGCGACTGTTTTGTGTTACTTTGACTGTGTTACTTTTCAGTATTTCTCTTTTGTGGTCTTTTCGGAAATTCTGCATATTTCATTCGAATATAAATATTATAAAGATAAAGTAAGTAGTGGCAGTTTTGCGTAACGGCGACAGAAAATAAAAATGTTCTGAATTAGCGGATTTCGATTTTCAGTCCCATCTAATGCATACATCAGCGATGTATTTTGGCTTTGAGTTTCATTCTATTGCCCAAAATATCAAGGAGAAAGAATTATTAGATGTCAAAGAGAGATGTAAGAAATTTCTGTGTACTTTTTGCTCAAGAAATTCAAAAACGATTACCAGATAACTTATTTGTTCTGAGAACGATGTCCAATCTTCATCAAGATGATTCTTCTTCTTAAAGTTGCATTATCTCAAGTGAAACCCAGTCTCAATGACATTTTTATGAAATTCCACCGAACTCACTTATACGGCAATAAAAGTGATGTAGAGTCAAAATGGAATCAATTGCAAAATAAATCGTGGTCAAATGTAGCTTATTCTGTTGAATTTTATTCAGAAGTATTTGAAGATTTTGATTCTGCGGGGAAAAAGCGATTTGAAAATATTGCTAAATTTTCAATGGCGCTAATAACACTACCAATTTCAAACCCAAGTGTCGAACGTGCTTCTCCGACATGCAAAGTAATTAAAAATAAATTACGGAATAAGTTGTCCCTCGAAGTACTTTAAAGTATTGTGATGGTGAGATTTACTCTACAAAAGAACTGCGGTTCATGTGTCAAATTCGTTCCTTCCACCCGTATGCTCAAATTGTTCAACGTCAATACGTATGACTTTAAAAATGCAAGCACAAAATGAGAGCCAGGCTGATGTCTTTGATGAAATACTCGATAATTTTTCTGACATCGACGAAATTTAAAATTAGAAAAATAGACAGTAATATACAATCGAGACGCTTTTTTTTATTAGATAAGTTTCATACATATGTAAAATGTAAATGAACCTCCATTTCATTATGTAAATGTGTATTTTCTATTTATTTCAATTTATCTCTCAAACAGGATGCCTATTTGGAGCCAGAATTTCTTTTAGAAAGGTCTAGTCTAGGGGATCTCAAGTTGGTGTTAGGGGGAAACAGGGGAATTTCGAGATGGCGCTAGGGGGAAACAGGGGGATTTCGAGATGGCGCTAGGGGTAGGCGCTTCGTAAAGGTTGGCAACACTTGTTGAGAATCGAGCCTTCAATTAATATTACGTGCTATTGAGTGGTATCTCTTATTTTGTGCTATTATGTGTTATGCATCTGGAATCACCTTTTTTGTATTCCTTTGTAATTTTATGTAAACAGTAAGACGTACTGTGTTTCTCTTCCTACTTTTTATTCATTAAAGTCCTAAATTCAATTAGCCATCATTTTATTTCGTTAATATTACAATAGGTTATGGGTTTTAGCGACGTTTAACTGTGCAGATGGAGTAACGATGGCTATGACGACGTATTTGAATAACGGATTTTGACTTCGAGTTTCGATTTCGGAATTTTTGACTTTTGATTTAACCATATTTGCTGGACTGTGTGTAGGTAGACGACTGTATACCGATAGCTTTTTTTTTCGCGCACTTTGGTGAATGACGACGTAATAATATGGAAGCTAAAAATTTTGTTCAGTGCACCAAATTGGATGGTTCATCCAACTGGACTGACTGGAAATTTGAAGTAAACTCTTTGTTCGGGCTCAACGATTGTGCGGGCATCTTCGATGATTCCCTTGTAGAGCCAACAGCACCGGCAGCAGACGCAAATGAAAAGACGATACGCGACTACAACCAAGTGGTAAAAGCGTATGCAAAGGCGAATGCGAAAGCTGCTGTGATCATCCGCACAAATGTATCAACGAATGTGTTAAATTTGATTCTCATGCATGGTAATTCTGCACGAGCGATATGGACCGAGTTGTTAAACAACTTTGAGAAAGTGTCATGCGTCAAATTAGACACTCTTCTGCAACAATTTTTCACTTTTCGGATCGAGAAAGACGAAGATGTAATGCATTCACTCGCACATTTGCGTACACTGTGGGTTGATCGTGAGCAAGAGTTGAGCGGTGAAGGGAAGTTGCCGCAAAACCTGCTAGCACCACGCATTTTGTCTATTCTTCCTGATGATGAATAACGTGATGATGAATATCGAGTTCAATTCACAGTGGGACTCAACGGCAAGGACAGAAAAGTCATCTGAAAAATTAATCGAACAGATAAATATGAGACTGTAAAGACGAAATCAGGAGCTTAGGGACGATACTACGACAGCATTCGTGGCAAATGCTAAATATGGTGCAAAACATAATGGAAAGAAATGGAAGAAAGGTGGGAAAAGGCTCCAGATGGTGAACCAACCCCAACTCCTGACCACAAATATTGCCAAAACGATGAATAGACTTAGTAGGACCAGTGATGGTGTGAAAGGTTTCAATGGCATCTGTTTTCGTTGTAATAAACCTGGGCACATTGGAAAATTTTGTCCAGATTTCCCTGACAAGACAACCACGACGGGTGGAAGAACAGAAACCTTCTTTGCAAATACTCAGTGCAGTGCATTTGCTTGTCAAGAGGATGATAGTGGCCGAAATGTGTGGCTTAAGAACGACGGAGCTACAGCACACATTACGAATTCAGCAGAGTACTTCAAGACGTATCGCGATTTTGACAAACAAGCAGAAATCACAGTCGGTAACAAGCAGATAATACCGGCTTATGGCTGCGGGGACATTGACATGTGCGCGACGGTTGGAACCATACAAAAATCTATTGAACTCAGTGATGTATTGTATGCACCAGACATCGGCAGAAATTTCTTATCAGCATCAAAGGCAATGAAGCGAGGAATCTCGAACTTCGGAGATTCAGATGACATGATTTGTCGTTTCTTCCGCAAGGAGACCCCAGATAATGTACTTTTAGAGGCTCCGTGCTCATCAAATGGACTCTTTGAACTGCGTGCAAAACCGGTCAAGCCCCAAGGGGGTTCTGCTGCTTCAGACTACTTGGTTGACAAAGAAATGACAACTCCTTTTCCTGAAACGGCAATGACGACGATGACAAAGTTGCCGTTATCACTTTGGCATCGACAGCTTAGGCACCAGGGAATACAGTATGTGAAGCAGTACCTGCGTCAGAATTGTATCGATTTCATCGACGATGGAGTATTTTGCGAGCCATGTACTTATGGTAAACAAGTCGACGAACATTCAAATCAAAACGATTCAAGACGAAAAAGTCTAGTGAAATCATCCATGCTGACTTGCTCGAATCGCCAGTCTTGTTAAGAGGTGGAAAGAAGTACATGTTAGTGCTTAAGGACGATTATACAAAGTTTCGAAGTGTAGAATTTCTCAGACATAACGACGAGGCTGTGGATAAAATCAGGCAGTTCCTTGCTCGGGCCAACAAGGATGGTAAAAATGTAAAAGAACTGGTCACAGACGGTGGTCGTGAGTTCGACAATACTAAATTGGTAAAACTGAGTGATGATGCAGGCATCAAGTTGCGAATCACTATGCCGTATACGCCAGATCAAAACCGTTTGCTTGAAAGAGAGAATCGTACAATAATGGATGCAGTTCGCGCTATGCTCAAGGATACAGGTCTACCACAGTTCCTATGGGCCAAGTGAGACCACAGGAAAATCTCCTTTTGAGGAATAGTTGGACGCAAGCCAGCAATCAATAGGATTCAAGTTTTTGGATCAACTGCATTTGTACATGTACCTGATGTCAACAGAAGTAAACTTGACGACAAGGCTATAAAGGGCTATTTGGTTGGTTATTGTGATTACGATGGGTATCGTGTTTCATACCATCAAAGAATGATACGATAAAGAGTGCCAACGTAGTGTTCAATGAACAGCAAATCGGTCCTACTTTCCAGCCTTTAGAAGCGACATCTAATACCGGTCCATCAAGCGGTATGGAATATGAAATTTTGGATACTCCCGATGATGCAGATACGCAGGAGGCTGGTGATCTTTGTACTGATGAAGACGAACCAACACAGCTGACGGCGCAGGAATTGCGAGATCGTTCGACTATCCAACGTCCTGTCCGATTTAACGATTACGACCTGTACAGCAGCATTCTGAAGTTGAATGAGCCCAAAACATATGACGAAGCAACAAAGTCTCCTGAATATACCAACTGGAAACGAGCCATAGACGACGAAATGGCTTCACACGCCAAGCAAGGGACGTGGCAGCTTGTTGAGCCACCTAAAAGACGGAAAATCCTCGACAATCGCTGGGTTTACAGGGTAAAGACAAATCCTGATGGTTCAATCGAGAGATTCAAGGCTCGTCTAGTAGCAAAGGGGTATTCGCAGACGGCGGATATCGGCTACAGAGAAACATTTAGCCCGGTGTGCCTTACGACACTATCCGAGCTGTAATTGCAACGGCAGACAAGGAGAATCTAAAATTATTTCAAATTGACGTGGAGACGGCATTCCTTTATGGCGACCTGACTGAGGAGATCTACATGCATCAACCCAGCGGATACGATGACGGAAGTGGGCGTATATGCAAGATGCTCCGACCTATATACGGCTTGAAACAAGTTGGACGATGTTGGAGTGCCAAGTTTACTGACGTGCTAAAAAAACATGGCATGACCCAAAGTAAATCCGACCACTGCCTATTCATACGCAATGATTACGGACACAAGATGCTGATGGCGATTTATGTTGATGATGTCATTGTCGCTGTTCAGGACGAAGCGACATTCTTCATATTTATGGACGAGCTCAAGCAACATTTCAACATTAAAGTGACGACGTTGAATTGTTTTCTTGGTCTGCAAGTTGAACGGTTGAAAGACGGCTCACTCTTCTTGCACCAAGAAACATTTACAAGAAAGATGTTAGAGCGATTTGGAGATGCCAAGGCATCACGCATCCCAGTAAAGAAGTCGAGTCTCAAGGTCGACTATGGTCAGCCAAATGACGATGTCATGATCAAGATCAAGGATGCGAAGCCTCTCAACAGTGAAATTCCATACCGATCAGCAGTTGGCAGTTTGCTCTATTTGGCGATGGGGACTCGACCAGATATTGCTTACGCAGTGAGTTTGGTGTCTCGTAAGTTGGACAACCCCACAAAGACTGATTGGGAAATCGGCAGACAACATTATGATACCTTTACAATACCATTGGACACGGCATTGTGTACAATAATGAAGATGACAGAAGCTTGATGTTATTTAGTGATGCAGATAACAACAGCTGTGCAGAAACACGCAGGTCTCGCACAGGTGTATTTTCTTTCTATGGTGGAGGTGCAATTACGTGGCGAAGCAAGCTACAGGAGGCCATATCCAATTCAACGACAGAGGCAGAGTTCATGGCAGCAGCTGATGTCACAAAAGACCTGATATGGTTGAAGCGCTTGTTTAACGAGATAGCCAACAATATCTCATTGCCAATCCTGCAGATTGATAATCAGAGTGCAATCAAATACATCAAAAATCCGATGTTCCACGCACGCACAAAGCATATCGACCAAAGATACAAGTTTGCACAAGATGAGTTCTTAAAGGGACACTTTGAATTAGGCTAGCAGACATTCTGACAAAGGCGCTTCCAGCACCTCAGTTTGATTCTCAAAAGAAGTTGCTCGGTGTGAAAGCAGTCAATATGTATAAGTGACAGTTTAACCCATAATAACAATGACTATTTTCATGCTCGAAGGAGGCTGTTGAGAATCGAGCCTTCAATTAATATTACGTGCTACTGAGTGGCATCTCTTATTTTGTGTTATGTGTTATGCATCTGGCATCACCTTTTTTGTATTCCATTGTAATTTTATGTAAACAGTAAGACGTACTGTGTTTCTCTTCCTACTTTTTATTCATTAAAGTCCTAAATTCAATTAGCCATCATTTTATTTCGTTAATATTACAACAACACTGTCTACAGTAGAGGAGACGAGTCTCGCGAAGCGGTTAGTGCGTTTGCATCAGGGAAAATGTCTGACGGTAAACGAGCTTCAACATCGGAATATTCTTCTCGTAAGGTAATATATATTTTCCCCCCTTATACTGCATATTTTAGATGTTGTATATTTTATGTCGATGCATATATGCTGTCTGTGTGAAGTAAATTATTTAATTCATATGTGTTACGGATTGTTAATTGTCTTAAAATGTTGGTTAATAGATGCTTGTGTGTGTTTCTTACATATCGCTATTACGGAGCACTAAACATAATGTACTTAAAAGACATTTATACAAAAAGGCAAAAAAAATCCAATAAATGTGATAAGATTCAACAGTAACAAAATTTTAAAGAAACAAACTGATGTATAAAGGAGTGGACAACGCTCTGTATATTGCTCGTGATGCTTGAAATTTATACTAATTTTCGTAGTTGTGAGTTCAAGACAGTATTAAATTAATAACTGTTTTAATCATGTATTTTTATGTATGATTTATTAAGTGTATGTCTATTATCCAAACCAAACCAAACTATAAACTTTTAAGTAAGAACAGTCATTATTTATTGGATTACAGATGGGAAGATGAATAATTCTCATTTATTTTTTTAAATTTTTTTAGAAATATCGCCGAGATGAAGAAAATGATAGCGAAAGTGAAGAGAGCGATTATGAGCCGTATGTGCCTCTGAAAGAAAGGCGAAAACAAAAGGTACATGAATTCTTCAATTACTTGTTTAATTTTCACAAAAGAATAAAGTAACCCATTTAATCAAAATATTTTCTAAACTAACTTTTGAAATTGTAAGTAAATGCTGTATTTAAACATGTTTTCCATATTTTTGTTATGAAGGGTCAAATATATATATGTTTGCACACACATATATATTTGACAGCTAACTTATTCAACAAGATGCTCTTTGTCAATTTATACATTTATATTATTGAAACACCTTAAATTAAAATAATGTTACAGGCCAGGAATGTTTAAATTGCAAAGCATGGTGTAATGCGAGCTGAATATCAGTTCAGATTGTTTACACTGGTGTCACTGTTGAGAATACTTTCATTTGACTATTAAATCTTCACTTGTCCCTAGAAAATATGTTTTATAAGATTTATACTTATTTATGTGAACTGAATATAATTTCCATTTTCCCTCTTTTGTATAATTCATAAAAATGTATTTATATGTACATTTTACATATAAATACATTTTTATGAATTATACAAAAGAGGGAAACATATACTTATTTATGTGAACTGAATATAATTTCCATTTTCCCTCTTTTGTATAATTCATAAAAATGTATTTATATGTAAAATGTCATTGTAAGAGTGAAAGTTTTTTTATGGAACTATTTAGAAAATAACATCAAAGTTATAGCAGGTAATTAAGAAAAAATTTTAAGATTGGGTCCCTCCCTAGGAATGCTTCCTCATATAACTACTTTCGACAAAGAGTGCGTAATGACACTGGAAAAGAAATTATCTTAATGTTATTCTGGTATATGTCATACGTATAAAAGAATGGCATGTATCTGTCATCTATCTATCTCTCTCTCTCTCTCTCTATATATATATATATATACATACATGTATACACACTCATTTATATTGCTGCCTTCATTCTAACATGTGACGATATTTTGTGAAACTTTAGATTATAAGTGTTTCCTACCATATTTTTGCCGGTCTATCCAATAATTCTAATATCATGTATCAAAAGATTCATTTAATGAAACTTCCTAATATATGTTATTAAAGTTATTGGATACACCAGTGAAAGTATGTTAGGTAAAAAAAATCTCATTTTCTCAAAAAGTTCTCAAATGCAGTATTAGAATGAAAGCAATTTATTTATTTATATACAGTGGCTCCCAAAAGTGTTCGTACTCTTACAATTTTCAATGAAGTAGGAGTCTATCCATTAAATAAAAGGAATATTTCAGAATGGGAATTTAATAAGATCTATAATCTATTCTTAAGAAAACTACATGAAATATTTTAAAAACATAGTAAAACTTTATTTTTAAGAAACCAATAATCAAAAAGTAACAAAAACTTTATCTCACAAAAGTCACTGTACACATGTAAAAAATCTCTACATATTAGTAAATATTCTAATTTTTCGTTAAATTAATATTTAGTAGGATATCCTTTAGCATCCACAACAGCTTTTAAACGTCTAGCAATAGATTGCACTAGTTCTTTTGTAATTTCTGCATCAATGTTCATCCATTCTTCCATCATGATTGTTTTTAGTTCGCTTTACGTGTGATTGTCATGTTTTCATACTTGAACCTCCAGTTCTCTCCAAATATGTTCTATTGGGTTTAAATCTGGTGATTGAGGTGGTGTTTTCAAATCTTGTGAACAATTATAGAGACACCAGAGGCGAACGTTGAGAGCCGTATGCTTAGGATTGTTATCTTGATAAAAAAAACAAAGTAGGTTCCAATACCCAACTTTTGGACTGATAATTTTAAATTGTCTCTTAAAATATTTATATAAACAGCATTATTCATTATGCCATCAATAAATACCAAATTGCCTAGACCTGATGCTGACATGCACCCCACACTCAAGGACACCTCCACCGCCATGCTTAACTGTTTCTACTAAGTTCTTGGGATTAAGTTAATCATTTTTTCTTCTCCATACAATTATATGCCCATCAGAACCAAAAATATTAAACTTGCTTTCATCCGCAAATAAGACATTATTCCAATACGTTTGGGGTTTATTTATCATTGATAGTGCGAATGAAAGCTTAAGCTTTGTTTTTCTCACTCACAAAAAATTTTCTACGCGCCGAATGCCCATGTAATCCAGCTGCTCTGAGAACTCGGCGAACAGTTTCAGGTGAAATTGAAGTAGAAAATGTTTCATTAAACTCTGCAGAAACTTTTACAGCACTCAAACGTGGATTTTTCACAAATTTTCTAATTATAAATCTCTGATCATGTTTTGTTATCTTTGTCGGATGACCTTTTCTTACATTGTTTTTGATCTGATTTTCTTCTTTAAAGCATTTTATCACATACTGCACAGTAGAATCGGATAAATTAAGTAATTTAGCAATATTCCGAACTGATTTACCACTACTATGATGAAAAATAATCAATTTTCGAATGCTGTTTGTTGTTTCTTTACAACTGCAAGCCATTTTTAAATAATAAATAGAATATTATGGAGTAGGCAAGCAAAAATTAAAGCCAAACGATATTTTGTATGCCACCTCAATTCAAAAATAAAAATAAAGCGCCGGACGATAATTTTAATTATGAATTTATCTGAAAATATTTCAGTGTACGATGACTTTTGTGAGATAAAGTTTTTGTTACGTTTTGATTACTGGTTTCTTAAAAATAAAGTTTTACTATGCTTTCAAATTATTTCATTTAGTTTTGTTAAGAATAGATTATAGATCTTATTATTAAATACGCATTCTGAAATATTCATTTTAATTAATGGATAGACCCCTATTTCATTGAAAATCGTAAGTGTAAAATCACTTTTGGAAGCCACTGTATATACCAGAGGTGGGGAACCTTTTTACCATTAGAGGCCACATGTAAATTAGGTAGTAATAAAGGAGGTTGTGATAAGTTGATGAACCTATAAATGCGACTTTTATGAAATTATTATAGTTAGATATAGTTTTAACAATTTGGTACATTGTATAGAAAAATAACAAAAAAAATTAAGTCCTTATTTATTATTTGACATAAAAAGTTACAAAATGAAATATTTTTGTATTCACATAAGGATAAAAACTTGTTATAACATTAATCATTAATTTTTTTTTTTCTGAAAAAATAATATGTTTTAAAGTACATGGAGTCGGTCACAACAATAATAGTAAGAAAATAGTTTTTGTGTACAGATCATATAACATGTCTGGTAGTATTGCTAAGAAACTCTGAGCATTAAATTACATATAAAGTGTAGTTAAAGTGTCATACAATCAAGCTAAACGAAGCTCATTTGGATAAATATACAATTGTAGTGACTTTAGACAACAATTTCAAAATGTCAACTTTATTTTGGCCGACACTGTACATACATTCATGCCGTTCTTTATTTAATTCTATTTATTTGGAAATTGTTATAATCTATATAATTAAATATTAATTAATACAAGTGCTAGCTTTTATGAAGACCGCAAGAGAAGATCACGGAGGCTGTGCGTTCCCCACCTCTGGTATATACATACATACTCCCACACACAGTCAAAGGTGATTTTCCTCTTGAACTTAATTGTTTTCTTTTCTGTAGAAAAATTAGGACTAATTGGTTAGATTTATATCATTTTTATTATATATAAAGGGATATTGAATGCATTCTGTTTTTATTTTCTTATTAAGTTTATTTCCAGTCATACTTTCAAATCCTTACTACATGTTTAATGTTGCAAAAATATGGTCAAAATATTTAGTAATTCAGTGTTCTTCCCTTAAATTATATTAATGTGTATTAACGATTTTATTTATTTTATATATTAAATTTCATTGATGGAAATTCAGGTGTTTGAGCAATATCGTGTTTTATACAGACTCACTTATTATGTGGAAGTTTTATGGCAGTAATTGTATGTAACTTCTGTTTATTAATTTTTATGATGTGTAATTGTATATTATTTTCCTTAGCTTCAAAGATTAGGTCGTATTGGAGCCATTTTGCAGGAGAAAGAGAAATATAAATCTAGCACGGATAATGAACTTGATGAATATGAAGATGATTTTGGAAGGAAATCTAATGTCAGCTTGCTTGATCAACACAATGAATTGAAAAAAAAGGCTGAAGGTAATATAATCATAGTTTTGACATAAATATGTGGCATATAGATATAAATATTGAAGGTTATATAATTTTGTATTGCCCGAGTATAAAGTTTTAAAAATTACAAGTTTTATTTATTAAATGTCAATATTATTTTTTCTTTTTTTAATCGTGGTACAGTTGCATTGAAAAAGAATGATCAGTAATTGATTAAACACCATAATATAATATGGTGTATGCACCATGAATTCTTCTATTCTGCTTCCGTACGATGAATTTAAGTATTGGGGTTTTGAATTCAACTTTGATGCTTGTTAATGTACATAGTGTATTGTATCATAGCATATAATGAAAATGATAGTTTCATACTAAGATCTTCAAAGGTACCCCTCTTAATGGGAGATGATTTTAAGGTATATCTCTCATTTAGTTTCTTCTTTTAAACAAAGAGTTTAAAATAAATTATTTTGAGGGGGAAAAAATGGAATAAAAATACTTGCTTCAGTTCATTCTATTAAATCTTAAAGTACATTACCCTGAAAGAACAATATTTATGTTGATAATTTAATTGACATCTTGAGAAAATTTAATTTGCCCCCCAAAAAAATCAGATCTTTTATGTAAAACTGGGGAAATCTTTTAAAATTTTTATGATTTCATTTTGTTTCGTACAACAATAGAGTTTCTTGATAGAGATAAGAAAATTCGGAGAGTCATTTTGGGGGGGAAATGACTTGTTTCTAGTTTGAGAATGGGAATAAAAGCTTAATGAAAATCTTAGGTTTTGAAAATATGAGGCTTAAAATTGTGTAAAATGTTTGATTTGCCCAGAAATTTCTTCACTGTATTAAGTTTGAATTGGGAGATGGACACTTAAGTTTTTGAATCATGTATTTAAGAACATTACAATATCTGTACTGCTGGAGGATTAGTAAGTAATATCCAATAGCTATCAAAATGACAGTTTTACTTTTGTAGAATATATTATTAAATTGCATAGTGTACATGTTTTATTAAAGAAGTTAAATGTTTATTAGCCAGAACGATTTAAAATGTTTTCAGGCTGAAAAATAAAAACAGTTACCAATGATAATATACTCTATTTAGTGCATAGTATATCATTAGAAATTTATTATTCTAAACTGGTCATTAGGAATAAAATCTTGATTTAATTTTCTTAATTAGAATTTCCCTTTTTCCCTTTAATGTACAGTACAGTTTGTTCTTGTTTCTTCTATTTAATAAGATTATAAATAATAAAAATATATTTTTTTAGCTCGTAAGGAGAGTGCACTTGAGAAACAGCTCAAAGAGGAAGAAAAAATTCTAGAAAGTGTTGCTGAAAAGAGAGGTATATATGCTTTTTAAAATTATCAGTATTAGAAAAGTGTTGTTGAATTTTGTTGATGCTCTATTGTTCTGATTTATCATTTGTTTGTTGTAATGTCAGAAAATGAATTTTAAATTGTGTAGTAAAATTGTATATTCATGTAGAATTATGTAAGAATACAAGTATCTGTTGACTAAAAAAAAAAATAATGTAAAAAAGGACAAATAATGCCTGTTTGGACTGAAATCATATCCGCTTTTTCTGTGCTAGTTATCATAAAAATGAATTTGTATCTTTCAGTTATTTCAAAGATATCAGCTTTAAATATGTTTTGATGTGGATCATTTTTTGTTATAAGAATTATTAATAGTTTAAAGAGTTCCCTCAGTCAGCAAAAATTTTGCAAAAAGCCTCCATTAGTATGAGGATAATTTGTTTGAAATGGATTTTTTCTATTTGTGTTTAGGTAAATGAAGTTTGGGAAATATTTTAAGGTTTAGATATTTTTAAAATTTTCTTTTGCTTGTGTTTTTAACTATTTGTTATCAATGGTATATTTTGTGCAATGATGATTCTAAATAATTCTAATAAGGCTTTAAGGTGCATTTCCATTGTTACTATGACAAGCGTGTAAAGTTAATAGATAAAAATACTGAAATACATGTAACATCAGGAATATTAATTTTTAACTCAGAATTTTTCATTTAGGAAAAATCTGCCTTGGGGTGTAGAGAAAATTTTCTTCCCCAGTAGTACATTGAGTTTGTCAGAATAAAATATATATCCTGTAGAGAATAATGTGATTTAATTAGCTTGAACTAAAGAGCTTGAATAAAATATGTTGTATCATCATCAAAGAATATTTATTATTGATTATAACTTTTTGTTTGTAGTGTTGTTTACCCCCTTTGTTTTTTTCTTTAGCTTTGATGGGTGTTGCTGAATTGGCAAAGGGTATACAGTATGAGGAACCTATAAAAACAGGGTAATTAATTTATATATATATCTCTCAAAGAACTGTTCACTTATTAAAGTGTACACTGTATAAACTAAATTTATTTACAGGGTGGTTCAAAATGTATATAGCGATTACAAACAGCTATAACTATTTAATTGAAAAGAATTTATTGATAAGAATTGCACAGAATGTAAAAGGAAGTTCAAAATTTTGTTTTCATACTTTATAAATGTTCTATGCGACTCCCCTTGGTCACATGGACAACATTTATCCGGTAGTCCATTTCACGCCATACATTCTGAAGAATATGTGAAGTCACCAACACAAGCACATTAGAAATGTGCATTTTGAGTTCTGGAATTGTTTTTGGCAAAGGAAGCACATACACAAGGTTTTTCACATAACCCCATGGAAAGAAATCGCTGGGTGTAAGTCCAGAGATGTAGGTAGCCAAGAGCAGAACACATGTATGCCACAGCTAGATATGGATTTCACGGATCACATCTTTCAGCAAGATGGAACACACACCCACATTGGGGTATGGATGTTTGCACATTTTTAAACCAACATCTTCCAAAGCATTGGTTTGGTTGAACTGGAGATGCAAATGATGTGTTCTGCTCTTGGCCACCTAGATCTCCGGACTCCATGGGGTTATGTGAAAGTCCTTGTGTATGTGCTTCCTTTGCTGAAAACAATTCCAGAACTTCAAATGCACATTTCTAATGCGCTTGCGTTGGTGACTCCACATATTCTTCAAATGTATGGCATGAAATGGACTTCCACATAGATGTTGTCCGTGTGACAAGGGGAGTCGCATGGAACATTTATAAAGTATGTAAACTACATTTTGAACTTCCTTTTGAATTCTGTGTAATTCATATCGATAAATTCCTTTCGATTAAATATTTATAGCCATTTGTAATCGCTATATTCATTTTGAATCACCCTGTATATTGTTCATTCTTATTTGCTATGCATTTATTTCATATTGTTTCTCATTATAATGTATTATTTTCTCTCTTTTTCTTGTAAGTTGGAGGCCCCCTCGCTATATTTTAGCTATGTCTGAAAAGCGGCATGAAAGAGTTCGGCGTAAACACAGAATTCTTGTAGAAGGAGATGATATTGCTCCACCTATTAAATCTTTTAAAGTATGTAACTTTTATTTGCCTGTATCTGTATAAACAATTGCTTTTAATATAATTCAAGAATTTTTATTACATCAAGTTTTTTTGAAAGTGGAATGTTGGGATATATATATATATAATATATATAATGTCTGTGTATAGTTTATTGGATGAAGTGGGTACTTTTGTCCCAAAAAATTTTTTACCTTGTCTTACATATGCACTAAAAATTAATAATTATTAAATTAATGAAAAAAAAATTTTTGAAAGGAAGATAAAAAAAATTCACTTGAGTGATAAATATAATTTACAAATGTTTTGTCCCTTAAGAGATTAAGCTGACTGCTATAAAGCCATTAAAAATAAAATAGTTGTATATTTTGGGGTTGATAAAATATTTAGAGACTCTTGTTGTAAAGGAATTAAATATTTTGGTAGGAGGTTTATTTTTTTCTTTTTGCTTAAAAGTAAATACAGTGTGTTTCAAAAAGAATCACTTGATTTGAAATGAGTATATTATGAAAAATATTTGAACATAGAAACCTAAAATAATTTTATATTGGATGGCTAATTATAAAGTTTTTTTACAAACCAAATTACAGGTGCTCAATATGCCCACCTTTGTCTGACATATTGAGCACCGACGTATGTCTATACGGTAGGCAAATTCGTCCCAAACTTTTGCAAGCATGTCTGCATACACTGTTTCCACGGCTGTTATGTGTACACAGACAACCCGTGTCTTGGAATTGTTTATACCATTGCCTAATGCCCTAAGAGGTAGGAACTTCAACCTACCAGGGTTTTGTCGACGAAAATCACACTGAACAGTTGTTACGGACTCGCACTTAACAAAACGTAGCACACAAAATGATTTCTGTTGTGCAGTCGCCATCTTTACAAACACTGAAGTGGCGAGCTAAGGAAGAGTGTTAGTGCTACATGTCAGCAACTGCATGAAACTGGAGATTTCCCTCTTTCTGCTTATACATTATTCGATCAAAACAGATAGAAGATGAATAGTTATGAATTTTTTTAATCTGATGATTCTTTTTGAAACACCCTGTATATTTCCCAGTATGAGAGGTCAGTTCTTTGTCAAAATCTTGTGTACAATTTTTTAAGTAAATGTTTAATAAATATTCTTAATTAAAAAGTTTAAACAAAGCTTATGCTTGACTGCATTTTCTGCATAAATTGGTATTTTTTGAAAAATTTGATTCTCAGTTTTAAAACTAGGCAATGTTTTGTTTGTTTTTTCCAGGTCAAGTATGAGCTTTGTGTATATAATCAAACCCATATAACATCCAAAAATCCATCAGAAACCAAGAATAGTAGCATATAATTATAAAGAATATAAAGGATGTTACTTTGTATGATATATATATATAAAAGTTTAGGTAGAATATAATATATATATTTTTGTATACTAGCTTGAAATTTTATGCATTTATGTTCTTCATTATTAAATCATTTGAGTAAAATGCCTGCTTAATATGCAGTGTGTTTATAAATATATTTTGAAACATATATACTTCAGTTTAGAACTTATTTAAACCGTTTAAAATTATGTACTTGTGAACATAATATTTACTATATTTATTATCAAGTTAATATTGTTTTCATTTTAGGAAATGAAGTTCCCCAGGGGAATATTAAGAGGCTTAAAGAAAAAAGGTATTACAAAACCAACACCTATTCAAATGCAAGGTTTACCAGCTGTGTAAGTAAAGATAAAATATCATAATTACTTTTATTTATTTATTTATTTATTTTTTTGGTGAATGCAAAGAGTTACCAGAGTAAGATTTTTTTTCTCTCTTTTTCAGACTTTCTGGTCGAGACATGATTGGAATTGCTTTCACTGGTTCTGGTAAAACATTGGTTTTTGTTCTACCCATTATTATGTTTGCCATGGAGCAAGAAAAGCACATGCCTTTCTTGCAAGAAGAAGGCCCATATGGACTCATAATTTGCCCATCAGTAAGCACTTCTCTGGACTTTACTTTTATATAATTTGATTTCTTCATGCTGTAAATGAAGAAAGTAAAAAGATTGTTAGTGTGTAGTTTTAAAAATACTTAAAAGTCTATGAACTGTTATAATTTCGCACTGTGATTTTATCCATGTGTCAAGATTTTTAACCCTTCAGCGAGCGTGCCAATTTTTGGAACAGCAGCAGGCGTGCGTGGCACAAAATGAGTCTCTTTCAACCTTGATTATTCCTTTCATAATAAACTTTTTTTTTTTCAAATTGAAAATAATAATTCTGCATTTTATGACAAGATATAAAATGTTGATAATATTGAGATATATTTATAATCAAAGGCCAAAGGATGCAGATACAATCGCCTTATTTCAAAACTGTCCGGTTTATTGGATCTAAGGACAACTTGCGAATTGATTCCAGTTATGTCCTCCAAAAATCTAAAAAAGCAATGAGATTGTCCATCTTCATGATATGCAGGATACTGTGTGATAGCTGCACATTTGATCAACTACATCAACTCCTGCTTCTGTCTTATTGTTATCCAGCATAATCGCTGGTTTACCGCAGTTAAATCACTGCTAACGATGAATGGAGAGGAATGCGAGGGTCAGAAAATTAGACCTGCACTAGAAAGGGTGTAGCTGTAAATAAAAACTGCTTAGAACATTCAAACTTTACATGTAAAAACAAACCATTAAAAATTAAGAAAATGTTGCTCTTTGTACATGGGCGTGCCCACTGAAGAGTTAAATTACATAAAAAAAATGTGCTCTCTGAAATTGGTGTAGTCTTATAATCAAGATACATAACAGGTATATCAAGATGTGTCTTTGCTAATTTTGAGGTCCTGTAATTTCTAAAAGAAATGGTGCTTTCACTGAAGAAGATATTAAAAGAAACTAAAAATATGAAGCTATGCTGCATCACCCTACATGCTAAGCCCAAAAATTTTGACATGTGCTGATATAGTGAATTATAACTGATCAGCAAGCATAAATATATTAAATGCAATTGAAACTGATAACTTAAAATATATAAGAAATGTAAAAATATTTTCTTCCCATGTATTACCCAATTTGTAGGACTTAGTCTTTAAAAATTACCAGGTTGGGCCACATTTAGGACTCGATTAAATTGTAAAAGCACAAACTAACAACTACTGGCCCTTATCTAAACTGGTTATCTTGAAATGTAAGATGAATCTAACCAAACTTATTCTGGGATGCCAATTTTTTGATGGTTAGTTGACTTTTTTAGAAAGTTGTTGAAAAGTCAAATATGATACCATATCTGTAAAAACACTGTACATGCTTAAATTTGATCTTTTAAACACATAAATTCAGTCATATTTCATCTGGAAATTATGTTTATAATTTTCAGATATTCCCACAATAGTATTATCTTTTTATGCTAAAAATTTAAAAAATTCTGCATATAATTTTAACTCAGTAGATGGCAACATTATCATGTTGCATCCAGTAACTTAGTCTAGCCCTAGAAATATAGTTTGAGGAATTGATCTTAGAGTAAATTAGCTTATCATATATCTAATCTATATATTTGTAAAGCATTACTTAACTAATACTAAGGTAAAGTTTATTTCCTTAGATGTTAACAGTAAATATTATACATACATAACTAATAATAAAATACAATTAACATGGCAGAAATAATATTAGCAGAATATAATGCAGTAATGTCTGAATTTTTTTTCCCTTTACACAAGATGCTTAAATAAGACTATAGGGGGGGGGGAGATAAATTGTCACTTTATATAAGCAATTTTGCTACATGATATATTTGCTGTATAAGAAATTCTCAAAAGTTATGCATTTGAATTTTTAAATTTGAAGCATAAACATGTGTGTCATCTATACTTCAAATTAAAAGTGGCAAATATTCTTCTTATGTATGCAATTGATAAAATTATGTCTAATTGATAAAATTATGTCTATGTTAATGAATAATGTAAACAGGAAAATACATTTGTGGGATTTCAGCATTGATATATTGACATTTTGAACTGTTTGATAGTTTTCTTATACTACGCCTCTATGTCAAAAGCAGCACTTTTTCTTTTAAGAATTGTAACATTATATGACAAGTTTCATATTCACAAAATGTAGATTTCTTTAATATATTCATGTATAACATAATTTTTTTTTCTTTTACTGTAGAGAGAACTTGCAAAACAGACTTATGAAATTTTGTGTTATTATGGTCAATGTTTGTCAAATGAGGGCTTGCCAGATTTGAGATGCTGTTTATGCATTGGAGGAACTTCTATAAGAGACCAACTAGAAATCATCAAAAGGTAAATTTTAATTGTAAAACCTTTATCCCCACCCCTCACCTCCCAAAAAAATGTTTAAGGCACTTGTTATTGATGTCAAACTTAGAACAATTAATTTAAAGCAGTGGTTCCCAACCAGTGGTCCGCAAAAGTTTTGGGAGTGGTCCAGCACCACATATAAAAAAAGTTGCCAAATAAATGGGGTTTTTGAAAGCGATATTCATTGAACTAGATGGGCCGAATATATCCAATGACTATCAGGTATAGAATTAAAATTTCTTAAAAGTTTAACGTAGTTATTTTATTACTAGAATGATACGTTAGAATGTGAGTACATTAATCTTGTATCCCTTTTGCCTGAGGGATATTCTATACCCCCATACCCCTGAAGGGTCTCCCCCTCAAGTCAGTGGGGTCTGGGTGGTCCGCATATGGTTCAGTTTCTGGCTTAGTGGTCCGCAGACTTCTACGGGTTGGGAACCACTGATTTAACCCTTTGACGCGTGGTGGTCGCGCCGCGAAACCACAAATTTTCGATTTTTTTTTCTGAATTTTTTCCGCGATTTTTCAGTTAAAACTTGTTGATTACTTATCTTTTACTTCTAAATAAGACTAACATATAGCAAAATCATAAATTTTGAGCTCTTATTCCTTCCAATATGCAGTTATTTAAAGGTCATTTTTAATGACCCAAAATAACCTCTTTTTATCCATACAAACAATCTTAAATTTCAGAAATTATTTATCCTACACCATCATGTCTATCACAAACAATAAAAAAATAGCATTTATTTGAACCAGATACGTAAAACACGTTCCGTTTTTTAGGGAAATTGTCTGTGGTCGCGCCCTGCAACCACCACGCACCTACGACATTGTCATGTGAATACCAGGCTAAATAAACACAGCCGACGTTCTCCGGTTTTCAATACAAGGGGTATCTATTGTTACTGGAAAAGATCGTTTGAGAGAGAAAAGGGGTCTTTCACGTGCACAGTATACCACATCAACAACAGGTTTTCTTTATCAACAGGTGCACTTTATAAATACGTGCATTTTATCCACAACACGTGCCCTTTATATCCTCAGAGAACATGCGTTTTTAGTGTTTCTCGTTTAGCACTTTTCAGTTTGTGCTTTTCTGTGCGTCGAACCTTACGTTTACTCCCAGGCTAGTACGGAAATTTGTATATAGTAGAAAATTTCCGTTTTCCATTATTTTGTGTTTTAAATACATTGTATTTTTTCTTGAAAATAGTATTATCGTAAAAGTTTTATTTAAATTTAAAATAATCAATAAGAATATATTTTAGTATTTTGTAATTATTTTTCTATTGTTGACATTCAAATGTCTCGCAAAGGGCTCGGAATAGCTGAGGCATTGGCTTTGTTTGAAGAACTTCCTTCAGATCCAGAATCAGTAATCTCGGATGATGATAGTGAAATAGAAGAAAATGTGCCTTCATTACCTACTAATGATATTCTTGAGGCTGAAAGTGATGATGAATCAGAAAATGAAGATGAAATAGATGCAAATTTACCGGGCTCCTCCAGAGTTACCCAAGTAACGTGGAATAACAGAAAGACATTGAATAAATCGATTCCCGAATTTTCTGAGGAATATGGCCCAGTTGAAGAGATTTCACTAATGGAGGATATAACACCCATTAGTATATTTATGTCTTTCTTTACTGTTGAATTTATGGAGAAATTAGTTTTTGAAACTAATTTATATGCAACCCAAAGAGGTAAGCCGTTTTCGCCTATAAATCTTCAGGACATGATGACTTTCATTGGGATAAATATTCTCATGGGAATAAAAAAGCTCCCAAGCTATCGTGATTTTTGGTCCACCAACGAAATTCTCCACGATTCTTATGTGTCGAAGCAAATGGCAGTAAGAAATTTCACTTGGATATTAGGAAATTTACACTTGAATGACAACAGCTTGATGCCAAAAAGAGAGGACAAAAATTTTGATAAACTTTATAAACTTCGGCCTCTACTAACTCATTTGTCTGAGAAATTTAGTAGTATGTTTAGACCAGGAAAAAACCAGTCGATTGACGAGTCGATGATTCGTTTCAAAGGGAGAAGCTCCCTAAAACAATATATGCCCAAAAAACCCATAAAACGCGGGTATAAGGTGTGGATGCGGTGCGACCAAAGTGGCTATGCTTGTCAATTTGACATTTATATCGGTAAAACCCAGGAAGCCGAAAAAAATTTAGGGGAAAGAATAGTAAAAATGCTATGTGAGCCCTTGTATGGTAAAAACCATAGGGTGTACATGGACAATTATTTTACATCTTATGAACTTTTCCGATATTTAGAAACAAAAAATGTATTTTGTTGTGGAACAGTAAACATGAAAAGAAAAAATCTTCCCAAAACATTGATGGAAGATAAAAAATTAAAACGGGGGGATTTTGACTGGGCAGTTAGTGAGGACCACATAACTTGCCTAAAGTGGAAAGATAAAAGATGTGTATCAATTTTGTCCAGCCTAGCTGATCCCGTTATTCCATCCACTGTAGAAAGGAAAGAAAAAAATGGACAAAAAGTCCAGGTACAGTGTCCACAAGCCATAAAGGATTATAACAAAAATATGGGGTATGTGGACTATTTCGATCAACTGAAAAGCTTATATGAAATTGATAGAAAGAGTAAGAAATGGTGGCATCGCATTTTTTTTCATTTTGTTGATGTCACAATTGTGAATTCCTTCATTATATATCGAATGCTTCCAGAATGTGATCCAAACTTAACTCTTAAGTCTTTCAGAATGGATATCATCAGCAGTTTGATTACAATGGGAAATAAAGGACCTGTTCCCAAAAGAAAACTATCAAGCCCTGTTTGCATAAAAAGCCACAAACCTCATGTTCCAGACCCAAAAAGATTGAAAAATGCCGACCATATGCCAATAAAATGTAAACCACGGCGGTGCGCATTTTGTAGCACAAGGGAAAAACCCCACAGAACAAGATTTATGTGTGAAACATGCAATGTAGGTTTATGCATGTATCAAAAAGACAAAACATGCTTTGAACAATTTCATAAGAAATAACTCTTTGTTCTTTGAAATGTTTTAAAATTTCACCGATGTTTTTTCTACTATACAGAAATTGTACGAATGTTTATTTTTTTAACTTTTTTTATTTTAATTTTGTAAAATAATGTTAAAATATATATACTTCATTTTTAAATACAAATTATCTAAGAAGTTTACATTTATCGTCATTCATTGGAAACGCTCACGAAACGAGGTAAGTTTTTTTTCCCTTCTAACACAGCTAAGTTTCAAAGACCTAGACGCGCGCTGGTTGCGCTGCGCGACCACCACCCACACATGAATGGGAGAATGTAGATTTTTTTTTATTCATATATTATTTGTCTCAGGGATCAGGACATTCAATTTTTAGAGTTTTTTATTTTGAAATTTACAAAAATAATATTGTGCGCGTCAAAGGGTTAAAGGAATGACTGAAATTCTTCTTTAATTAGCATATATGTATTTTAGTTTTCATGCAAATCTTTAAAAAGGGGTCTCCATTGTAGTTATTTTCTTCAATAAATATTTTCCTCCTAAAAGAAATTTATGCTTTTTGTAGTCTTACCTTGACAGTGAAGAAACTGTGCACACACAACGTAACACACATTCTAGATTTGTAAAAGTAATCGATCCCCCCCCCCCCCAAAAAAAAAAAATAAAAGGGGGTGAGGGCATTTTCCTAATCATATCTCTTTCTTTTGAATTCAAGGAAATTTGTCATTGTCTGTTTTTGTGTAAAGTAAAGTGATTAAAGCCTATATAAAAAGAACTCTTTAGTGAGCCTATGCACGTCAGATATCCAAAAAGTTAGTACTTTTCTTTAAAAAGTGTTACAAAATAATGTAAAATTCCAACATGTTATACTTTCTATAGTAATTAGATTTTATTTTCATATGTATGTGTTTGTTTTATATATATATATATATGATAATAACGGCCCACCATGATATAACTAAGGCATATTTAAAATTATCCTGTTAATAAAGCACGACCCCTTTTCTAAAATTGCAACCTAAAAGTAAAATAAGATAATTTATATTAGCCCTGCTGATCATTATACAGGCATGTGAAGTAGCTGAACTCAATAACGTCCCCAGATATGAGTGTAGGAAGTTTATGAGATTCCAAATGTCAGTGTAATGTCAAAATTCTTGAAGAGCCTTCGAACCACTCTGGATTTATGGGTTCTGTAACGTCAAAACCACACTTTACAAGAACTTTATGGCCACTTATCCTGCACCCAGGTCAATAGTTCGCGGTTCTAACAAGCGCGGGATCTAGCAGTAAAGTCTCCGGGAGAACTTAAGTGGACACGTGAACTCCACAAATCTAAAGACACCCAATTAAAATATTAAGTAGTTTAGGCCCTCTGGCGTCAATATCGCAAAACACCCCTTTAATATTGCATGAACAGAAGACTTTGGTCTCTGCGTGTCTAACTCTCGTTGCTGTCGGACCTGCTGTCCGCTTCTGTCTTGTAATGTAATCCGCGCCCCGTCAAGCCAAGTCATGTGGCCACTGCAGCTAATGCCTTCTGATAAATGAAGCACATCTTGGAATTTGTATTTCATTAATGGCTCCATATTTGTGTTCCCTCCTAAATTTCGTAAGTCCTTCCCTGGATCTACACTACGCCTGACGGCATCTCTCCAAGATGTGCACAGTGACTTACTGGATGATCCACACTTTGCCCGACTGCATCACACCCTCGTGCCGGCTACACCTCCGATTAGTGCTACGCCTCTCCTCCACGGTGTGGCGTGATGTACGGAGCATCACATATATATATATATAGTCGAACCCGGTATATAATGAACGAAAATTTTGGTCCTGCCATTTTCCTATTGTACATAATTAGTATTGTGTCAGTTTAATGTAATCGATTTTAGTCGATTTAATTCATAAATGATTATTTTTAATAGATTTTATCATTTTTTATTACATCATTATTGAATGCACATTGCAACTAATGAGTTATGCATTTTGTTAACTAGCATTTTTCTTAACAGTTCGGATATAGCGAACCACCAGATAAAGCGAACAAAACCTTTGGTTCCTTGAAGTTCATTATAACAGGGTTCAACTGTATATATTAGTACAAATTATAGTAACTTTTTTTCAAAGAAAATTATGAATGAATGTTTTTATCATAAGCTTTGTTTTGTTCTAGGGGAGTTCATATTATGGTTGCAACTCCTGGTCGCTTAATGGATATGTTAGACAAGAAAATGGTCAATTTAAATATCTGCCGATATTTATGTTTAGATGAAGCTGATCGCATGATTGATATGGGGTTTGAAGAAGATGTACGAACCATATTTTCCTATTTCAAGGTGTGTAAAACTTATTTTATGGCAGCATTAAGTGTATTTGCTTCTTATATCTGTAATAATCAACTTGCTTAGTTGACTTATTTCATTTTTATTTTACTGGCTCCCTGTTTAGTTAAAAGAATATAAAGTAAAAGGTTTATTTTATATTCTAAAAAAGGGAGTATTTTTAATGTCTTATTTATTTTTAAGTGCATGAAAACTACTTTTTAATAATTTTTTCTGGTAATGATTTCATTATGTAATTGAAACTTTCAGTTGTTCTTTTGTGTGAAACCCATTTACTAAACAAAGATTTTGTTTACTACTTGTACTTGGCTAATCATCATGAAAAGTAAAATCTTTTTATGCTGTAAATTTATAGAAGAGTATTTTTTATAAAAAATATCGACAATTTTAGTTTTATTCCAACTGGGATAATTTATTATTTCTGTATTGATTTGTGAGACATTGTTTTAGATGGCTTATCCTGAGATTTATTATAGTTAAAACTCTTATTTTTTTGTGGTATATCAGGAGTTATTGTATTTCAAAATTCTGAAAATAGTTATAAGGAATTGAAATTGTATATTTATAATATTAACTTTATTCTGACTTGCAATTAAAAATAATTCTAAAGTAGCAAACTCCAGCATGCCTAACAGCCATAGTTCTAAGTTTCTTCCACATGGGACTGTAATTTTTTCCCAGAAACTATAAAAAAACACTTGGCTCTATCCACTGTGAAGTTTTTTATTTCCAATGGCAAGGCAAAATACCAATACATATAAAAAGATAAAATGACAGTACAAAGATATAAACATGTACATGAGATAGCGAAACTGAAAACAGGGTATAAGACTGAAGTCATTGCCTTAAAAGTTCTCTTGCTTCCCAATACCTCGAGAACACAGTGTGTCCGCAGAGGGCCCCACATCGAAGCAAGTGGTCCCTGCCCAACTCTTCTCCAGTATCACAAAGTGGACAAAAAGGCGTGGTGGAAAGGCCTATACGATGTAGGTGAGCAGAGAGACAATCATGGCCCGTAGATAAACGGAAGGCCGCAACTGCATCACGTCTGGGTTTGTCGGGAATTGAAGGGCTTACCCACCCCCAACTTTTTAGGGTCGTGTGAGTCCGAAGATCCTGCAATGAGTTAGTTTTACATAGATTTTTCAGGAACAGTTTTATTTTCCAAAAAGAAGTTGATGTATTTGGATGTTGTAGTATATTCGCACCCCTTTTGCAAGAGAATCTGCTTGTTCATTACCCCAGACGCCACAATGAGCAGGCACCCATTGGAGAACGATAAGTTTTCCCTTCAAATTCAAACTTCTCAAAAGCTCTTGACATCGAGAAATCTCAGGTGTCAGGGGGAGTTCAACAGAGCTAATTGATTGAATGGCTGCCTGTGAGTCCGAAAAGAGGACTGCATTTTAAAATTTTTGTTGAAGAGCCAGCAGCTGCTGTAAGGCTATGCTCACGGCAACCACTTCACCACAGTCACCCAAATGCAGCTGGATTGGAATTTGAAGATCTCCTGAATTCCAACCCTCTCGAGCTTATTTGTAAACCAGATGACCCACCTACTTACATCCATTATAACGGATCTGGTAGTTCCCCAGACCTGTTGTGTGTTTCATCAGATATCAGTACTTGCACAAAGAGAGAGGTTGTGGAGGACCTTGGCTCAGGTCATAGACATGTCATAGCTTCAGTTGATGTCCACCAACCAGCAGCCCGTTTTAAGAAATCAGTTTCCAAGATATCGTGGAATTTCAAAAAGGCAAATTGGGACAGGTTTGAAAAAATGACTGATCAGGAATTAGGAGGAAAGAAATTCAATCTTTCACTACCTCCGGAAAGCTTAGTTCATAATCTTACAAAGACAATCCTTTACTGTGTGAGGATTTGCGTACCAAGAGGCAAAGTCCGAGGCTACAAATGTTTTTGTACCCCTGAATTGGAGGAACATAAAAAGAAGCAGGACCGTCTTAGAAAAAAGGCTGATCTCACTAAAAGGCAAACTGATGTGGTTACTTGGAGAAAACAAGATGGCATACTAAAAAAAGCTATTTTACAAGCTAAACGTAAATCATTCGATGTTTTTATCTCAAATATTGACTATAAGAAAGATAGCTTAAAAGTTTTAAAATTCATTTCTAACATACAAAATTACAAATCTATGTGTAAAAAGAATCCAATTTCTTTTGGAAATAAACTATTAACTTCGGATAAAACTATTGCGAATGCTTTTGGACAATCCTATTTGCAATTCCAGAAAAAGGGAAAATATGCAAGAAAGATGTCGAAAGTGGTGAATACTGAATGGAAAAAGTTATTTAAGTTGCAGAAAGATTCAGGGCAGCCGATTGTTGAGGCTATCTTTGATACTCTATTCAGTACTTTCGAATTGGAACTTGCAATAAAACGCCTTAAAATGAAAAAATTCCCTGGTGTGGACCACATCCATGCAGAATTTCTTGGACATTTGGGCACGGAGGCAAAGAAAATAATGTTGAATATATTTAACCGAATTTGGGAATCTGCCCAGATCCTGGCACATTGGAGAAGAGCTATTATAGTCCCCGTTTTAAAGAAAAACAAGGATTTTGTGCAGTTAAATAGCTATAGGCCCATCTCGCTCACGAGTATACTTGCAAAAACCATGGAAAGACTTGTAGTTAACCGTTTGAATTGGTATCTTGAAGAATATGGTATCTTAGCAGTAGAACAGGCTGGTTTTCGTAACAACAGGTCAACGTGTGATCAAGTGACACAATTTAGCCAGTTTGCTAAGGACGCTCTGGACGAAAGAAACATCTTGACAGCCATCTATGTTGACTTTAAAGGGGCATATGATTCCATCTGGAGGGAAAAGCTCTACCAGAAGCTCCTGAGCATCGGTATCACTTCAAACTTATTTAATTGGATTAGATCTTTTACAAGTCAGAGAACCTGCAGGGTTTGGAGATTTTTTTCTCAAAATGTTTTAATCTACAAACTGGTCATCCACAGGGAGCGGTTAACAGCTGTACTCTGTTCAATATCTATATTAACGATCTTGTCTCAGCTCTTAAATCAATACCTGGTATTAAATGCCTATTATTTGCTGATGATTTGGTAATATGGACTCAAGCACCAAAACGTTGTACAAAAGACCTTATTGAAAATCCACTGTGAAGTAAATTTACTAATACTGTCAGTCACTAGTGAAAATTTAGGGAAATTTCTCTTTTGGAATTGTGTTGCTTCCAGTATTGGCTGCTGTGTTAGGTCCCATGATGCGAGAGAACCTAAAGTCAAGTCTCTCTTATGCTGGAGTTGTTGTTGTTTGGGGTTTTTTTTTTTCATTAGTTAACCCCTCCATCAGTGGTGAGTTTTTAGTAATTTTGTCCATTTCATTGTCACTTTGAAACGGTGTTAGTATGTGTATTTCCTTATGTAAAGAGAGCAAAGAACCTATGTAGGTATGATATGACTTGATTTCTTGATTAATTGAGTTTCTAATTTTAGGGCCAGAGACAAACCCTTCTGTTTTCGGCAACAATGCCAAAGAAGATACAAAATTTTGCCCGGAGTGCTCTGGTGAAGCCAGTGACAGTAAATGTTGGTCGTGCAGGTGCCGCCAGTGCAGATGTTATCCAGGAGGTGGAGTATGTGAAACAGGAGGCTAAAATTGTTCACCTCTTGGATACTTTGGCCAAGACTCCACCCCCAGTAAGTATATTTTGTCTTATTGATCCTAGTAACATCTGAATATCTAAATCAGTGGTTCCCAACCCGTAGAAGTCTGCAAACCACTAAGCCAGAAACTGAACCATGTGCGGACCTCCCCCCCCCCCCCCCCCCCCACAATTTAAGGGGGGTAGGGGTATAGAATATCCCTCAGGCAAAAGGGATACAGGATTAACTTACTCACTTTTTGTTTCAGCCTTGTTTTCAAACTTTTGAATTAGCTAGCCTAAATCTCAGCCTGAAATTGAAACATGAACAATTGAATTGATTCATGGGTGATTAAGTGAAACATTTTTTTAGAACACATTATTTTTATTGAACAGTGTACAGTGTGACTTAACTACAAATTCTTTAATTTTAATACATAAAAAATTGCATAAAAATACATAAAAATTAATTCAACACCTGATAGTCATCAGATATATTCGGCCCATCTAGTTCAATGAACATAGCTTTCAAAATTCCCATGAACTTTTTTTATATGTGGTGCCAGACCACTCCCGATGCTCTTGTGGACCACCGATTGGGAACCACTGATCTAAATGTAATAAATATTGCTATAAAATTAATTTATTAGAAATAAATATCATCATTTTGTGTGGGAAAATGTATGATTATAACTGTAATTGTAAATTTGCATTTACTCAAAGTTTTGAGCTTTGACTCTGTAGATCTATTCACTTAATTTGTCTCTTTGTCATATAAATACATGGACACAGGGTTGTGTTTCTCTCATACATACCCTTTATTATGCATGTTGAAAACAGTTAGTTTAATTATGTTATGAAGGTACTTTTAATAAAGTATTCATTTTCTAATTGTTTATTTTGATTATCAATGTTTCTATTTACTGAAAATAAAGTTCTTATTAGTTTTGATACTGAGTTACCTAAAAATAATTCTTTAAGGTCCTTATATTTGCTGAGAAAAAGCAGGATGTTGATGCTATTCAGGAGTACTTGTTGCTGAAAAATGTTGAGGCTGTTGCTATTCATGGTGGCAAAGGTGAGATTTTGTATTTTAAATATCACCATTTTGTATGGGAAAATGTATAAATGGGAGTTTTAATGGTTAATATTGATTTATATTTATATGATAATATAAAACAACTTATTTGCAGAAAATGGACTTAATCTTTCAGATATCATTGGAAAAATTTTCAGTGCATTTCAAAATTTACTCCATATATATATGTGTGTGTGTTGGTGTTGTTTCTAATGCTCCCTGGCCGTAAGTAATGCCAGGCCAGGTCCATCTGGAGGGATCGTACCCTCTCTGACCTGTAGAGAGACTACAGTCTACAGATTTAACAATTCCCATATCTGGTCTAGACACTGAGGTATTTAATGGTACTTATTCGAATGGCACCAAAAGCTAATGAGCTACCACTAGGATACGTCACGCCCATATATATATATATATATATATATATGACGCGTAGCTTATTACACCCACTTCCATTATGGCGTCCTCTATCCAACGTTACTCCTTCTTAATCTATTCCTAAATAATTATTAAAGTTATGACAGTCAATGATTAAAGGCCTGTGGCAAAGAACTACAAATTAATTACCTTAAGAGTTAATTTCCAAATATTTAATCTTCCCCGATTCAATCTGCTAATTAATTTCCAAGAAATCATCTCACCCTGGTGACGTGTGACCGCTCAATCCAAATGCTAATCCTCCTCTCTGGTGAAAAACCCTATTGTTTTAAACCATCTAAGGCCATAGTGCATGCATGTGACGTCTACACCGGAGATGAGCCAAAGGCGTGACCATAGCTGTCACTCAAATCCAACCAGACAAACGGGGATTCCCCTTTTTCTCGACACGTTTCGAACTGGGATATGAAAATTGTGGTGAATTACGCCACGAAATTGACTACCTTGAAGCCCCCTGTAAATTATTTATTGTTCTTTTCCTAATTAATTCTTTACACATATATATATATATATATATATACTAGCTGAAAACCCGCACTTCGCTACGGAGTACATTCAAAGTAAAAACATCGGTGAATGTATGCAATTAATGCCAATATATATATAATAAATACGACGATCAATGTATATAATTGATGTAAAATATATATATATTTATAAAAAAATCGTAAGGGATATTTTTATAGACAAAATAATGTAGAAGAAGATATTCAAATTAAATCTAATATAAAGAATACTAAAGAATATAGTACAGTTAATATAGTACAGTTTCTAGAACATTTCTTTTACTGTATTTTAATATTTTTTTGTATAATGTCCAATCGTCTGCCGCATTAGCAAGAAAAAAAAATTATTTTTTGTCTATTTAGTTTTTATGCACGTGACGATAAATTTATTTAAAGTACCAGAAAAAGAAGTCACGTGATCAGCATTTAATAAATTAAATTCTAAAAATTAATCTTTAAAAATTCACTAAAAATCAGGAAATGAAGGTAAAGATTCGAAAAAGATTTCATTTTAAAGGAATTTTTATGATCTTTCTCGTGATATAAATTTTATAACCCTCAACAGCTTAAAAATTTAATTTAAAAAAATCTAAGAAGAATTTTTCAAAAATCTTTCTTAGTGCACCCCTACACTATAAGAAGAATCGCCATGCAAAATTTCAGCCCTTTAGGTCCAGCGGTTTGGTCTGTGCGTTGTATGTCAGTCAGTCAGTGAATGAATGAATGAATGAATGAATGAGTCAGTTACGGAACTGTTTTATATATATAGATAGAGAGAGAGAGAGACTGATAGATATTGAATAGGATAGAAAGTAAAATTTTTAAACTTTACTAATAATTGATTATTAATATGAATATTCATAGAAAGGCACAGAATACAGTACTTTCCTATGCAAGAATATAAAAAGTTAAAACAGAAAATTAAAACTTAAAGGGAAATGAAATCAAGAAAATAAGAATTTAACTATCTAATGATAACATGTCTTTTTCACTGTTTAAAAGACACCTTCTGCTACAACAATCCACAGAGGTTTCTTCTAGGTAAAAACATTCATTTAAAAATTAGTACTTTATAATATTATACAGTCTAATCCGATTAATCGAACCCGCCGCTTCTTTGGACCGAATCCCATCTTGTAAGTTGAGACATGTTCGTTTAATCAGATCAGCCAGTTATTAGGACCAAAATGATCATATCCCGATGTATTCCAATTAACCGGAATCGACTGTGTGTGTGTGTGTGTATATACATACATATATACACACACAGAGTGGAATCTCAATCGATCATTCCCTGAATCCTCGTTTTCCCGTATGTGTCGTTTATTTTATTCAGTCCCGACAATCATATTTCTTTATGTTCCTGCATCTATTGTTTTCCCATATTTATCATTACTTCAGTTGGTCCCTTGAAAGACGATAGATCGGGATTCCACTGTATATATGTGTGTGTCCATTAAATTTTCTCTTTTTAGAATTGCCTTTTTAAATAATTGAAACTGAAAGGAAGTAGAAAATTATTTGTATCATTCGTTTTGAAACTTCCTGAATATATAGTTATATATTTCAGTTCATAAAGAAATTTAATCTATTGTAAACAATAGAAGATTCAGTTTTCAAAAAGACTTTAATAGCATCATATTTATATTGATTTTCATTTATTAACTATGTAATTATATGTCTAGATCAAGAAGAACGTTCACGAGCTGTTGAAGCATTTCGCAAAGGAGAGAAAGATGTTTTGGTTGCCACTGATGTTGCATCAAAGGGTTTAGATTTTGAGAACATCCAACATGTCATTAATTATGATATGCCTGAAGATATTGAAAACTATGGTGAGCTATTTTTTTGTTCATAAATAAAATAATCAAAAAGTAATAATTATTGCACAAATTTAAAAAAGTAATCTAAAACCTGTTCCTTTCTCATTATGTGTCTATATATTTTTGTGCTAATCTTTGACCAAATATTTGATTCCCTGAAATCTAAAAAGTAGTAGCTTCTATCCACCTCCTGGAATATTATGAATATGGTACTCATATCTGAAACCCTGCTTGTAATTTGTTATATGCTGATGATAGTTGATTTCCCGTGCTTCGCTTTGGAGTACATTCAAATTAAATACAATGGTCAATATATGCAATTAATGCTAAAAAATCATAGCGGATATTTTTATAGACAAAATAATGTAGAAGAAAATAGTCAAATTAAATACAATGGTCAATGTATGCAATTAGTTTGTATGTTTAATATCCATAAAACATACTACTTTGAATTCTTAAAAAACTTCCATCTCAATTAGTCTAGTGGTTGAATTTTATCTTTTACCATATATTTTTTTTTATCAATTTATTTCATTGTTTTGTATGTGATGCAAAATTAATCTAAAGTATCGCAAAAAGAAAAGAAATCTCATGATCAGCATTTAATAAATTAAATTCTAAAAATCAGAAAATGGAGGTAAATATTCGAAAAAGATTTCATTTTAAAGGACTTTTTTTTATGATCTTTCTTGTGATATAAATTTTATAACCCTCATATTATTTTAAATACAAACTGTAAAAAATGTTACAATAACAGCTTAAAAATTTAATTTAAAAAAATCTAAGAAGAATTAGTCCACCTTAGATTCTTACTATAAGAAGAATCGCCATACAAAATTTCAGCCCTCTAGGTCCAGTGGTTTGGTCTGTGCATAATCTGTCACTCAGTTACAGAACTGTTTTATATGTATAGATTAATTTTTATTTCAGTTTCTGTGTTAAGTTTAGAAGTTTTTACCACATCTTACTTAGATACGAGTGACAGCAAAAAAAATTTTGTCTATTCTATCAAAGAAATTATCTTATTCTGTAAAAGATTGAACTTCAGCTTTTAGTTTACAGTAGAAATGTTTTGTTCAGTTTTTCAAATTTTTCACTTTTAACAATAAATAGAAAGGCTTTATGAGGAGAACAAAATCAAAATTTCATTTTATATTTCCTTTAAAAGTATTTTGAATCCCAAACTTTAGAGACAGAACACTCTAATGACATTCATTTGTAAACATAACATCTAAAGCTGTTTAAGTCTTGGAAAAGTAGATTATTTTCTCTAATTATATACAGCTTATTGATTTTGCTGACTGTCTGTCTTTACTCTATACATTCATTGAGAATATTTTTAATATCGAGAGATGCAGATAACTTTTATCATAAAACAGTAAAATTTATTTAGGAATTTGATAATTTTGATTTCATATGTTTTTCTTCCTAGGACCCATTTAATTTATCTCTGATTCATAAGCTTTTTTTTTAATGTATCAACAAAGATTTTTTTTTTCACTGGTGTTAATTTGCTTTTAAAATAAATTAATAACTTTTATATTAGCTCTCATTAATTTATTCTATTATCATAAAAAAATTCTTGCATTGTTATATCTTCCTTATTTTTAAATATATAAGCATGTAGCTACATATTTTTACCATAATGTGTGTCATAATTAGTTATAAAACTGTTATTCTTTAATTTGGGTTTCTGTTTTTCAGTTCATCGAATTGGTAGAACTGGTAGATCTGGTAAAAAGGGAATTGCAACAACGTTCATTAATAAAGCTTGTGGTAAGTATATTATAATATTTTTAGTATGAGTGTGTGCATATGTATATATGTTTTGAACTGCATGTTTTGTGTGTGTAGGTTTTTAGTGATGGGGAAATGTTAGTTTGGTTTAAAGTCCTTTTTAATGCTACATTTCCAGTGTACTAATAATTTGTTTTTAAATTTTTTTTTAATATACATTTTCTCATTTTCATTATAAGCATAAGCAGTTCCTGTGAAAAAAACATTTGCACAAACTATCTGAAAAAGTGATAGTCTTAATGAATGGTAAAAAATCATTAATATTAATTTTTTATCTCAAGAGAAAAATGTCCAGAAAAATTACTTAAAATTTTGTTCATATAATATTCAATTGTGCTTCTAAGATTCAGATTGGGAGCCATCTTTGGTCTATAGATCTCAAATTGCTTTTACAGGTAAAGTTCTGAAAAGGATAGCAAAACTGTCTTTGTTGAGAGACCATGGCTATTAGAACTATCTTTTTACTGCTTATTACATTGTAGTTACAGTTTTACATGACTAATATAGTATTGAAATGTACTAATCAGGGGTAATGTTAACTGATTAACTTATTGGTTCACATATATAAGGTTTACATAGAAAATAAGAATCTTCCTCGGCTTCCAAACTCTGCTGCATTTATACTGCAGAAAATATGTACTAAAATATGCAATTTGTTCCAGTTATTTGCTGCTATATAATCTTAAAATCAAAAGTTTTTATATATGTTTTATTTTAATATTGTTTAAAATTGTATATTCACGTAGTCACATAACCTATTTTTTTCTTTTCCTACAGATGAATCTGTGCTCTTGGACATGAAACATCTGCTGATGGAAGCTAAGCAAAAAGTACCTCCATTCCTTGCTGCTTTGCAATCAGAAAATGAAAAATACTTGGATCTTGGAGGTAATTTAGTTTGTGTTTTATGGATGACAATTAAATTATTGTTTTAACATTCATTATGAAATATGTTCTAACTCTTCTAATTTTGATTTCAAGTGTCTTATTTTTTTAATGGTATAGTATAATTAATTTTAATACAGTTAAATTTCACATATATATCAAACAAACTGTAGCTAGCAACTTACATTCTATTTACCATATGAAGGAAATGAGGCAATTACAATTTGATAATAATATACCTTCACAAATAGTGACATTTAAAAAAAAAACTTTAAGGTTATTTTTAACTGGCTATTTAATGACAGTATGCCAAAAGCAAATTAAAAAAAAATCATTGGTTTGATGTAAACATGCTATAGATATTTTGACATGGTAGCTTGAAAAATCTAGATGTTTGCATTTAACCACTTTATTGTGAAGGAATTTTTCCCTTGAACCTGTAAACAAAAGGCAATTTGTACATTTGTTTTTCTAAACAAATATAATATATTTGTCTGACAAGAAATGATACTTAAGTGTGCTACAAATTAAAATTTGACCATTATTGGTTTAATCAGATGTGATCATCCTGCAAAAGACTGGTAATGATTTGTGTGTATGTGTGTGTTTATTTACTCCAAATAACCTTTAATACAGCAGTTTCTAACCTTTGTGCTACTACATCTACCTAAAAAATTTTTCTCGTGCCTCCCTGACTTTTGATAGATATAATAATATAGATATGTTTCAAATAACTTTATTACAAAAAAATACTGAACTACAATTAACAGAATAGCAAGATTTTTTTATAACAATACAAACAAGCATATTTATTTTTATATTAAATTACTTATTAAATTACATCTAATGCATCAAAATTTAATGCAAGGGTTGTTTATTGGCACAAAGTTTATCAAATCTTGGGGGCAATGGGGAGAGTGCCACTCGTAACTCTTTTTCGACTATTAACCTGTTTAGATATTTGGATTTGATTGCAGCCAGTGCCAAAAAGCCTGTTTTGCATAAATAAGACATTACAAACGGTAGAAGCACTTGCATTGCTTTGCAATGCAACAATTCATACACTCCACTAAGACTCATCCAAAACTGAATTATGGTTTCATTTTGAAACTTTTGTTTCAGTGAGCTATAGCATGACAATTCTATCGATTTTTCTTTTTCGGTGATTATCAACTAAAATTTGTCTTCTTCATTGTCGATAAATGGATTCTTTATCCACAAAACTTTGAGAAATCAAGGTCTTTGAAAAATGCAGCACTAAACCATCCAAGTGTTCAATAAAAAGATTTTGCTTCAATATTGGCTGTGGCCCAGAAATCTTTTGAAAGTGGAAACATATCCAACTCATTATTTTGTAATTTGTATTTCCATAACTTCAACTTTTTAATGAAAGCTTTTGCTTTGTCTTTTTGAACAAGGGGATGCATTTGTGATCCCTGCATTGATTTATTTAAAGCACTCGATTTTCCAAAAATTTCAAGCAAGTATGCAAGTTTAACAATAAAATTATCATCCATCCACAAATGTGCCTCTTCATGGTGGTTTTCTTCGAGAAAGGTTGCTATTTCTTCTTTGAGCTCAAACACCCTTTGAATCATTTTTGCCCGAGATAGCCAGAAAACTTCACAATAATACAGAAGTGAGGTATAATTAGCTTCTGTTTCAACACACAGCTTTACAGACAACCTAGCTCTCAAAGGACTGTTCTTAATGTAGTTTATAATTTTTATAGCTTTAGTAAAAATGTTGTTCAGTTCCTCATATTTTTTTACACTAAAGCTGCTCTTTGAAGCAAACAGTGGAAGCACCGGATAGCATATGGTGCTTTCCCTTTTGACCACTGCTTGAAGGACTCTGTGCCCTGACATTGAGTAATCAGTATACAGTCCAATGCAATTATTCCATGTTATGTCGTTTTCTTCACAAAAAAAAACTGTCTATTATATTAAAACATCTCAATGGATGTGGGTTTTCCAGGAATGGGTATGCAAAATAATATATCTTCTAATATATTTTTCTGCAACATATTGAATGTATGCAATTAAGTAGGCATCTTTAGCTATATCAGTTGCCTCATCTACTTGAATGGAAAATTTCAAAGTATGCAGCTGAGAAACTAATTGATTGCAAATATCTTCAGATATATCATTGATTCTCCTTCTGACTGTATTATCAGCAAGCGGAATTTGCCGCAACTGTTTTGCATACGATTCAACGAACATTATTCGAACCATGTCAATAGCTGCTGGTAAAATTAGGGTTTCTCCTATTGTATGTGATTTCTTACATTTCATGATTCGGTAAGAGGCATGAAGCCAATAATGCGTTTGGTGTAACTGAAAGTATTTTTTTAAATGTTTGCTTCTGAATATTTATCTCTTCCAATTTTCTTTTTAAAAAATCTATTGGTTTCAAATGTATTCGGAATGTAGTTTCATGGTGCCGTTTTAATTTGACTGGTCTCATACTATCAGAAGCCAAAACTTTTTAACACAACAAGCACACTGGTTTTTCGAAGCCATCTATAATAACACTTGTGAATCCTAACAAAACATACAATGAACTGTATTGTCTTTTCTTAGGGGCTTTACCTCCTTCTTTTTTGCTTTTATTCCCTTTTGTATCAGCATCAGTATCTTCATTATTGTCAACTTTTGTATTGTAACCACTTAAAAATTTATCCAATCTAAAAAAATATTATTTAAAATAAATTAAATATAATTATAAAAATATACTAACGATTATTTTTAGAAAGAAATCGTGATTAAAAACTATATCATACCCCATCAAAGTGCTTCAGTTGACACTTTAGCTACGAGTCATGTTTAAATTTGAGGTTATTGTTTCATGCAACTTGCAGTCAATTTTTGCATTGCAGAAACAGAGCGTTTGCAAAGGTGCCATTTTTTAAAACTTTCTGCTCAGGATAATTTTTTGATAAGAATTAAAACGAATGTATAAAAGTGTAATAAAAATAAACATTTCTTCACTCAATTTGTACTGTTACGTTACGATATGAAGTTTATAGATATTATGGTATGAACATTAATTCTTTATTAAAGTTTTGTTGCCTCCCCTAGCAATAGTCCATGCCTCCCAAGTTGGAAACCATGGCTTCAATATATTTTTTCCTTATGAAAAGTGTACACTGCTTTACATCAGTTACTTGATTCTTGCATAATTTTCAATCATCCATATTTTAACTTGCATTCAGATTATGATAAAACTCTTGTAACTTCAATTATAACCATTAAAACAGCAGGGAAAGAAATTTTCTTGAGTTTTCATAGTTTTCATAATTATTTGACAATGTTTAAGTAAAGCCAGCTTGAGGGTATGTGGTGCCCTCAGGCCAGTTTAGCTTACAGTACCCAATCATTTTGTTTTAATTTAAAGTTTTTGAGCTGTATAAATTTGATAGATGGGCCATCACATAATAGAAAATGTTAAAAAAAAAAAGTACATAAAATTAAATTTACAAACTCTATTTACAATAGATAGGTAACAATAAATTATTCAAAAACTAAACAAAAAAATTCTTGAATAAAGTATTTAAAATTATGTTTATAAAATAGGTGTATAATAACAATTAATGTAATTTTGTAAAAACAGCAATCATTTAGTGTGGGTTATTAACGTAGGATTACTTATCATTGCTTATCTCTTTTATATTTATGTATGTATGTCTTACGTATATATTTATCTATATATATACTACATATGTATACATATACAGTTGAACCCGGTATATAATGAACTCACGGATATAGCGAACGAAAATTTGGTCCTGTTATTTTCCTATTGTACATAATTTAATTAGTATTATGTCGGTTTAATGTAAATTAATGATTTTAGTCGATTGAATTCATTAATGATCATTAGTAATAGATTTTATAAATTTTTTTAAAAAACATCATTATTGAATACACATTGCAACTAATGAGATATATATTTTGTGAACTCTAGCATTTTTCTTTACGGTTCGGATAAAGCGAACAAAACCTTTGGTCCCTTAAAGTTGGTTTATAACAGGGTTGTAATTTAGCTTTCCAAAGGACTGTTATGGATGAACATACTCCTATGTTAAAAATCGTGAATAAAGTATATAAATTGTGTCTATAAAGCACTAGAATAATTATTGAAAATCGTTGCAGGAAAAAAAGTTACTTTATTAACTATTACTTTTTTATCTGATGTTGTTATCCCAAAGTTATTGTGCTCCTACCTAGGCTGGTGCTTTTTGTGCCTAAGCCGAGAGCTGGCCCTGTGGGGGAGTATGTATTAATTAATAACAATAATACATATATATGTATGTGCATATGCAAAACATTACCTAGATCTGAGCCTGTGGGGGAGTATGTATTAATAACAATAATACATATACAGTGGCTCCCAAAAGTGTTCATACACTTAAGATTTTCAATGAAATAGGGGTCTATCCCCTATGAAATAGACCCCTATGAAATAGGGGTCTATTATTAAATGTCCATTTTGAAATATTCATTGTAATTAATGGATAGACTCCTATTTCATTGAAAATCGTAAGTGTACGAACACTTTTGGAAGCCACTGTGTGTGTTTATATGCAAAACATTACCTAGATCTGAGCCTGTGGAGGAGTATGTATTAATAACAATAATACATATATATGTGTGTATATATACAAAACATTACTGTAGCAATTTCCAATAAATGTGCTAGAATTAACTTATCTGTTCCTTTCTTTTGTGATTTTAGATGAAAGAGGCTGCTCATACTGTGGTGGTCTTGGTCACAGAATTACTGACTGTCCGAAATTGGAAGCTATGCAGAATAAGCAAGCTTCAAACATAGGACGAAGAGACTATTTGGCTAACAATAGTGCTGACTGGTGAAGTGTCTTCGACGATTATAATAATTTATATATATATGTGCTTGTGTTTAATTATGTACATAATATGTATATATTTCATTTTATGGCTTGTAAAAATTCTTGTATAAATATATGAAACATGTACCATCAGTATTTGGCTAACAATAGTGCTGACTGGTGAAGTGTCTTTGACAATTGTAATAATATATATATATGCTTGTATATAATTTTGTACATAACAATATGTATATATATAATATTATGACTTGTAAAAATTCTTGTATAAATAAATAGATGAAACATGTACTGTTAGTTTTGCTTGTTATTATTGAATTCTCTTTACTCATATATGACAAAATGAACCAAGATAATTATATATGAAAATTATCTTGCTTAATGATATCATCAACCATGATTACAACATACTTTCTGAATTAAAATGCAATGTTATTTATACTGAATTTTTTTTTTTAAAATCTTAATTTTAATGATAATATTTGGAAGTGAAACTGCTGTATGGAATCCATGCTAAGATTTATTAGCAAAATTTTCAGATTGCTTTACTTAATTCAAATTATAAAACTTTAAAGTGTAATTTTATGCATTTAAAAAAAAATTGTTACAGACAGAGCATTAAAGCAATTTTAAAAATACTTTTATTTATTTTTTTTAAGTGACTTATGCCACTTTCAAAATAAATAGCTCATATATATATATATATATGTGTGCCCTTGATTATGAAAGTGGTCTAAGCATTATACCGGTGATTACAAAAGTTATATATTTTTCACTTTAATATATTTAAAGGGTTAAGTTTGAACAAACTTAAATATTTTATATAGTGTAAAAATATACTTTAAGGTTCAATTTTTAAATTTTTGCAGACTGCTTCAGATTACTTTAATGTAAAAGAATGCAATGTGAAAAGACAATAAAAAAGGAAGAGTTTATTAAAGATGCTTGACTTTCAACACTTTTTAATCAACGGCACAATGACTTAGATTACTTTCATACTCAAGGGCACATAAATGCATATATCTATATACATACACACATATACATTCTTTTGTGGAATACTGCCTTTAATGTTTATGTAATCCAGCAAAATATTATAAACGATGAAAAAAGGCATGCGGTTTTCAACATATATTCTATTAAAAAAGATTGAATTTTTACCACTTTGTAATAACCCAAGAAAGAAAGAAACAAAAATTATTGCTTCAAGTAACAAAAAACATTACTGATAATATACATATTACTTCGTTTTGTAATGAATTGTTTAATGTTAAGAATCGCTTTGGATTATTGGGCCTGAAAACGGTTATGGAGCTTTTTTTTTTAAAATTTCTTTCCTGTCTGAACCTTGCTGATTGCGCATTTCGGTTTAAAGTGCTTCTTACATTTAAAATCTTTAATACAAATTATTTGTATTACAGTGCCACACATAATTATTTATTGAAAGTATTGAACTAAAACAGAAGGTTACATTACAACTGATACTAGTATAAGATTAACAAATATTGACTTTTGTTATTTATGAATTGCAAACAAAATGATATAGAAATAAATTATTTTTATAATTTCGGATACATTAAAATATTAAAGAAAAAAATCGCAACAAATTTCTCTGAACACCTGGGGCATATTAAAAGAACCTTGGTTAAAAATCTTTGAACGTTTGTACCATAGTCTATGGTAGTGGTGCGCAAACTGTTTTCAACCGCAACCTACTTTCTTTAAATAAAAAATCACTTGACCTCCAGCGAAAAATTTTGGTACAAGCAAAATTTAAGAAATTGGGAAAGTGTTAACAAAAAAGAAAATTATATAAGCAAGTTTTGACAAACTACATAGGATGGAACTTGAATAGTGGCAACTAGATATGTACAAAGCAGTGACAGATGCAGGAGGGGGGTGTTAAATAAGGGTATAGTGCTTTCCAGCACAAGATTTTTTTTTCTTTTCGAATGCGGAGGCACTTCTCGCTAGACATTCTCCTGTATGTACACCACGATGCTGCTGGCCATTCATTTAAGGGGCTCCATATAAGTGGCCAGCACTACCCCTACAAGCCGGTCCTGTAATTTAGAACTGAGTCAAGTGATGAGACTGATACACTTGACCCTGCACCTCCAGAGGTAAATTTGAGAACTTGGAGGACATTGCAGTCACGACAGATTTTTCGTGCACCAGCAACCATTAGTGTACACTGCGATAGATTTGTCAGCAACGGGCATTGAACCAGTGACGTTCAAATCACTGGCTCGCTGCCTTTGCCGCCACCTCGCCCTAGGCAGCACAAGATTGGTCATGTCTTACTAGGGATACGAACGTGTCCACTCCGTGGAGGCTCATAACCCTAACCGCTATATGGTGCAAGAGGCAGCTCTCAACCAATTATGCATATCTTTTTTTAAAAATCTTTTTAGAAAAATTTAAATTACCAAGTGAAAAATTATTCATTCAAAGGATTAAAAAACATTAAGCCATAGAAAAGAGGGAAAATCACGAATCCGGTGAGCTTTTTTGGTTCTCTTGAACAGGGGGAAGAAACTAACAATTATAAATTCGTACCAGTTAAATGTATTCAGTGTTCAAGTCAGTGAGAATAGGATAGGACAAGTATAAATATTGAGCTTAATAGCTTTGTTCAGATTATGCAAGAACAATCATTATTAGTATAACTAATTATCTAAACTAAAATAATTTGTAAAATATGAGGTGCAAATTCGCAAACTGGAGCTCTAAGTACATGAACCTTTCAAGTAAAAGTCATACCCCATTGACAACATGGAATAAGTTTAAAAATCGAAAATGATTTTGTTGTTGGCGACGCGATTTTGCAGAACGTAAATCAGAAAATTTGATGCAAATCGGTTAATCCAAAATTTCTTTGAAATCAACTTTCAAAACATATTGTTAAGTATATAACTTAATACACTCAAATTACAGCATATTTAATTTTCCAGAATTGCGAGAGCCCTTAATTTTAAACAGATTATCCTTACGCGATGAGCATCTTATTTCCAACACTATTTCAGCTTTTCATTGTAAATCAATTTTTTTTGTGTGTGTGTGTGTGCTGCGTAGTTTTTATGATTTCTTCCATTTTCGTCAGTTGATAATTTAAAACTTCATTTCTCCGACATACTTTAACATCTCTAGTAAAGAGTTAGACAGCAGACTTTGGGTCCGTACAAGTTATCCACCGAGCCTTGTAGTGGGCCAGTCCAGACCAATGAAGCTCCTGGGACCAAGAAATCTTGTTTCTGAGAATACCCTCATCAGGGGATCTAACCAATTAACTTCTAGAACTTGTTAATCTTATCTAATTTTCTATGCATTACCTACAGGCATTCAGAGCCTGACTAAGGCAGGGGCATATAGGGCAGTTGCCCCGGGCCCCCACATCAGAGGGGGGACCCCGAATCGAATAGAAATTTTATTTTATGTTTCCTTCTTTAATGAACTTTTTTTAAACAAAATATCAGTACAGTGTAAAATCCGTCAGTTTTATGTTAGCTTTTTCATTAACCTATCGTATGAACACAAAAAATCTATATTTCATAAATCCATGGCTTTCTAGGGTGGAATTTAGCTGAATTCCCCCCTAATATCAGCAAGGATATGAATTTTTCGCAGCTAGATGACAAAGTTAACAATCAGAAAACTCACGGAAACAATCAGAAAAATGACGGAAATATAACGGATAAATTTAAATAGCATTTTTGTCAAATTTTGGCTCTTCAGATGTGCTATATCCCATTTAATGATGGACATAGAATTGTCAGAAAATCAATAAAATGGACAGAACGATATTTCGTCTGACCATTGGAGGGGCTATTTTAGGCTATTTTATAGCTATTTTAGGTTCTAGTCAATTTTCTTGTCATATATCTATAATGAGGTGAAAAATTTAAATACCCCCATAAAGTTCGGTTCTTCATTACTGAAGTAGTGAAGCAGAGGGGGGGGGGGGGGCCCAAAGAAGTTTTTGCCCCGGGCCCCAATTAGGCTAAGTCGGGCCCTGCAGGCATTAGAGTGAAATTAAAATGAGCAGTTTTCTCTTCCTTCATGTTTAGAATATACTGTTATATCACATGAAATATTTAATAATAATTTCAGTACAATATTTTACACTATTTTTTCACTCATACATTAATGTATTTGATCTCTTTGAGGAATGCTCAGAGTTAAATGGCTCTTAATATAAATATCGTCGGTGTTCTGTAAAAAGGGCGAATATGTATGTAAATCTCTATGAGTATTCACCATTTTTACAGAACACCGACGAATACTTATTTTACAGCTAAGGGCCTGTTCACATAGGAGTCCGTTGCGTAGCGTTAAGGGAAAGATGACGTTGAGACGAAAATAAACCAATCATAGACGTTAAAAATTTCATTGCTAATCGTTTGGAGGTTTGTCATTGGTTAAATATATTTGAATACTTTAACGCTCCGCAACGGACTCCTATGTGAACAGGCCCTTAGGCTTTTGAGGAAACAGTACATTAAAAAAGGTAGATTTGTAAGTAGCATTTGTATATATATTTTTTAGCTTAAATAAGGTTGTTATGACAAATTGAGAAGAAAAAAATTCAGGTATTTCTCAAATATTGATTTTAAATTTTAAAAAATGTTAAACTTTATACCCATTTTTTTATCAATATTGTTGGATTTTGATTTTCTACTTTTGCATTTTTTTGTGTAGAAGTTTAAATAACTCGTTTAATTGTCACTAGATGGCGATACTGCTGTAGTTTTTGCCATCGCTAAGCTTCCTTCCCGCGATGTAATCGGTTTGCATGCAGTCTTGTAAGGAGGAGTGTCGTTTGTTGCTCGCCGTTCTATGGATTGTAATGATGTACTTCGAGACCACCTTTCATGCGAATTTCTGTTGGAATGCTTCTTCAAGTTTAAAGTTTAGAAATGCCGACATTCTTCCGCGTGAGTATCTAAACATTGCCTTGTATTAGCTGAGTTTTCTCCTTTCAATAAAGTCAGTTTGTTTCAATTGCTGGTCATCATTAACAAGTTTGAGCATTGTCAAGTTGTCATCATTGAAGGTTTTCAAACTGTTTAACATTGAATTCTTAGTATCCAGAATACAGTCATAGGAAAAACCCAGCGACCTTACGAGCTGTCTTAGAATCTTTTATCCCATAATTGCTGTGTGGTTCAGTTAGTTTCTACTAGTAAGAGTTATGTTTAACGTTAAGTGAACTGAGCCATACATTCTGTATTGGTCCGTCGAGCCGGAGGAGCTCGATTTAAGGAGAGCAGCTCTACGACAAAGTTGCGAATCGTCTTTGACGGTTCCTCCAAATCATCGTCAGGACTCTCTCTAAATGATCTACTTTATACAGGACCAAGAGTGCAGCAAGAGCTTTATCACATTCTCCTCCGCTTCAGAACCTTTCCTGTTGCAATTTGTGCTGACGTGGAGAAGATGTTTCGAGAGATCAGAGTTCACCCAGAGGATGCTGATTTGCAGAGTCAGCGCTCAGCGCTCCATACTTATCCGCACAGTCAGCGCTCCATACTTATCCACTAGGGTAATGAAGCAACTTGCACTTGATGAGAGGATCAACTATCCCTTAGCTTCTAAGGTCTGCCTCAGAGACTTTTATGTAGACGATATCATGACTGGAGAGAGCTCTGAGTTAAAGGCTGAACAACTAACCAGTCAACTATCAGAGATGATGCTTCGGGGAGGCTTCAGACTTCACAAGTGGAGTTCCAATGTTCCAGCAGTTTTGAAGAGTATTCCTGCCCATTCTAAAGCCACAAACCAATCATTATCTATTGAAGACAGTGAAACTATCAAGGTTCTTGGTATCGTTTGGCATCCAGGTACAGATTCCTTTCGTGTGTCCATCACAATTTGCAACCATCAAGACCTGACCAAACGTAAAATTCTTTCAGACATTGCCAGATTATTTGACCCTATGGGTTGGTTAGCACCAGTTGTCATAAGTGCTAAAATCTTCATACAAGAACTCTGGAATCAAAATCTAGGTTGGGATGATGTTCTCAGTGAACCACTTTCTTCACGTTGGAGAATATTCCACTCACAGCTGCCTTTGCTGGTCAACTTTAAATTGCCTAGATTTGTCATGTGTACACAGCCTATTGATATCCAGATTCATGCGTTTTGTGATGCATCAGAAAAAGCATACTGTGCTGTTGTGTATATTCGCTCAGTCACTCAAGATCATAACATTACAGTATCACTTTTAACGTCAAAAACTAGTTCTCCCGCCCTTGAAACCCTTTAAGGGTTTCAAAACACTGAATTACACATAATCTAAACAAACAATATTAACAACAATTGAAAAAAATTACAAGACATAACAAATGAAACTTGGTACATTATACAAAGTAAACTAAACAGCTACATGGAGAACTAGTCTAAAGGTAATCTACAAAGTTTGGTGATGGGACGAGTAAGTTGACCTGAATCAGTTTTTAAAGTAACAACTCGAACCTTCTCATCTTTACCGGGATGTAACTTTAACACACGTGCAAGTTTCCATTTTAATGGAGGTGCCAACTCATTCTTGATAAGGACAAGATCATCAACTGAGATATTTTTTTGTGACACACACCACTTAGGACGTTGTTGTAGTCTGGCAAGATATTCGTTGCTCCACCGGTTCCAGAAACTCTGAAGCAGACTCTGGACAAGTTGCCAACGTCCAAGATGTGATAATGGAATTGCAGTCAAATCTGGTTCAGGGATAGCTGTCAAAGCTGAACCAATGAGAAAATGGCCTGGTGTTAATGGCGATAAATCATTTGGATCTGGAGAGAGAGAACAAAGTGGTCTTGAGTTAAGACACGATTCTATTTGAGCCGCAAGGGTGAATAACTCCTCCAAAGAAAGCAAAGAGTTTCCCATAGTTCTTCTAAGGTGGTACTTCATAGATTTCACACCGGCCTCCCAAATACCACCATGATGAGGTAGGTAGAACTGGGGATTTTCACTCCTCTCGGAGTCTAAAACTTTCTCCATGTGCTGAAGCTCTATGTATTCTTTAATGAAACCTCTAACGTTCATAAACCTCTGGTCTGGCAACAAGATTTTTCTCTAGTGACTGGAATCGACGCATTGCAGTCCGAAATGAGTCACCTAAGAGAGTTGGAGAGGTATGGAAAGGTAGTTTCACCGTGTACCTTCCATCATCGTTTCTTGAATATGTAGCTGCAAAGTAATCTTCGCAGGCCTGTTCCTCTTTAGTGAGCAAGTTGGCTTTCGGAACTTCATCCAACTTCCAAAACTTGCTAAGCAACTCTTCCGTTTCCAGTTGGATGTGGTTGACATGGATAAGTGGTGGATCTGGAGTTTCCGTGTTTACATTTCCGGAAATGATCCATCCCAGTTCTGATCTGACCGCAAAAGGACAATCCTCAGTTGTTTTAATAATTTCTCCTTTTAGCATTGGCAAGGCAATACTAACACCGAGTAGAATGTCAATAGGACCTGAATGAAAGAAATTTGGATCTGCTAGCTTGAGATCACAGAAGGGAATTGCTGTCCCAGATGGTAAGGAGAAATGAGGTATATCACCAATGATTTTATTAATGATAAAAGCTGATGTCACAAATTTAGGAGAGTCCTTGAAATAAGGAGTAAACTTAAGGGTTGTGACATCAGCTTTTCGTTTACATATGTAGTCTGATGCTCGTAGATGCAGCAAGTAAAGTAATGTTGCTATGGTTTTCCTATCATGTGAACTTCATACTTAGAACGTCCATCACAAAGGGCTCTCATACAAAATCAACTCATGATGAAATGTCAAAAATATAATATTTCTCCTTTTGCAAACAGAATAATAAGACAAATTCAATTAAAAATTATCTATGGAGTCATTCATAGTTTTATACAATGTTGTAGGTGTTTTCTTTTTTATTAAATAATAATATTAATTACAATTTAATGGTATCTCTTCATTTAAAAAAATTATTTGCATTAATATGGTGAGAACTGCCGAGATTTGAAGTATCTCGATTTGAGAATAAAGTGACTTACGCCACTTTCAAAATAAACTGCTCATATATATATATATATATATATATATATATTTATTTATTTATTTAAGTTTAGGAATCATAGCCCTAGCTATTCGGCTGCAGATGTTTCCGTTAAAAAAAAAAAATTAACTCAGCCGTCCTTCGGTGCTGCACTTAACGAATCTGATTCCTCACTTTAAATGAGACATATTCCATAAATAGAATTTTAGGTTTCCGCCTAACGTCATACATCGGATGACCGTGAGGTGATCTCATCCGCAATGAAATATTTCATTTCTTTTTCAATTATTCACATCCTTTGGTTGATTTGCCATATTAGCATTAAGTATAGTGTAAATAATAGTTCGTAGTGCTCTAATAATGAAAATTTGCCTATTTCATTAGTGAATTTAATCGTAGAGGTAGAAAATTGACATATACTGAAGCATGCCCAATTCTTTTAAGGTATCTGCCAGCCTACGGTTCAGAGCACTTTTTTTTTAAAGAAAAATAGACACTACTGATTAAATACATATATTTTTAGTTCAAATGGGATATAAAATCATAGAAACAAATGTAATTTTGGTAAAAATTTAGTAACTTTTTAAAATAGAGTGAATTTTAACGAGGATTACATTCCTCCATAACGGTCCTCCGGAAAGCAAAATTTCAGATGTCCGGCATCTCGAGTTATAATTTGGCAGCACGCCAAACCCAGTCTGTATCTCTTGGGCAAGCAGTAATCAGTTAAACAGAAAAGTACCAAAATGCGTGAAAATTTTGACACACACACAAATATACATATATACATACATATATATATATATATATATATATATATATATACACGTACGTACATATATATATAGATACATATATACATATCACGTACGTACGTACATACATACATATATATATATATATATCCATACAAAAGAGGTAAGCAACGATAAGTAATCCTAAGTTAATAACCCCCGGTAGTTACGTTAGGAGAGACTACCTGAATTTTTTTTTCTATTTTATAAATGTTTAGTACAATGGAGTTTTTACGCCAGAGACCTTACACTCTATTCAACTCGATATATTCTAATTTCCTTTATACTATATACTACTGCGACACTTATATCCGTGTTCTGAACTGAAAGTTTTGCAATATATCCAAAAATCCCTGAAATATACCAAAAAACTGAAAAAACACCGATTTTTTGAAAAAGAAAGTTCTTTTTGTTTTTCAAGCACAGGTACCTGTAGAATGGTTCAATTAACACATATAGCTTAGCTTTTAGTTCAAAACATAGTTAGTGATATGTAAAACACTATTGCAAAATTTCATTGAAATATATCGAAAATTTTTAGATGATTAGCTTTCTCATTTACAAAAGTAACTGAAAAATGAGTTTTCCAAAAAATGCATTTAAATATACTACTTCCGGTCTTTGAATATGGTTTCCGGTTTATTAAATGGGCCATAATTTCTCATCCAATTATCGTACGAATAAAAGTACAGCAGTTTTAGAATCCTAAAACATAGACTTTTGAAATAGAGCAATGAAAAAAAAAATTCGAGATTTTGCACCAAAACAGCTATTTCAACGTAGGGGGATAGATACATATTAAGTAATAACATAACATTTAATAAAATAAATTTTAGTTCATAAAAATAATTAAAATAAAGATTTAGAATGTTTTTGTTTTTTTCGCCTGGCAGAGTAAGAGTGCACGTGCCGTTGAATTTTTCTCTCTCTCTTTCTTAATTTATTTTTTATTTTCCCCCAACTGGCTATTTTTATCCCAACTGAATGAGTCTCCATCTGAGCTATATATTTCAGTGATTGTTTAGATCAAACTTCTTGGAGTAAGCTGTATTTATTTATCATTCATTAAATCAGGGATTTCCCAACATTTTTATTTTTGTGGCAGCCTTGGAAATGAGATTAGAAACTACGGGCACCCTTGTTAGAATTTTAGTATTTTCAATTTTAACGTAGGATTACGTTCCTCCATAACGGTCCTCCGGAAAGAAAAATTTCAGACGTTAAAACCTTCCGTCCGTACCTCGCGAGTTATAATTTTGGCAGCGCGCCAAACCCAGTCTGCATCGCTAGGACTAGCAATAAACAGTTAATCAGAAAAGTACCAAAATGCGTCAAAATTTTGACATACTTATATGTATATATACACATACGTACATATATATAGATACATATATACATAACACATACAAAAGAGGTAAGCAGCGATAAGTAATCCTATAATTACCCGCGGTAGTTTCGTAGAAGAGACTACCTGAAATTTTTTTAGATATTAAATTTTAAAGTGGAATATATTTCAGGAACATGATAATTTGAAGTTCAAATAAATACTTACCATATTTTTCGGACCATAAGGGCCTGTTTACATAGAATCCGTCAGCGTTAGCGTTACTCGTATTGACATATTTCAAACCAATCATAAACCTTAAAAATTTCTTTGCTAATCGTTTGGACGTTTATAATTGGTTAAATAAATTTCAATACGAGTAACGCTGACGCTGACGGATTCTATCTTCTATGTGAACAAGCCCTTAGACGCACCTTTTTGCGTAAAAATATAGACTTAAAATTGGGGTGCGTCTTATGGTCTGAAGGTAACTTTAAAATAAAATTAATATTTTTATTATATATATTATATATATTATGCATTTTATATATATATTATTTATCAAATATATATTTTTGATCTTTATTAAGCAAGACATTGAAAATAATCTTTATTTACATGACAAAATACAAAATATTCTTTTCTAAAAATACTCCCATAAATTTGAGGTGCGTCTTATCGTCCGGTGTGTCTTACGGTCCGAAAAATAAGGTACTCCATTTCTGATTTTATTCATTCATTAAAAGATATAAGTAACGGACAGTAGAATAGGATATATTCAGTGGTGGGATTCAGCTGGTTCGCACCGGTTCTGTAGAACCGATACCTAATGTAGGTATCGGTTCTGCAAACCGTTTGCTAATGAGCGTCAGCTGCATCGTTCCCAGGACAAACATTTTTTTAAAAATAAACCTACCCTATACCAGGTTGCCGGTCTTATCTGATTGGAAAGGAATGAAATCCTACTTTTACAGTGCAAAGATTGTTAAAAATAAATAACATAGCCTATGGTAAAAGCAAAGAAAATTGCAAGTGGGGAAACCAATTGCGACATGGAATTCGACTTTGTAAATATATTTTATTATCTCATAGTCTTCATACAGCATTGATTCGGTCCCATGCACATTCTAGTGTATCTGTTTTATTATGTATGTCCTAAGATGTATGTGTGTTGGGTTCGCGCCTGTATTTTGTACCGGTTTCTGGAAGAAAGGTATGTACCTCCCGGAGGCAAATTTAGCTTAAAAAAGAGAGGTTTTGTATAAGAATAAAAGCGTGACTTGCCACCCCTTCTCGGCTGTAAAGGGGTCTAGCGTCCCCATAGCAACGGCCTAGCAACATCTTTTAGCCAATGAGAGCTGAAAGGTGTTTGTTCGAGGATAGCTGACCTCTGCTCGCCCCAGTTCAAAAAGAAGTAATAAAAAAACGTTTTTTGAGTCAGTTGGAGTTTTAGCAGCGACAGATATAGGACCTCGTGGTGGTCCTATCGATCCTATCCGCCATTTTTTTTTGGCTTGCTTCGCCGATTCCGCTGGTCGACTTATGTGAAGCGAGATGCTTCTATTCCATACGAAGGTGGTGGTAAGTTAATATTATTTCGTGTTATATTTATCAGGTGAGAGCACTGTGATTTTATTTTGTGTAATTTGAATTTTATGTGTTATAATAATCTTTTAATGTATGATATTAATTGATAGGATTATCTCTGTAAAAGTTTGTAGTCAGTGTATAAATTAATGTAAGTAATATGAAGAGAAATTAAATGGTTACTGTTGGTATATATATATAAATGCTACAAAGTGTTTTTAACTTTTCACACCAGATGGTGCTAAGTGTCTGTATTTGTCCTTTTGTATGTAAATGTATATTTTCTGTAAATAAAACTCAGTTGGAATGTAGTCCTTGAACGTGTGAGACACAACATTTGGCAGCAGAGCTTCGTGGTTGTTTTTCTCCTCGAAGAGCCAGTCGCATCGACATCCGGTCGCCGATGAATTCAAAATGCAACTGTGAGATTTCCTAAAGCGAAAGTTTAAACGATAGCGAAGAAAATGGATAACATGAAAAGCATTCCGTTGTTGAATAGTGGAAATTATTTACTCTGGTCTATGAAAATCAAGGCAATTTTAACTTTAAAAAGATTAATAGATGTTATCTATGAAGATAGACCACAGGATTTAAAATTACTAGAAGATTGGAAAACAAAGAATGATGACGCTGTAGCCTATATTTTGCTATCACTTTCAGATGAACAGAGTCTCCAATTTGCAGAAGAAACCAATGCCAAAAATTTATGGGAAAAAATAAAAAGGGTTTTCACAGGAAAAAATGAAGACCGGAAGATAGATGCTGGAAATGAGCTAAAGAATATAGAAATGCAAGAAAACGAAAATGTATCTGACTACATAGCCAGAGCAAGGGGACTTTCTATGAAGTGTAGCGCACTTGGTTTGAACATTTCAGAACGTGAACTGGTTTACTACACAGTTCGTGGACTTAACCATAAATTCGGGAAAATAAGAGAAATATTGAAGACGCAAAGAGAAAAAGAAATTGATGAAATATTAGAAATTTTACGCGAAGAAGAGAATACCCATTTAAAAATGAACTCAAATTCCATATCCAGAAAAGGAGAAGCTTTCCATGTTAAAAAAAGTAATAGAAACGTAAAACTTTGCTGGATCTGCAACAAATCCAATCACATAGCCAGAAATTGTTTTTTCAGGAATAAAACAGGAAACAGGAGTGGAAATGCACCCGACAACGTGATAAGAACATTACCTAACGACAAAACCAAAAACAAGCAAAAAATGAGATTCGCGAACGCAGCATTTGAAAACGAAAATCAGAACTTTGCCCTTATGACAGACCCAGAACATTCCGACGCTACTTGTGAGGATATTTGGATTTTGGATTCTGGAAGCAGCTCACATATGTGCAAGGACCTTAAATTTTTTGAAAACTTTAATTCCGATGTTGGTCATATTAACTTAGCAGGTAAGAATTCTGTTTTAAAATCTATTGGCGAAGGAAAAGTTAAAGCTAAGACATTTGTAAACAATATTGAAAATACATTAACTATTGATAATGTGATTTATGTACCTGATTTAAGATGTAATTTGTTATCCATGACTAAATTAATGGAAAGAGGTTATAGTATTCAATCATATGATAATTATGTTTTGGTTTTAAGCAAAACTGGTCAAGTTGTTTTAAAAGCTGAGAAAGTAAATAATCGCTTAGAAATTATAATGAAACCTTGTATTGATAATAATTCATCTGAATTATTAGAGTGTAACTTTGTTAAAAATGTAGAAAATTATGAATTATGGCATAAAAGACTTTGTCACTTGAATCCTCAATATATGTCTAAAATGAAAGATATAATTGATATAAATGTTAAAGAATCTGAAATTTTAAATTGTGAATCATGTAATATCAGTAAATTAACTCGTAAAAAACATTGCAAAATTAATATTGATCAAAGTAATTCTGTTTTGGAATTAATTCATGCTGACTTAGCTGGTCCTATAAATATTGATTCATTGGGTGGTTCTAAATATTTTTTAATGCTTGTAGATGATTATTCTGGTATGTATTTTTCTTATTTTATAAAACATAAGTATGAAGTATTTGATGTGTTTAAAAATTTTAAAGAAAGGTATGAAAACCTAACAAGCCGAAAAATCAAACGCTTAAGAACCGATAATGGATTAGAATTTGTGAATAAGGAAATGACTAAATTCTTACTGAAATTTGGCATATCTCATGAAAAAACAGTACCGTACAACCCAGAATCAAACGGAAAAGCCGAGAGGGCTATAGGAGTTTTAGTAGAACGCGCAAGAACCTTACTATATGAGAGTAAACTACCTCAAAAATTTTGGGCGGAAGCCATATCCTGCAGTACTCATGTATCGAATATTACACCGCGCAAATATAAAAATAAACTTCCGATGGAAATATGGACAGGTAAAGAACCCAAAATAAGTTATTTAAAAACTTTTGGCTGTGTAGCTTATTATCATATTCCTAAACAATTTCGTAATAAATTTGATGTTCCAGGGAAACGCGGAATTTTTGTCGGTTATTCCAGAGATAGAATAGCATATAGGATTTATGACATCGCAAAAAATACAGTGATTGAGGAACGATCAGTTAAATTTGACGAAAAATTAAAAGGCAGCGAATTCATAACGAAAAATTCGGAATCCTATTTATGGAATGTTGAAAATCTGAGTCAGTTCAATTTTTCAAATTTAGAAGCAGAAACAGAAATTAACCCGCGTGAAGATAATCAAAGTGAAATTAATGACACAAAATCATTACAAAATGAAACCGCAAACGATCAAAGAGTGGAAAACTCAAATCATGAGTTATCACCTAAATTAAGGCGTCCCGAACGTATAAAAAATAAGTCAACGGCGAATTTGGCCTTAAGTAACTCTACTCGGGAGGAAAATAATTCAATACCTGAAAATTATGAGCAAGCAATGAATAGCATTAAACATAATAAGTGGAAAATCGCGATGCAAAAAGAATTAGAGTCAATGAATAAGCATGATGTCTTTGAAATAATTGAAAGACCTAAAAATGTAAAAATAATCAAAAGTAAGTGGATTTATTCAGTTAAAACAATTAATGACGAGGAAATTTATAAAGCAAGACTCGTAGCGGCAGGTTTTAATTTAATTAAAAATAAAGACTATTCAGAGTCTTTTTCGCCTGTTGTTAATATAGAATCATTTAGATTATTGATATCATTAGCTGCAAAATTAAATTTATCTGTAAGATTTTTTGATGTCAAGACAGCTTACTTGTATGGCGATATTGAAGAAACTGTTTACATGGAAATCCCACCAGGTTATGAAGAACAATTTGGTAAGAACAATGTATGTAAATTAAAGCGTAGCTTATATGGTTTACCACAATCTGGTAGAAATTGGCATATTAAACTTAAAAATGAACTGAAAAGGATTGGCCTCAACCAGCTTGCATCTGACAATTGTGTTTTTATTACAAGTAATGAAACTGATTTTTTCGCAATTTGTATTTATGTAGATGATTTGGCAATATTTTCAAATAATTCTAAATTATGTGAAGAGATAATACTTAAGCTTAGAAAAACTTTTGAATTAAATGAAACTACAGAAAATTCCAAATTTTTAGGTATAGAAGTTCTACAAAATGAAAATGGTATTAGTTTATCGCAAACGCATTACATTGAATCTCTGATAAATAAATATGGATTGGAAAACTGTAAGAAAGCTAATACACCAATAACTAAAGGTGAGGATAGATGTTTTAATCCCACGGATGATTTAGTCAATCAGACTGAATATCAGGAAATAATAGGTGAGATTTTATATTTGGCTAATAGAACTCGCCCAGATCTCGCTTTTGTCACTAGCTATTTATCACAATTTAATAAACGACCGGAAAAAAGGCATTATACATTAGCTAAAAGAGTTTTGAAGTATTTAAACGCAACAAAAAATAAAGTTTTGTTTTATGACAGAGAAAATGGTTTTTTAAATTGTTGCGCAGATGCCAGTTGGGGAAATGCTGAGGGAGGCAAATCATTTTCAGGTTGTGTTATAATGATTGGTAATTCACTTCTTACGTGGAAAAGTAGAAAACAAAAATGTGTTGGACTATCCACATGTGAAGCAGAACTGCTAGCTATCGCCGATGTTGCAAGAGAATTAACTTGGACTCTAAACATGTTAACTGAATTAAAATGTGAAAATTTTGTTAAGAGACCTGTAGTCTTATATAGTGATAGTCAATCAGCCATCGATTGGTTAAATAGTGGTAAGTCATCAAATAAAACTAGACATGTGAATCTGAAATTCCATTTTGTCAAAGATCTCATTGAAAATGATACTATAAAGACTAAATATGTGAATACTAATGAGATGATTTCTGATTTCTTAACCAAGGCTGTAACATTTGATAAATTGTTATTCTCATTGAAGAATATATGTTTAATGTAAATGTGCTGTTAATGTTCTGAAAAGATAAAACCCCTTTTCGCAGGGGGAGAGTGTTGGTATATATATATAAATGCTACAAAGTGTTTTTAACTTTTCACACCAGATGGTGCTAAGTGTCTGTATTTGTCCTTTTGTATGTAAATGTATATTTTCTGTAAATAAAACTCAGTTGGAATGTAGTCCTTGAACGTGTGACACACAACAGTTACATTAGATATTAAATTTGAGTACGTGCTCTTCAGTTATTCTCAGACATGTGTCAGAGTGAATTTCTCAAATTAATAATTTAGCAAAAAAATAAATAATTAAATAATAAGCCACTATACAGAATATGCTAATTAGCATATGTTCTAACTTAATTTAATACCAATCAAACAGCAATATGGAAATATCTTCAAAAATAGTTTGTCAGGCATTTAATATTTTAAAACTCTTTCTTAAAACATAATCTAGTTTTGTGTACCTCTATTGTTTTTATTTGAGTAATTAATTCATGAATTATTAAACTACCTTTCGTTATATCTTTTGGTATACTTAAAATGGACATTAGGACATAGAACCTGTTGTTAATTTATCTGAATCCCACCGCTGGATATATTAATACAGTTTCAAAAATAGCTATGAGATTCAGAATAGTATTACACTAGAGGACTATAATAGAAATCGCTAAAAAGTTTTGCTTTATTTATGCGAGACTTGAGATGAATGCTTAGAGCACAAATGTGTGAAATCAAGCTTAACAGTTATGGGCGTGAGAGTAAGCTCATTCATCCTTAGGAACGAGTGCATGGATCTGTCATAATCTGTCAGGCGTGAGAGCCATTAATTCAGCTTAATATTTATTTTAGGTGGGACTTACTAACCAGTATATGCAAGTCTACCAGTAAAGATGGTCATAATTTATCTGTTTTCAGCCGCATAACTCCTTGTCTTTTAAACTCGCAGCAAATTTTTTTTCTCATTTTGCGTTGATACATCTGTACATTTTACTGTACAGAAATTTTATGGAATGTAAATACCAGATAATCTTTAGCTGTATTCTGTGGAATTTCAATGATCTTCGTTCTGAAATCAATTTTTGTTTAGTAAAAATTACCGTGTTTCCCCGAAAATGAGACGTAATCAGAAAATAAGCCCCATCATGATTTGTCAGGATACTCTTAGTATTAGCTCTAACCCAAAAATAAGCCCTGTAACGACTTTGCCTAAAATGAGAGTGACAGCCTTTTACATTTAACCAACACATTTATTAATTTTCTTGGTTAAATAAGGCAACTGTACACTGTACAAAATATTAAATTTACAAACATACTAGGGTTCGCGATGCCATAAGTTGGCTGGACTCTCCGCTCCGGCGAGGCACGCGTCCGTTCAGGGACCTTCTCACAAGATCACTTATCACCTCGGAAAAAAACTGACAACTGAGCTCCTACTGCCCGGGTGTAGAGTCTATCATCTTATTCTTTCCTTCTGAGGGGTCTGTAGGTTACGTCCCTTTCGTTACCGCTTGCCGCTTCCACGTGCCTCGAAGGCTCCAGCCAGTCGGCACTAAGCTTTCTGGGATCCATTGTCATAGAAGGGAGACTTTTCAAAGGATGTTCTTGTCCCAGAAGTAATCAGAAGAGTCTCTGCGCCTCGTCTTTTGTGACAATAAACGGTTAGGTCACCTTTCGGCCCTGATGAAAGAATTTTAGTTTACAAAGGGGTGTCCGCTTCCTTGGAATTTTCACGTGAGCAATGCCGAGGGATGCCATTACAGCCCAGTTAAAATCGGACGGCACACTTATTGCCGAATGCCCAACCGTTTGGCATGTGCGTACGTGTGTCGTGACTGCCCGGAGTACAGTCACGACACACGTACGCACTTGATAACTAACAGACGTGGTTGTGACTTATTAGAATCTTCGAAATTCAATACCTCAAGTGTTGTAACGGACGTACTTATGCAATCTTGTGAAATAAAGAAACGTTTTCTGAATTTTGTGCCTACACTTTTTCCATTGCATTTGTGTAGCTCGTCATTCTTCAGTTTTTGTTGCCGCTTCTATTTTGGGAGACTTAATTTCCGCTTGATTTAATAATAGATTTACAGGGAATATTTCGATCCCCAAACAAGATCATTGCAAAAAGAATGAGTATTTGGTCTAGTACAAGAAAGGAATCATAGGACTCTTGGAATAAGAATCTTGCAGCTTTCTGCGGTGGCGTAGCGAGGGGGAGGCAAGGGGGTCTCATGCCCCGGGCGCCACTCGCAGAGGGGTGCCACATAGTCCCCAAGACAAACAAGATTTTCCAAAAAGGTATCCCAGAAGGGCGCCAAAAAGGTATCGTGCCCCGGGCGCCAGTTATGCTCGCTACGCCACTGGCTTTCTGCAAAGAAAAGTTGCACTTCTGAATGGTCCGAATATGGTTTCAAAGTACGATAACATCTGTCAACAGGTGATTCAAGAAATGCTAAGAAGCGCAAGTTTAGATCAGGTCGGCAACCATTGTTTCCTAAGTTGGAAGCATGAAGCTATTTAGCTTCATGGTTGGAAGATATCTGTGAATGGATTCCTGACAGAAGAGTTAAAGGCTTTGATTGTTCATAGGGCTGATATCCCAGCATTTTTCCTTGCAATGGTGATGTTCCAGAAGATGACATGACTGTACTTTAATAAATGTAAATATTTTATATGAATAAATATACTGTTGTAAATGAATGAACATTTTTGTGCATGAAAAACTAAGATATCCCTGGAAAATAAGCCCTAATGTGTCTTTTGGAGCAAAAATTAATATAAAACCTGGTTTTATTTCACGGTATATAACCACTAAAATCAAATTTTTAAAAATAAAGTTTAAAATGTGCAAGTCTCTTCACTTCTTTTATGTTAAAAATGCTAGCTTACTTTATAAATATCAAAAAAGAAAGATATTTGTATTTCGAGCTAGAGCTGAAGCTAATTCAAATTCAACTGGACTCAATCTTGAAATTGATTCTGAACTCATCTCCGATGTCTATGTAAAGTGATTCGGTGATACAAGCTGGTTGACACGAATTTGAAGCCTTCAGTTAAAATGGCTTAATCTACGTATTTACACATTTACAATAGAGGCGAGTTAAGACTCGGTCTCCTACATCCGAGACCCATTGATTTTGAGTATGCTTGAGCCAGGGTGCAAAACAATCTTTCGCCAAAAGCAAAAGGCTTTAGCACGTTGACTGCCTCCATAGGAAGTTAAAATGATCACTGGTATGCCAAACTTAAAAACACTAGTTTAACCGTTTGTAAAGGGTTTCAAAATATGTCAACACTATCACTTTAAAATAACAGGTATCAAGAAAAATCCAAATAATTTTGGTGAAAAAGAAATAAACTTAGAATTTCTCCAATAAAAACAATCGTTTTGAGCTTAAAAATACAAAATTTTAACATACTGCACACGTGGCTGTGACAGTAAGAAAATAAATATTTAAAATTTTTTCCGAGCCGATAATAGATGGCGCAGGGTGTCCAAGTTTGATTTTTTTTTTAAGAACTTATACAGTTCCACCTACAAACATAAAGTCATTGCTGAACTGCCCAGGAAATTTTATTTAACATAATATGCAATAATACCGGTGACCCACGGGTGATGCTCACGGCACAGAAGGAAAAAATTTGACACCCACCGGTGAGGCTCATGGCAGTGAACCTGTTAAATACTAATTAAACTGCCATATTTCCTATCTTATTTAAGTTACCTTGAAGAAGATAAATAACTAATTTTTAGATCTAAGTTCATTCAGGTTAATTTACCTACCAGCCTGACCACTATGAGTAAGGTGATGAAAGACTTAGGGCCTGTTCACATAGAATCCGCCAGCATCACTGGTATTGGCATATTTTAAACCAATCACAGACCTTAACAATTTCGTGGTTAATCGTTTGGAGGTTTGTAATTGGTTAAAGATATTGCAATACGAGTAACGCTGACGTACGCTATGTGAACAGGCCCTTAGTTGAGTTCCGATTGAATATACATCTCTAGCATACAACCGTACGTAAACTACATCGAAGTTTAGAGATTAAGAACGTAGCAATTTGTAGTATCCTGACTTCATTTACATAAGTTTGAAACCGATAAATGTACTAAATTCTCACTGACATTCAAACTTAGTGATATGTAAAAGCATCTGAGACGACGCAATCAGTCATAAATCACAAGTAGGGCTTGTAGAACTACGCATACCTCTTTTTCCAGTTCGAAACTTAGTTTCTGTGCATGAAATTTTTTTTTATTTTCTTTGGAGTACCTCTACGATGTAAAAAAATGTTGAAAATCAGAATTTTTTTTTATTGCTTTAAATGAATAAATTAAAGTTTTAAAAAACAATTACTGGACTCAAACACATAGAATAAAAATGCAAAGAAACACTTCAGTAATCACAATTGTTGATAGACATCGTTAAATCCATTTAAAAACTTCGCCTTAAAACCTAAAATTTCGTAACACTTAAAACTGTAAAAGGCGCAAAAATTTATCCGTCTAAAACTTTGCTTCTTGTACTTTTGCTCTCATGTTTAAAAAGGCAAAACCTCAAATGAAGCGATAATTGAGCCCATTTCATCCTAATGCTCTGCTAAAATATCTAGTGGCTATGAAAGCGATGCCATCGACGAAGGAAGGGATTCAAAGAAAGTGAGACCCACATCGCTGCTGTCACGGAAACTATGATTAGAATGCTGGCGGCATTACATCTCATGGGCATGGCGTAAAATAAGAAAACGAAAAGAATGCCGCACCACCATACAACTTCGGAAAGTTCGTCGAATAGTTCTTCAGCATTGACATCTCGATCAGATAAAGTGCCCATTTAACTTGCTGACTGGATCTGGAACCTGAAATTTATTCACGAACATTTACTCACGAACAAAACAATTCATTGTCAAATGTACCTGCTTTTCAGAGTATAGGGTAGATTCATATAGAAGCAAACACTAATTAAACAGAAAACTCAGATATTACCCTCCCATTTATAGAGAATGTTTCAAAAAGAATCACCCGATTTGAAATGAGTATATTATGAAAAATATTGAATATAGAAACTTAATTTTAATTACATGGCTAATCATAAAGTTTTTTTTTACAACCGAATTAAAGGTGTTCAATATGCCCACCTTTGGATGCACTACATCCAGTAACCACCGCTTATAGTGATCAGTGGTTATAAGAATCAACCGTTTATAAGAATCAATATCGCAAAAACAAAAACAAATGTATTATTTCCACGTTAAAATTTCCGCTTTAAAGAATCAATCCACCGGTTATAAGAATCAGTTTGCAATCTTCGCCTTCCTTTCATTTTTCCAAAAAATGCCACTTGAACTCTCAAAAGGTAAGAAATTCTTAAGTTTTTGAAAAGAAAGATTGATAAAACTTTGGGGTGGAAAACAGTCGTAAATTACATTCCTTTAGACATAACATAAGAGTTTCTCCTTATACGCTTTTGTTAAACACTGTCTTATTAGCTTTACCCAGGGGCATCTAACCCGCCCGGGTCCGATTTCACTTTTCTCCAGACAGGCACTCCTTTTTTCCCACCACTTACTTCCTGGTTGCGGATTTCTGGACCCTGAAACACATAAATCTTCCGCGAAGTGTCCACCATCATTTACGCAAACGGGACAGTGGATTCAGCACTTCAAACCGTGAAACGTAAACGGATCCATTTTGCTGAATCAGATGAACCAGATGCTTAATCAAACGTTTCACGGTTTGATTCAGAATCAAACCGTGAAACGTAAGCTATAAAGTGAATCTTCGTCTGAGACTGTAATAAGCATACGTCGCTAGTATTCACTTTAGTTTTCTAACAAAATTGCCAGTTAGTGTTAGAACTTTTTGATAGTCGAATTCAAATATGATAAAAACAAAGTTTTTCTGAAAACCAGAACTTGTTAATTAGATATGATGCTCTTCCAAAGTGTAGTCAAAGAGAAGCTGCCTCTTGTTGATTTTATAATCATGTGTTGTTACTTATAGGAGAGATAAATTGAGTTATAGTATTTGTTTAGAAATTGAGTATTTTTAAAATTATAAAAAATAATTTTAATAAATGATAAATAACGTAAATTAAAGAGTATTTAATGGTAAATTATGTATATATGTGCCTGTGTGTTTATATATATGTACAAGTATATATTTATGCATGTGTGCCTGTCCAAAGGGAAGTTTCGGTTATAAGAATCAACCGCTTATAAGAATCAAAAACAGTAATAACAAACGTGATTCTTATAAGCGGAAATCACTGTATGTCTAAACGGTAGGCAAATTCGTCCCAAACTTTTGAGAGCATGTCTGCGTACACTGCCTCCACGGCTGTTATGCGTACACAGACAACCCGTGTCTTGGAATTGTTTATACCATCGCATAATGCTCCGAGAGGTAGGAACTTCACGCTACCAGGGTTTTGTCGACGAAAATCACGCTGAACAGATGTTACGGACTCTCACTTCGCAAAGCGTAGAACACAAAATGATTTCTGTTGTGCAGTCGCCATCATTACAAACACTGAACTGGCGGGCGAAGGAGTAGCGTTAGCGCTATTTGTCGGCAACTGCGTGAAACTCGCGATTTCCCTCTTTCTGCCTATACATTATTCGATCAAAACTGATTAACAGATGAATAGTTATGATTTTTTTTTAACTAGGATGATTCTTTTTGAAATACCCTGTAGTATACTTCACTGAAAATCTCTATTCGCAATGCATTCAAAATATTTATAATAAGCATTATTTTCGATTAATCGCTGTTGATTCATTTTACTTTAAGTCTTTATTAAAATATTTCAAACGATTACACGGTTACATAACGCATTGTCTGGAGTTTTTCGCTCATGACTTCTAGATTTTAAAAATTTATCATGGCAACTCTATAGAATATTAAGTATTTTTCCTACTCTCTGAGTTTAGTTATAAGTACCGCTTGCGGAAATCTTTCTTTCAGGAACCGGTAACATTGTTAATGAAAGATTAGATATCTTTCCCTGGGGGAAATCTATTTTCCTTTATTATTTTTGGTCACTTAATTATTCATTGGTTATGCTTATGAAAGGGTTGGTTTGGTTCGGAGAGCTACGGTCAACTTTATGCTACACGAGGGCTAATTGACCGGGACCTGCAGTTTAAAGCCGATTCAGAATGGCTACAAACATCCATACCAACAGTGAGACTCGAACCCACAGGATCTGAACCGAATGCCAGCGCCCTAGCCATTTGGCCATCACCTGGCTTGCTTATGAAAGGGAACTCAATTTTACTGCATATAAATGTTGGGAGTGATACAGAGGTTGTCTAAATCGGCTCTCGCTAAATATCTATATATCAGGCAGAAATTCTCTTTAAGATAAAAGTAGATTTAAATTGCATTAAAAGCATTTTCCACTCCACCCTGTTCCTAACACTAGATAACTATATCTCCCGCCAGTCTCAAACCTGTAGTGCTTGCCGTAATTCTGGAATTTTTTTTTCGTCAGAAAACCATAATAGGGAACATGAATAAAAGAAAGATATCTGTAGCTGTTTTTGAAAATAAAAAATTAGAGAATATGATTTAAACATGCAGATATGTTATGAAAACGGAGAGGGGAGAAAAATGGCAAAACTGCTTATTCCTAGATTTCGAAACATTGAGAAAGCTGCTACTAATTAGTTTTCATAAATAAGCTGTAAAAATTTGCATACAAAAGTAAATAAATAGTAGTATAAAGTAAAATACATGTTCTCATACATACAAATGTTGTATTCATAAAAACAACTTTGATCACCAGACAGCCATGATGTCATTACACACTTCAGAAATCTGCACCAAAAAATGACGGATGTTTGAAACCAGCTGAACTGCCTGACGTTTAACAACTTCCAATATTGTATTGCCAGTAGATATAAATATAGCCCCATTGAAGAGATGTTACTCTTTCCCTCAAACAAGAGGGAAAAGGAGGTGTTATGACTTTACAGTGTCGTCAGAGTAAACACACTGATCTATTGACTATAAGTCTAGTCCAGTACAGATGTCATGATTTATCGGCTTCCTTGTCGTATATCCCTTGTCTTTTAAACTCTCAGCACATTTTTTTTTCCCACATTGCATTAATATATCTGTACATTTTACTCTTGAGATAATTGAAAGGTATATAACTACCAAATAATCTTGAGTTGTATTCTGCAGCATTTTAAAGACTTTCGTTCAGAGATAGATTTTTGTATACAAAAAATTGATTAACAACTAAAAAGGCTTCATATATAGTATACAGTCGAACCCCGTTATAACGAACTTCAAGGACCCAAATGTTTTGTTCGCTATATCCCGTTGTTCGCTAAATGATGAAATTTTGTGCTTTTCTATCCACATCGTGATAGGTAAGTCTTCATCTTCTTCAACATTCTTTGCTTTTTCAACATTCATAAAAAGGTTTAAAAATAAAAAATCAGTAGTCGACGGAAAAAAAAAGGTTTGTTATAGCCGATTCTTAAGATTTTGGAGGTTCGCTATAAAAGGATAAATTAGCATTAAATACAATAGAAAAACGGAGGGACCAAAATTTTCGCTCGTTATATCCAGGAGTTCGTTATATACCGGGTTCGCTATAACGGGGTTCGTCTGTAGACTTAGGTTTCGAGACAGCGCTGATACGAATTCAAAATCAACTGGAATATCCTGAACTGCCTATACAAAGTGACTCGGGGGTATATGCTGATTGACACGAGTTTGAAATTCTTCAATTAAAAATAGCTCAATTCACATATAACCTACAACGGAGGCGAGTTTCTACTCATCTCCTACAGCCGGGTACAATAGATTTTGAGTGTGTTTGAGCCACGGCGCAAAATTTGATCCGTTTCAAAAAGCAAAGTGTTTTAAAAAAACAGTCTAAACTGTCATATTACAGTGGTTATTTCCTATCGTAATTCTTTTTTTTTTCAGGAAAACGTAAATAGTTCCTAAATCTAAGTTCATTCACATAAATTTACCCATCAGTCTGATCACTACGAGTAAGGTAGCAGATAAACGTCTTAGTTGAGTTCCAAGCTAATATACATCTTTAACACGCAACCCTGCTGGAATTTTATCGAAGTTTAGAGTTTAAAGCATTTTATAGTGCCGTGACTTCATTTACAGTGGCTCCCAAAAGTGTTCGTACACTTACGATTTTCAATGAAATAGGGGTCTATCCATTGATTAAAATGAATATTTCAGAATGAGTATTTAATAATAAGATCTATAATCTATTCTTAACAAAACTACATGAAATATTTTGAAAACATAGTAAAACTTTATTTTTAAGAAACCAGTAATCAAAAAGTAACAAAAACTTTCTCACAAAAGTCATCGTACACTTGTAAAAAATCTCTACATATTAGTAAATATTCTAATTTTTCGTTAAATTAATATTTAGTAGGATATCCTTTAGCATCCACAACAGCTTTTCAACGTCTGGGAATAGATTGCTTTAGTTCTTTTGTAATTTTTGCATCAATGTTCACCCATTCTTCCATCATAATTGTTTTTAATTCGCTTTTCGTGTGAATGTCGTGTTTTCGTACTCGAACCTCCAGTTCTCTCCAAATATGTTCTATTGGGTTTAAATCTGGCGATTGAGGTGGTGTTTTCAAAACTTGTGGACAATTATAGAGACACCAGATGCGAACGTTGAGAGCCGTGTGCTTAGGATCGTTATCTTGATAAAAAAACAAAGTTGTTTCCGATAACCAAATTTTGAGCTGATAATTTTAAATTGTATCTTAAAATATTTATTAAAACATTTATATTCATTATGCCATCAATAAATACCAAATTTTCTAGTCCTGATGCTGACATGCACCCCCACACAAGGATACCTCCACCGGCATGCTTAACTGTTCCTACTAAGTTCTTGGGATTAAGTTCATTTTTTTCTTCTCCATACAATTATACGCCCATCAGCACCAAAAATGTTCATCGGCAAATAAGACATTATTCCAATAGGTTTGGGGCTTATTTATCATTGATAGTGCGAAGTGAAGCCTAAACTTCCCGTTTTTCTCACTTACAAAAAAATTTTCTATGGGCAGAACGCCCATGTAATCCAGCTGTTCTGGGAACTCGTCAAAAAATTTCAGGTGAAATTGAAGTAGAAAATGTTTCATTGAATTCTGCAGAAACTTTTACAACACTCAAACGTGAATTTTTCACAAATTTTCTAATTATAAATCTCTGATCACGTTTTGTTAACTTTGTCGGACGGCCTTTTCTTACCTTGTTTTCGATCCAATTTTCTTCTTTAAAGCGTTTTTTCACATACTGCACAGTAGAATGGGATAAATTAAGTAATTTAGCAATATTCCGAACTGATTTACCAATACTATGATGAAAAATAATCAATTTTTGAATGCTGTTTGTTGTTTCTTTACGACTACGAGCCATTTTTAAATAATAAATAGAATATTACGGAGTAGGCAAGCAAAAATTAAAGCCAAACGATATTTTAAATACCACCACAATTCAAAAATAAAAATAAAGCATCAGACGATAATTTTAATTATGAATTTATCCGAAAATATTTCAGTGTACGATGACTTGTGAGATAAAGTTTTTGTTACTTTTTGATTGCTGGTTTCTTAAAAATAAAGTTTTACTATGTTTTCAAAATATTTCATGTAGTTTTGTTAAGAATAGATTATAGATCTTATTAAATACCCATTCTGAAATATTCATTTTAATTAATGGATAGACCCCTATTTCATTGAAATTCGTAAGTGTACGAACACTTTTGGGAGCCACTGTACATAAGTTTAAAACCCAAAAAATGTTCTAAACTATCATTGGCATCCAAACTTTGACAAGTAAAAGCAGCTGAGATGATAAACCGAGTCATCAATAAATCACACCTATAGTGCTCTTAGAATTGAGCATCTCTTTTTCCAGTTCGAAAGTTTCATGCACAGAAACTAAGTTAATTTTTTTTTCCCTTTGGTGTCTTGACGATGTAAAACGCTGTTAAAAATAAAGTTTTCATTGCTTTAAAGGAAGAAATAAAAGCTTTAAAAACATTTATTGGACTCCGCAAATACTCATAAAAAAAATAAAAATACAAAAGAAATTCACTTCTGTAATCACAATTGTTGATAATTAGACATTGTTAAATCCATTAAAAGCTTTGCAATAAAACCTAAAATTTTGTACACGTATATTTAAAACTCTAAAAAGACGCAAAAACTATTTATCCTTCTAAAACCTTGCTGTTGAACTTTTTGGTCTCATGTTTAAAGTCAAACTCAGATGAAGCGATAATTGGGTTCATTTCATCCTATGCTCTGCTATATATCTATTCGCGATGCCATCGAAGGAGGTAGGGATTCAAAGAAATTGAGAACCACATCGCTGCTGTCACTGAAACTATGATTAGAACATCAGCTCCCCAACATCTCATTGGCGTAACGCTGTATAAAAAGTTAAAAAGTATGAACGACCACCATACGATTTCAGCGAATACGTCGAATTGTTCTTCAGCATCGACATCTTGATTAGATGAAGTTTCCATTTAACTTGTTCACTGGATCTAGAACCTGAAATGTATTCGCCAACGTTTACTTTGAACAAAATAATTCATTGCCATATCTACCCGCTTTTTATAGTACATGAAATATCCATTTAGAGGCAAACACTAATTAAATGGCAAATACAGTTGCTATCCCCCATTTATATACCACGGTTATAATCTCCATTCGCAATGAATTCAAGAAGTTTATGGGCATTACAACCGACTTCATGATCTTGAGTCAATCTATTGTGCAACTTATTACTGCTACACTTATAACATTTTCTATATTTATCTCACAGGTGGTTAAAAGATGGCTATTTGGACCAATGGTCTTCATACAAAATTGTGTAAAAACAATTTAGACATGCTATTTAGTGAGAATCAACCAAGATCCTCAGGATATTGTCAGTGTGAAAGTTACTCCGAACTCTGAAAGTTGACTGCTTTATATTATGTTCTGTGAAAATAAACTTATTTGCGGTCAAATAAATCTCGATTTCCGATTTATAATCCCGTAAAATATTATGGTACAAAGCAGTCGGTATAAAAAAATAATTTTGGGCTTAAGAATGTTAAGAATTTTGAAACTCCTACTAGCATAAAATTTAAATAGAAAATACCTTTGATTTTGAAATTTTGAATTTAAATTTTTGATCAATAAATTCCTTAATTTGCATTCTAGAACCAATTTATTTTTTCTATTTAGTTTATTCCTCGCGTTGACCATTGGGCTTTGAAATTTAAGTATTTTTGTCTTTTGCAGTATGTATGAGTTCCTGATCTTTCCAACAAAAAATTTGAGAAAAATATTTTTGAATACGGTAGGCTAACATTCTTTAACTATTTGGAATGAGGCATACATAAAAGGTTGAAAGTCAACTTATAACTATCTCGTCAAATTCAAGCACCAGCAAGTGGCATATAATACACTAAGTTATTTTATGGAGATTGGTTAAGAATCAAGAACTGTTGGAATTGGTCCGACAATCATATGCATTTTAAACTAATTAGAACTACTTTAAACGGGGAAAATAGTTGTACATTAATATTATTTAAGGAAAAGATTTTTATTTGTTTAGAGCAGAATATTCAGTACTTTCATTTTAACAGTATACTTTTATTACAGCCAACATTTCTATTAGTCGGCAATGCTTTTTCTCGAGATGAACATATTTTGATAATAAATTACTAATTTTAGAGAATGAAAATATACATCTATCATTAAATTTAAGCTAATTTTAAGGTACATAAGCAAGACATCAGATGCACATCACCTCCAATCAAAAGTTATTATCTCAATGAGAATAGCTCGAAGCAAGGGTTATCCATCGTTATCTCTAATCCTTTTACCTTTTTTTTGTTGCGATAAGCTAGATAATTCAGTATTTTTTCAAACTGAAACATACGAAAGTTTTGCGAACCGTTAGTCACGTAATTACTCTGTACAGACGCTGAAATTACGCGTACTTCAAACCAGAAACTGTATTCCTTATGGGGGACATTGCAAAAGCAAGAAGGTGTGATATCAATGCCTTAAGAGGAAAGTTCTACTTGATCTGAAGTTCCGTGCCTTTGTAAGTAAACCATGAAAGGAATTTTGAATGCATCTGCAGATTTATACTAGTTCAAAACCAAGATTCAGATCAGGAGTTTCGTTTACTGGAAAATTTTGATTTTCGGTGAAAAATATCAGAATCCTTTAGACCAGGGGCTCTCAACCTTTCAGGCTCTGTGCCCCCCTTTGGACACTGATGTGGGGTCACGCCTGCCTCCCCCCCCCAACCATATGTGGTCAATACAAGTAGCACAATCGGAATTTGAAACTGAAGCTGGTTATTCAATGAATATATAGAATACATAATTTCATACACAAAATTTAATATTACTACACATCTTAATTTGGAACATATTAGAACATACGAAATAAAAGAATTAAATACAGATCAAATATATTTGAGGTAATCAAGGATCTAGGTGAGATTAGCTTGTCACTTTCACAACATTAATGAGAGACCTGGCACTGTTCGTCTTTGACAAGTTTTTGAATATTAGGTTGTAACTGTGACAAAGCACACCTCAGGTCACTTTCAACGTCCAGACGTACGACAATTATCGTGTTTTTACAATTACGACAATTATCGTGTTAGAGTTCGTATGTCAAAAATACGTTACGGTTACATTGTGACCGCAAAATTGAGTCCAGTAAATTACAGTTAGTTTTACTTTTTATTTTACTTTTTTTTTAATCTCACGCCTCCCTTGAAATTCTACGCCCCCCTAGGGGGGCGCGCCCCCAGGTTGAGAACCGCTGCTTTAGACAATATTTAGAGTTTTGAAAAAAAAAAAAGTAATGTGAACGGGAAAAAGGGGCGACAATAATTCTTAGTGAGAACAAGTACGTTCCCTGTTTTGAATCAGTATGTGGACAGCAAAGAACAAAGGTACTTACTTAGCAAGAGGAGCAAATGAATGACGGAATGGCTTGTAGATGTCACAACCTGAACTAATGTATTTGAAATTTTTCAAACCGAGTAACAGTCACAAAAGCAGTGGTAGTTGTCACGGTTTCACAATAGGACTCTTCAAGGGAAGAAAAGAAATGCACCTGTCAGAAGACTTCCCAATTTCACCGAAAAGTTTTTCTCCTAAAGAAACCTTTAATCAGGAGCGTTTGCAAATCTTGAATATCGTCTTCAGAGCCGAACTCTTGACTGGAATAAAAAGAAAAACCAAATTGAACGAATATTTACACTTTTTAGTATTTCATGGCAGGGTAGATGCTCAGTAGTAAAAAAAACTATCCTTAGCCTTCACCAACAACGATATTAATGTCTAATGCCTTGATTTTTATAGACCCACCGCTTTTCAATGCTTCTGAGAGAGAATTTATTTTTTTACCTTATTTTAAAGGTGTGTTATTCTCTAAATTTGGTGATATATGCCTGTCTGACCTATAGTTGAACAGTTTCTTAGCGTTAGTAAAATACCCAAATTTATCACCTCGACACCGCTAATAGAAATACATCTATGTTTTACTGATTATTAACTTCCAAGTTCAGTGGCGGATTTCCGCACAGGCGGTGGGGGCACAAGCCTCGGGCCCCCGGAGCCCCAGATAAACTAAATAATTTTAGCTATTCGCATATTAAATTTTAAAGTGTAACTTCTTTACAGCCGGTAGGGCAAGTCGAAGCGTAAAGAAAAGTGCAGCGGAAGGGATAATCCAGAGGTGGGGAACCTTTTTACCATTAGATGCCACATGTAAATTAGGTAGTAATAAAGGAGGCCGCATAAGTTGATGAACCTATAAATGAGACCTTTATGAAATTATAGTTATAGTTTTAACAATTTGGTGCATTATATAGAAAAATAACAAAAAAATTAAGTCCTTATTATTTGACATAAAAAGTTACAATATGAAATATTTTTGTATTCACATAAGGATAAAAACTTGTTATAACATCAATCATTAATTTTTTTTGCAGAAAAAAATATTGCGGTTTAACGTACATGGAGCCAGTCACAACTATAATAGTAAGAAAATAGTTTGTGTTAAGATCATATAACATGTCTGATAGTATTTCTAAGAAACTGAGCATTAAATTACATATGAAGTGTAGTTAAAGTATCATACAATCAAGGTAAACGAAGCTCATTTTGATAAATATACAATTGTAGCGACTTTAGACAACAATTTCAAAGTGTCAACTTTATTTTGGCCGACACTGTACATACATTCATGCCGTTCTTTATTTAATTCTATTGATTTGGAAATTGTTGTATTAATTAATATTTAATTATATAGATTACAAGTGCTAGCTTTTATGAAGGCCGAAAGAGAAGATCACGGAGGCCGCATGCGGCCTCAAGGCCGCGCGTTCCCCCACCTCTGGCGATAATCCATTCGGCTTCGCATGTGGCATTTGTGATCGCTTATGGTTTAAAGATGATTTTTAAAAAAATAGACACATCAGCAACTCCTGCGTACAGAATTTCCAGAAGGTGATGTTAATAATCCAATGGCTTGTAAGTGTTGTATTCAAGCCCTGAATCGCGATCATATTCAATCATTTTCAACATTATGGATTAAAGTATCCAGAGGAACCATTTCATCTCTCGAAATTAGATTTAGTGTCCGAAAGACTCATTTCACCACGGATACCAATTATGCAGATTAGGAGATGGAGAAATGTTAACGGCTAATATGGAATCATCGGGCAAGTTATCAATGTTCCTGTAGATGTAGACACCATGATTCGCCAGCTACCAAGAGATGACTACTGTATCAATGTACACATTAAGAAAAAGAAAATTGACAAATCTAGTTACATGATTGGATTAGTTAATAAAAGAAATATCAAAAGCTGGTTACAGTATTTATGTGATCACCCTGTTTATAAATTTTAAAATATCACAGTAAATCCATCTCTCTTCAATGATACCCCAGAAAATATAATCGACAGGAATAAAATGAGTGAAGACGTACCCATCGAAGATAGTCTTGCAGCCCACCAACAGACGCTGCTATAGAACGATGATAAGTTTCTTCGGATTGCACCAGGTGAAATGAATTTGCCGCATAGTTTATTTTTTTGATGAACATGCGGAGGAACTTTCATTCCCCACCATACATTATGGTCAATTCAGAGTATTCAAAGATTTCAGTGTTACGCCGTTCATGATGGCTACAGTGAGACGCGCCGATCGTCGAGAAGCAACACCACAACATTTGGTATATATGGTAATGGAAATATGAGACTTCGCGACTCTCCCCATATTTTTGAATGCTACCGTGAGAAAGATTCAAATGTAACCCGGCAGCAAATTGAAACTGAGGAATACATTAACCAGAGCATAGAAACTAATCTCGTCCTTTTGAGATGCATACTTAATTCCACTTGGTGTGGGGCTGACAGAAAACTGGATTTATTTACCCTGATAAGACAATTAGGAAAACCTACCATATTTTTGACCTTGAGTGCTAACGAAATTGGGTGGGTTACTTTATTAAAAACTTTGTATAGATTGAAAAATGGGACCTAAATAATTGTGTACCCTTCAAATTTCATATCCCTCTATCTATGAAGTTTCACTTCTAACGCGCTTGGCTGCCACGCACCCAATTTTTGTTTTTTTTAATTTAGGTAGTTACTATTGTATACACTGAAAGTAAAATCACACAATTTCCCTTATAAATTCATAGAATCGAGGTTTAACGCCTGCATAAAGATTTAACGTATGTTTGGAAACTCTGAAACGGCATATAAAGATAACACTACCTGGACAGACATAGACACCCTTCACCTGACCCCAAGTCCTTGCCGTCTCTATATTATTCTTATCTGGATGGTCAGTACCTGTTTCAAGTCATTCACTTTTTGAGTGCTTTGTGGAGTGCTATGTTTTGACTGATTTTTCTATTCAATTTACTTTATGATAGCATCATATTATATAATATTTTAATTACGCAATAAAAATGTGAACGTACAATTCCGAGACTCTCTTAATGTAAGTGCCCCCCGGTTCGAACCTTAAGCAAGTAAACTTTTATAATAATATTTTTCTGATTGTAAAAATAAAGTTTATAAAAAAATTCAAGTGTCTTTTGTATTTAACCTTTAGCTTACGGTGCCCATTTTTCCTATTACCTCTTTAGAATGGAAATTTCAAACCCCCTTTGCAAGAACGGCCATTAAGGGGATATATATATAACCCCCCTTATTACATGCTACCCCCTTGGGATACATGCTATCCCACCCCGTAAAGGAAAAGGTTAACCAAGTGAATTAATATTTAAAAGCATCAGAGAGGGTCCCACATTTATTTCCGCCTAAAACCCCTCTAAAGCAATAATCCGCTACTGTTAAAGCTTCAAATAAAAGACGCATATTTTTAATTATTTAAAAGAAAGAAGGTTGCTATATAATTATCTCTATCATTCGATAGGGTGGACGAGATTTCAAATCAGTTCAAAACTTAAATCTTTTAAACTTGATTAATTTTTCACTTCTAACAGAAGAAATATCAAATGCAAAATTTGTTTCCAGAAATATATTTTAGCTTTTCTCTTGAAGCATGTTACTTTTATGACAGGTTAAAATCAAAATTTTTAACGTAGCATAAAATCTATTTTAATACGCAATAAATAAAATTTACGAAATCTTTTCTTGTAACGTACCTACTTGTAAAATGCTTCTTAATCACGTCCGCTGGCAATGTTCAAATCCCTAAACAAAAAAAATCTCTTTTATTTACTTTGCACCAGCCGTGGACCTCTGGCGTCGCCGGAATGAAAAATTTAATGGTAGGTGGATTCTGCCATTTGGCCAAAATAACTTGCATTCTGGTTGGTCAGTGGGTCATGACATTAAAGATAATATGTATTTTTAAAATTTTCCATCACATAATACGGATCTTTTCTACAAAAAAGTCATCAAATCTTTAATAATTATTTGATTTTTTAAAAGCACTAAAATATGGTGTTTTGAGAGCCCTCCCCCCCAAAAAAATAATAAAAATTAAAAACTGACTAAAAATAACCATTTTGCTTGTTTGTTTCGACGATCTTTTGAATGATCAATAAAGAAGTAAGGGCCTGTTCACATAGGAGTCCGTTGCGTTGCGTTAAGGAAAAGATGACGTCGAGACGAAAATAAACCAATCATAGGCGTTAAAAATTTCATTGCTAATCGTTTGAAGGCATATGATTGGTTTATTTTCGTCTCAACGTCATCTTTTCCTTAAAGCAACGCAACGGACTCCTATGTGAACAGGCCCTAAGTTTTTTGGAAAGGTTGACTCTTGTAACCCGTCTTTCTTGCTACCTTCAAGTGCGCTCAGATTTTAAGTTTAAATTTGACAAGGTATCATATACTACGTAACCTTTTTCCTGGATGCTTCTTTCGTTTCTTCGATATTTGGAAAGACTATTCAGATGATTTGATGAAAATATGATTTGAGATTTGCTGACTGGACGTTTAGTAGGTGGTTGATTCAAACCAGGGTCGACTTGTTTCTCTAGGTTTACTATAGTTATATATACTGCAGGTACATAAATTTAATACTTTTCTAAGACGCAGAAAAATGCGAAGTGCTGAAATCGATGGTCAAATAACTTATTTAAGCAAGAAAGAATTTGACAAGGAAATATTATGGCCTTCGAACATGACATCATCATTTGTTACTTGTTTGGCAATATCTCCCAATGAATGCTTTCTCAGCTTCAAAATGTAGCATCATTCTCCTCGGACAGCAATATTGGATGTTTAGAAGTTAAAGAACCTTTTGTTATAAAAGTTTTAACGCTAGGATAACCGTAAGAGAAATGTCAAATGAACAAAATGATGAAACAAAATTTCATAACCTAAAAAGCGATAACACTTTAAAATCCATATTTCTATACAATCTACCAATATACATTTTGTCGCTACGTGATATGCGTCGCCTTTGATAGCGGAGTTGTTCCTCTATTTTGAGACTAAAGGACTGTTTACGCTACATCCATCAGCGTTACTCTTATCGAAAATGTTTAACCAATCAGAGAGCTCAACACGCATAACCGCTAAGTTGTGGAACTCTGAAATTGGTTAAAAGTTATTTGATACCGTAATATTGATCTTGACGGGTATAATTCGAACACTCCTCAAGGAGCTATTCATACTGCATCCATCAGCGTCGACGTAACTTTTTTCTTAAAACATTTAACCAATCAGAGAGCTCAACACAAAGATCTACGAAGTTGTTGACCTTTGTAATTAGTGTTGGACATGTCATAATTCGTGAATAAAAGATAACGGCTCAGATCAGTAGTCTAGAAAAGTATGGGCTTCTTCGAAGATCTCGACAAAATAAATAAATAAATAAAAAAAATAACAATATAGTGAAATTTTAGAATAAATTTCTTTTGTGCAATCTTCAACACTGAACAATTAAAACAATTAGTAAAACTATTGCTCCTATTTAATCTTCCTTGATTTTTTTTTTACTCCGTCCACTTGTGCTCTGCGCAGCTGAGGAAAATTTGAGAGAATATTGGCTCTACACTTAGCTTTAGAGCAGGGTTTCTTAACCTGTGGTTCATGGACCCCTTGGGGGTCCATGGGTCATATTTTGGGGGTCCGCCGACTGCTCCTAATTTTTAAAATGTTTGCATCAATATTTAAAAAAAAACTTTTTTGTCACGGGCAACCTCTGTAAGCCGTCTGTCTGCCATTTCCCAATAGAGACCTCCACAATATGAGGAAAAGAACATTCGCAAACCATATAAAATTTGAAATTTTTAGAAACACAAAGTAGCCTTTGAATTTTACTTCACTTGGAAATAAAGTGACGTTAAAATCAGTTCCGCAAAGTTCTTGCAAATTTTTAAAACAAAATATTTGTTTTACTTTTTCATAAGTTGTAATTAAAGTATTTTTTTTCAAGTGTTTTTTTGTGTCACAGTTTTTTTGAGTGAATTCTTAATGTTTCATTTGATTATTTGATATTTTTTGTACCCCAAAATGTCCAAAAAAAGGAAGTATGATGAAAATTATGTAAAATATGGGTTCTGCTGCATGAAGGAATCGGACGGTGTTGAAAAGCCACAATGCTTTCTGTGTGGAAAAGTTTTGGCAAACGCCAGTATGAAACCGGCAAAATTGATAGAGCATCTCAAATCTCTTCATCCTGAAAATGCATCTAAAGATCTAGAATTTTTTACAAAGAAGAAAGCCCAGTTTTCGAAATCTGGAACATTAACCAAACTTGGATTTGGTATTCCACAAAAACCTTTGGTTGAGGCATCTTTCAGAGTTGCATATCGTATTGCCAAAAGTAAGAAACCGCATACTATTGGAGAGACATTAATTAAGCCATGTGCGCTGGAAATGGTTGAATTAGTTTGTGGACTGGAACAGAGAAAAAAACTTGAGGCTATTCCATTGTCCAATGATGTGATACATTCAAGAATAGTTGAAATTTCTTGCAATATCTTGAAACAGATCATCGATGAATTGAAAGCATCGCCATTTCCCTTTAGTATGCAACTGGATGAAACTACAGACATCTCGAATTGTAGTCAACTTCTTGTTTTTGTTCGTTACGTGTCTGCTGATACTATCAAAGAAGAATTCTTATTTTGTGAGCCTATTTTGCAAACTACAAAGGCAGTTGATGTTTTAGCGATTTTAAATGTTTTCTTTTATAAACACGACTTCGACTGGAAACAAAAACTTCATTCACTTTGTACGGATGGAGCACTTGCGATGCTTGGCAATAAATCTGGTTTTGCCCATTTGGTAAAAAAAGAGGCTCCTAATGTTATTGTTACACATTGTTTTTTACATAGACATGCACTGGCTACAAAAACTCTTCCAACCAGCTTAAAAGAAGTATTGTCAATAGTTATTAAAACTGTGAATTTTATTAGAAGTAGAGCTCTTAATCATCGTCTTTTTAAAACACTGTGTCAAGAAATGAACGCAGAACACGAGGTACTTCTGTACAACACGGAAGTGCGCTGGATGTCACGAGGGCAGGTTTTGAAACGAATTTTCATGTTGAAGACAGAAGTATCACTTTTTTTAGAAGAAAAAGATAACTCACTCTTCGAATATTTCAAGAAAAAAGATTTTATATGTAAATTGGCTTACCTGGCAGACATTTTTAACCACATGAACGATATAAGTCTTTCAATTCAAGGGCCTGATACAACAATTATGGATGCCACTGAGAAAATACAGGCATTTTTATTGAAAATGTCACTTTGGAAAATTAGAATTCAAAATGGGATATATGCAAACTTTCAAATGTTGGACGAAGTGCTTTTTGAAAATGGATCTCGGCAAGATAGTTTGTTATTGAATAACTTGAAAAATGAAATCTGTGAACACCTGGAAGTACTTCAAGTTTCATTTGAAAAATATTTCAATTCGGATGGAATAAATATAAAAGATGAGTTGTGGATTCGTAATCCTTTTCTTTGTGATATTGACTGTATCGATGACATGAACCTTGCCAAAGATGAGCTAATTGATTTGAAAACAAAGTCCTTGTTAAAAATGGATTTCGATTCAAAAACTCTTGGAGAGTTTTGGTCTTCTTTAAGAGAAGCCTACCCATTGCTTGTAAAACGAGCTATGGTAGCCATTATTCCGTTTGCTACAGTATATCTTTGCGAAGCGCGATTTTCCACACTTGTCACAATAAAAACAAAATATCGAAATCGACTGAATATCGAACATGATATGCGCGTTGCTTTGTCGAAAACCATCCCTCAATTCAATCTGTTAATCAAGGAAAAGCAGCAACAGCCTTCACATTAAAAATTTTAATTTCTTCAAATTTTTTATAATATCGAAATAAAAATATTAAAATAATTAAATAATAAAACAGAATATATTTTGTAATAAATGATGTTTAAGCAATTTTTTTTCCCAGAGGGGTCCGTGACATATTTAAAATTTTTAAAGTGGTTCATTGTGCCAAAAAGGTTAAGAAACACTGCTTTAGAGGGAAAATTCTTCAAACCATTTTCCCAAGAAAAAAAAAACTCGAGGAACAATTAATTACATCATCGAGAACAAGAAGTGGTATGGTATTGATGGGATTCAGATGTCTAAAGCCAAATTAAAGTTCTCTCAGCACAACACGCAGGATTGCAATAAGTGATAGCTAGGGATACGTAAATTTCGCATAAAAAATATCGAAATTCCGAAAAAAAATTACAATTTATAAAATTTCGCATTTATTCGCAAAATAAGGGCCTGTTCACATAGGAGTCCGTTGCGTTACGTTAAGGAAAAGATGACGTTGTGACGAAAATAAACCAATCATAGGCGTTAAAAATTTGGTTTGGAGGCATATGATTGGTTTATTTTCGTCTCAACGTAATCTTTTCCTTAACGCAACGCAACGGACTCCTATGTGAACAGGCCCTAACTCGTCATCACGCGACACTCATCATCAGGTTTCTATACGTTTAGTGTAAGCCTTGAGGCAGGACGACGTATGATTCTGACTTCGCAAAAATATATGATGCAATTCAGATGTCTAAAGCCAAATTAAAGTTCTCTCAGCACAACACGCAGGATTGCAATGAGTGATAGCTAGGGATAAGTAAATTTCGTATAAAAAATATCGGAATTTCCAAAAAAAAAATACAACTTATAAAATTTCGTATTTATTCGCAAAATAACTCGTCATCAGGTTTCTATACGTTTAGTGTATGCCTCGAGGCAGTAAGACGTATGATTCTGACTTCACAAAAATATATAGATTAAAAAATTTCGCATTTATTAAAGAAAATCACAATTTTACTTATTTGGTTAGGTCAAAATTCTTAGTTAAAAAAGCTAACATTGTAGTAGTCTACACATTCTCTTCCTTAAGTCTTTAGCAATAAGTAATAAGTAAATTCGATGCCCTAGTTGGCAAGGGCAACGGGCCAGTGAACCAGTCTCTGGTTCGATGTCCGTCGTTGCATATCCATCGCCGTGTACACTAATGGCGGCTAGTGCACGTAAAATCTGTCGTGGCTGCAATGTCCTCCAAGTTGCGACAAGTGCCTCCGCATTTGAAAAAAAAAAAGAAAAAAAAAGGAAGAAGAAGAAGAAGCAAATTTCGAGAGGGAGATCTCTCAGTTAAAGACCGCGGAGAAACTTAGATAAGCAATTATGTTAATAAATTATTACTATTATTACATAATTTCGCTTAAAAAGCCGTTTATCACCGAATGTCCACCGGGAAAAAAAAAAGAAAAAAAAATTTGCATTAATTCGCTGATATCGCAAATTTTGCATTTATTCGCATCTATTTCGTAAATATGAAAATTACGTATCCCTAGTGATAGCGGATGACCGGTAGGAATCTCAATCCGGATTGCCCAAGCCGCTCCGTCGGGCCCTGCCCGGTGCAATGAAATGACAGGGAAGGGTTATTCACTGTAATACGTACACAGATAATTTGTGCGACCTTGATATAAATCAGACCAAATGTATTATCAAGGGTAAACAAAAGGTACCTTGATTTTTTTTTTCCATTTGATGAAGCCTGTTTGATACCAATCGATATATTAGAATAAAATGATGTTCAAAGGCTTTCCATGTGATCTATTTGCCTTTGGAAGTCATTTTAAGTTATGAATCCTCAAAAAATGAGAAAAAAAATTATAAGAGGGATGGAACTTTAATAGTGGCAACACTGTTGTAGAGCCCCCACGAAGCAGAACCCAGGAGAGCAATTTAAACCACAATACCTATCTTACCTCAGAGCGAATGCGCTCTCCCCACAAACATCACACTTCTGCACAGTGACAGGTATGAACACAGCCATGTTTTAGTTACCGGTCTATCGTACGAAATAATTTGTTGCATCGTACTGGTGGAAGGAAAATGCTTGTGCGCACACTGTGGCTGATGCGTTTGACCGCTGGGGCTGGGAAGTGCTCTACCATCCCCAATATTCCCCGGACTTAAGTCCCTGTGACTTTGATCTCATCCCCAAGATGAAGGAACACCTCCGTGGATTCCACAAGAGATTCTGCAGGTTGTATACCGCTCCATTCGAAGGATCAACAGATTAGGCAGGGCCTTTTTATCGCATGGGCAAATCGGGACTTTGCCCAGGGCCCCCTGATTCTAGGGACCCCCAAAACCCCCTTGGTGTATGCACCTAGTACTTCTAATAGTATGTATAGCCCATGGATAGTTCTTATTTTTATAAATGTTCGTAAGAGGGGGGCCCCCAAATAGCATCTGCCCAGGGGCCCCCAGCGTTCATAATCGGGCCCTGAGATTAGGTGCTGCCAACGGCATCCTGTAGCTACCAAAACGTTAGCAACGGGTGCTAAATAATGCTGGTTACTATTTTGTAGGGCTATAAAAGTTTCACCCCTGTATCTCTTCTATATACTTTGTACATACCTAGTTGCCACTATTAAAGTATATTTAATAAACTGAAACTAAGCAGGAACTTGAGAGAATATTGGCTTAGAATCCTAATAAGAAGAATGACCATTTCCTTGTCTGTTGTCGCATTTCCGGTTTTCATTCAATTAAAGAGAAGTACGATTTTGTCGCATGGGAATGGACTGTTAAGGTAATTCTTGCTGAGGGGTTGGTGAATTGTCGAGGGGCTGCAATGTCGCAATCCCTCAATCGATTAATGTAGTTGAAGGAGAGGAATTTCAATTCACTGTACCAGATGGGGCCCGTCATAGCTTCCAGGGCCCTACAGATTTTTGCCCCACCGGTGGAACCGGTGGATGTAGATCGCAGCAGACACCCCCCCCCCCCACGCACGAACGCCTCCGCAAGCACTCAGGCCCACAGAAGCGGCTAAGGTCGGAGCTGGAATCACTCAAATCAGCGGAAGAAAATAGCCATTCAGAATGGCTAGCTAGAGAAATTTGGAAGAGGTTGGAAAAAATAAAAAAAAAGAGGGATTTCAATTTATTCTACAACAAAACACCCTTAATATAATTATATTATATATAAGATTCATACAAAATTTTGTTACTATTCAAAAACGCTTTGGCCAAAGCTTTTAACAGTATTACAATTTAAATTTTAAAAAAATGCTGCTCAGATAGGAATAAAAAATTGTAAATGACCCCTGGAAAAAAAAACCCCCATAGAATAATCTCCTTCAGCCATTGGTAATAAAATTCCTCCTGATAACGACTTTGTATTTACATATTATGTTGCCCGTAACATGCCTCCTATAAAAGTAATCAAACACTGTTGAAATTCGCCTCCCACAAAAGAAAAAAAAATTTTAAAAATAAATAAATAAATAAACTTGAACTTGCGGTTACCATCAATAAATGATGGTAACCGCAAGTTCTATGAAAGAACTATGTCGCAAGTTCCGCAAGTTCTAATACATAAAAAAGTTCTTTTTCGTCTTCTTTTATGATCGATAACTAATCGATCATAAAAGTTATTCTGATCGATCATGAAAGTTATCGATCATAAAGGTTATTTGATCATAAAATTATAGTTCTTTTAGTTAGTCGTTATTCTTAAATTTTCTAACCAAATAAACGTCTTATTGCACTGAATACTAAACAGCTGAATAAGGCAAAAAAAAAGCACTCATTTCTATGTAACCTACTTTACTGAAATCCAAAAATATTTAGCTTCGAAAGAGTTTAGTTTGGTTTAGAGCAGCACTACGGTCTTTTCTTTCTTTCTTTTTTTGGCTACACAAGGGCTAATTAGACCGCGACCTACTGCTTAAAGCCGATTCCGAACGGCTACAAACGTCCATGCCTCGGGAAGAGAAAATTCTCAATTTTTATTTTTTTCGTCTTCTTTGTAATTGTGTTTGTAATTGTTGCGATCACACATGCGCAAATTGGTTGACTTCTTAATTTTTAATTTCCTGCATCCTTAGTTCGCACTTTCCTGTTCATTTCGTTATTTTTCTTACCGTTTCAGATAATTTTTTAGATATGTGGATACCTACTACAAGAGGTAGTGCATGAGTTGATTCTCTCTAACAGTTTAAAATAGACTTTCTTTTTTTCTTATCAGTTCAATTGTAAAAGGATAAGGATTCTGTTCTTATACGATGATTTTAGAATTTAAGCTCGCTCATAATTTGTGTATCTTAAGTGATTAAATTATCTTGCTTTTTCATGATTTCCGAAGCGCTTTGAAGCTATCAGTATGCCCGAGTAATTAAAATTACTGAGTAGTTTTAGTGGCCAGATTTGTTAAAATCTAAGCAGTGAGTGTTTAAGGCTGCTGTGTACTAACCCTAATGGATTAGCTCACCTCAGTGTTAACCTATGGAGAAAATTTATCTACTATTTACAGCTACATAAATGGTGCTAATCCAATAAAAATGGTATTTTCAGATAGCCTGAACATTTCTGCACCTTGCAACAGGATTCCTTTTATAATTTCGTCCACCAAAGGAATTGATGAACGTTTAAAACGCACTAAACCAGATACCCCCCCCCGCCGAAAAAAATTAAGTTTTAAAATATTATTTATTTGCCTTTTAAAAAAAATGAAAAATATCCCAAGGTGTAAAATTTTTTTCTCTGCTACGGAGTACAATTTTTTTTGTAAAAATCTTTAAATCCAAGTCGGCAATCCTTGGACACATTTGCTCTATAGGTTAACATTGAGGTGAGCGAATCCAATAGGGTTAGTACACAGCAGTCTTAACACTGAAATTATCTCAATGTTAGCACACTTTTATTTCGCGTACTTTCCGAAAGTTCTCTGTAGGGAAAAACGGGAAATTTTATTGTGCTTGCTTGCAACTTGTTTGTACTTAAGACACTGCATTAATTATAATTACGAAAGAAAATTAATTATGCAGGGATTCCCAACCTTTTTACGTTTGCAGCATTCTTGGGAATGAGATTTGAAACTTGGGGGTACCCTTGTTAGAATTTAATTTTCTACATTTTAAACCTGAAATCAAAATGGAATGTATATCAGGAACATGACAAATTTAAGTTCAAATAAATACTTACGACATTGCTTATTTCATTCATTTATTGAAAGATATACGTAACAAATACCAAGAAAGCATGCATTAATACAGTTTCAAAAGTAGCCACGGGATTCTATATAGCAACCCTATGAATGCTCCACTGTTTGTTTTTTCCTTTTGAAAAATTACGTTTGAGTCGGCCAAGTTTTTATGAAAACTATTCTCTGATAGCATCGATAGTTTTGCATTTATCGCATTGTTTTCGAAAGGTTATACACACATTCTTCGTCTCGAATATAGCTTGTATGTCCATCAGTTGACGGAAATTGTTTCAGTTTAGAACAGTGGTTCTTAACCTTTTTAATAGTCAACACCCCCCTTGAATCTGAAAATAAGCTCTCGCACCCCCTTGAAAAATGTTTCTATTTTTTTATTTAGGAAAAGACATTTATTGCAAGATAACTTATTTATTGCAAAAAAAAAATTTACACTTACAGTACATACGTATTATTACATAAAACAATATCTACATTTTTAATGGCTACGTTGTTGTTTGTTCATAATTATCGTTTTAAAAAGAGTATTTTTTTTAAAGAGCCACACGTAAGTCATCAGATGCATTTAAGCGATTTCTGGCTTTTGTTTTGAAGTGCAAGTGATGAAAAACTCATTTCACAAAAGTATTTTTATTTTCCAATGCGGAGGCACTTGTCGAAGACATTCACCTTAGTTTTGCTGGCCATTTTATTATGGGGGCGCCATATAGGCAGACCAGCATTGCCCCCTATGAATGGACGACACAAACGGAGTCGTTTTAGTGGCGCTTCGCCAGGATTCGATCTCAGCACCGAAAACTAGCGCTCTGTACCACAAGGCCGCCACTGCCCATTTCACAAAAGTGGTGGCAAATGGTAAAAGTGTCTCTAATGCTGCTTTTGCCAATTGTGGATAAAGTTCTAACTGCGTATACCAGAACTGTCCTAAGTCCAGTTTTTCCAATTCCATTTCAAATACATGCATTAGCTCGTATTGCGATAAGATCGCCTTTTGATAAAACGTTGTCGTCCACTGAATTTAGGTCAAACAAAAATGGATTGAGTATCCATCTGTTAATTTTGCCTATGTTTCCAATGGAAAAGTACCCTTCAAATGATTCACTCAATTAGTAATTTTCACTAAAAATTTAGAACCTTCTCTCGCACCCCTAGAAATGCTCTCTTGCACCCCCGGTTAAGAACCACTGGTTTAGAACAATCTTAATTCCTACACTTGGAATTGAAATGGTGCCATTCAATAAAATACATTTAATAAAAAGGTATAAACTGGTGTAAAACTGAAAAAATTACTTATCGCAGGGTTTTGTTCTTATTACAAACTGATGTGTCTGTGGTAATGGAATATGTACCTAAAAAAAAAGTTTACACCAGTTGTGATAAGCATAATCGAAAACGCAAGGAGCAGAAATTTCTTTACCGAAGCTTTTATAGTTCACAGAAAAAAAAGTTAAAATACACTTTCAGTAGTTTAACAGTAATCTGAGAAAGTTAATGTTCCCAGAGCTTTGGCTTCTTTATTAAGTACAAGGTGCGCCCATAAAGTTACCGGACAAATTAAAAGATGAAACGATAAAATAAAAAAGTGAAAGAATAATCGCCTGGCTAAAAAGAGTGACATCTCAACTCTTGTTAAAGTCATTTTAAACTATTTATTTAGTCGTTTGCATATCAAAACGTTGTAGTAATTTTCATTTACTGTGAAGGCATTGTACAAAAAAATTTGCTTCGGAATGGAACAACGTTGTAACATTAAATTTTGTTACAAAATAGGTAAATCCGCTACCGAAACTTTAAAGATGGTCCGAACAGTATATAGTGATGCATCGTTATCAAGAACACAAGTGTATGAGTGGTACAACCGCTTTAAATGTGGGCCAGAAAGCATTGAAGATGAACCAAAGACAGGGTGCCTTCAACTTCAAAGAATGAGGAAAATGTAGAGAAAATTCGTTATTTGGTACAAGCTGATAGACGTGTAACAACTCAGCAATTTTCAGACATGCTTGGGATAAGCAAAGAAAGCTGTAGGTTAATTGTAATTGAAAATCTGAAAATGAAGAAAGTTTGTGCTCTATTTGTGCCTTGGATTTTGACAGAACAGCAAAAAAGAAGACAGAAAAGCTTGCTGTGAATATTTACTGACTACTGCGCAACACAACAATTTCTTAAAGTGTATTATAACAGGAGATGAGACCTGGTGTCTACAATACGACCCAGAAACAAAAAGACAAAGAGCACAGTGGAAAGGACCACCTTTTCCCATACAAGAAAAAGCACGGATGTCAAAATCAAAGACTAGGGTGATGCTGATTGCATTTTTTTTTATTAAAAAGGACTTAATCACCACGAATTTGTTCCTGAAAATCAAACAATTAATTAGTATTTTCACAAGGAGGTTCTTTTTCGATTAAGAAACAGGGTAAGGCGAGTTAGGAAGGAACTGTTTGATTCTGTGCAATGGTTTCTTTTACATGATAATGCTAGGCCTCATACAGCAATTTCTGTAGAAAAATATCTTGCTAAGCATTCGATTACAGTGATAAATCACCCACCATATTCTCCCGACTTATCACCAGCTGATTTTTTCATTTTTCCGAAGCTTAAGATGGCCATGAAAGGACAGAGATTTGAAAACGTCTCGGATATTAAATCAAATGTTACGCGTATTTTGCGAAAGGTTAGTTCCAACGCCTATAAACAGTGTTTCGATGACTTGGAGTTGGAAAAATTGGAAAAATTGTATAGACTCCTTTGACGATTATTTAGGAGATAAATTTATTTGAAGGTGAGTAATATTTTTCTTATTTATAAAAAATTGTCCGGTTACTTTATGGGCGCACCTTCTACATTCATGCCTTAATGCAACATCAGCTGGTTAAAATAATCAGTTTTGTAATGTTTCGCTAATGCCGCTAACGAATCACAATTGAGATCATACAATCTAATTAACACGTTTGCCGAAAATGATATTCTTTGTTTTACACACCATGTGATAATATAATGAAGGTTGTTTCTACATTAATGCATTTTCATTTCATTGGCGAGTACACTGTTTACAATAAATATCCAGTGTTGTTAAAATATTCGCTGTACAATGAACTTAAACTCTTACTTGGTTATACACCAATGTAGGTTTAGTTTCATAACTTTATTTGTTAGCTAAATCTGTAATTAAAGAACAGAATATTCGGTGTCGTTTCGTTCTATAAATAGAACGGCATCAGCGAATAAATGTGAGAAATTTCGTATCACGTCTTATGAGAGAATGCTCAATGAATCGTTACAAACAATCATGTATATTAATAAGGATTTTCTCTCCAACAGCACCAAATGTAGAGCTCACTTTAGTGCTGAGTTCTGACGAACCTTCTATTCAGCCAGTGAACTATATCCCAGCTCTGGAGCGCACCGCAACTATAGTGTTCTTCAGCATGATGCCGTGTTCCGTCATCATTTTAGCCTTCGCGGGTAGCAATGAATCGTGTCGATGTGTTTGCACACTTTATTTCACCGTAATGGTCTTGATTTTCATCAGAATTGTAATCTCTGGACTTTGCGTGACGACCGGAAAGTGGTGTTTCTAAAGAGAGAATGAAAAAAAAAAAAATCAGTATCGTTGACAAAATGCAGCCTGTGATAATCAAATTTCATTTTGTCGATGTTTTGCAAAATATATTGGATTCTTTCATGATATACAAGTGGATGGTTTAGCATAACATGTTATTTTCCAAAGAATGCTTGTATAATTATTCTTGAAGACTCTTCAACAGGGTTATTGAGCCTTCATCTTCTCCGATATTAACAGATGTGCAAGTTCTATTCTTCCCTTCTTTTGTGTTTTCAATTTATCTTTATCGAAATACGTTTATTCTGAAAGTTTAAAAATTATTTGTTTATGTAAATAAAGCGTGGCCAAAGGCCCATACAAATCGACTTAGCTATCAAGAAACTTTTTTTTTTTTTTTTTTTTTTTTTGGGGGGGGGGGGGGGTCGATTCCAACCCAGCACCTGTAACTTGATTCATCATAATTTTCCGCTATCTATATATATAAAACGCGTAGGTATGCGGCACAACAATCGACGATATTTCTACACTCCGAATGGCAACGGCTGCCACTACCAGATGTAAACATCTGGTCTGGCTCGAGACAGAAACTGTAATAAACATATAAAACCATTTATTTTCACAAAATATTAAATCTTCAAAATAAGAGCTGTCAGACAAGAGGCAAACCGTCCGCAATTTACAACCGCGTATCAACATGGATTTACGCACTGAAATCAGGAATGCTCGAAAACAAGCTGCACGATCAAATGAAAATTGGGAACAGTCTCAAGAAAGAAAGCGAAGAAGAAATAATTCATTAACAGAGAGCATAAATGTTCGCGAGGTTACGCTTAACTGTCGCCGGTATAGCAACCGACACCCAGTAATAGTTAATTTTCTACACTTTTTTCAATACTTGCTGAATTTTTACTCCATTTTATAGGTGAAAAAATTTTCCCAACATTTTATTATTTGATATGATTAAGTGTAGATATCTGAATTGTGAACAATAGTACATACAAAGAGTGATGTAATCCCCGCTATATTTTAGTGCTTGCTGAATTTTAACTCCATTTTTTAAGTGAAAAAAAATTTTCCCCAACAATTTCTTATTTGATGTAATGATAAAGTGTAGATATCTTAATTTTGAAAAAAAATTACATACCGAGAGGGATGTAATTTATAAAATCATTGGTGTTGGATTTCTCAGTCTTATCTTCAATTCTGTTCAGAAATAATGGAAATTCGCATTTTTAAATTACAATGTTTTAGAATCAGCATTATAGAGAATACCCCTTAACAAAGTATATTTATGATGACAGGTAATGGTAACATTCCTTACATATATTACTTTCAGATGAGTTGTATCGCAAAAGAAAATATAAAACTAAAAGCGACCATGCTGGTCGCGCAGCGGCTAGTTATTTGTTTATTTATTTTAAAGTTTATTTTTCTTTTTTCAAGCGTTTAGAAAAGCGGATTGAGTGGTTAAGTTTAAGGTTAAAAAATTATTACTTTTCTATATGCTTGCAATAATTTTTCTATATTCCTTCAAAAGAAATTTGAGGCCAAAACAAAGTGTAACCAATATTTTGAAAGATTAAAACCATAACATTTAAATCTCGGCTTTAGAAATGAGATTTCGTAAAAAAATAATTCCGCAAACAAACTGACAAATTTCGAGTCTGTAGCAGAGACTTTAAATCATGAAAGTTGATCGCAGAGAAAAGCGAACTAGCCATGTCCAATTTAAAACAATTTTCAGAATAACAGATGGCAAAATACCCAATTCTATGAGCTTTTCTAGTCGGAACAAAGCTTGCAAAGAAACTGTAATAAACATATAAAACCATTTATTTTCACAAAATATTAAATCTTCAAAATAAGAGCTGTCAGACAAGAGGCAAACAGTTATTTCAGACTTTTAATAGCTCTCCTCATTGCAGAATAAGAGTGGCACTTGTAGGAGGTAGTGCTGGGCCAGCAGTCTTGCGGTAACAATCACCAAATAAAAATCGGAAATACGAAGCTCCCCTGGTCTGACACGGTAAAATACCTAGGCGTTATACTTGATAAAAAATATCACTTGGAAACAACACATCACACATGTTAGGGATAAGTTTCGAGCAGCTCGCAGATTAATCTACCCCCTAATTGCTCGAGACAGCAAATTAAACATTCATAATAAATTGCTCATGTACAAATCCTATCTACGTCCTATCTTAACTTATGGAGGGCCAGCATGGTCATATTGTGCAAATTCGCACATTAAAAAAACTAGCTTCTGCACAGAGCAACACTGTAAGGCAAACCATTAACGCTCCTTGGTACTTTAGGAACGCCAACATTTACCGGGAGATTGGTCTCCCAACTATTCGAAATTATCTAGAAAAATTAGCTATTAACTTCCACAACTCTAATGACAATGAATTACTCAAAGAATTAGCAAACTATGATCATTGCTGATCCTACTAACAGGAAAAGGCCCATAGCCATCCTGTTTCTTTCTTAAATTTTGTTTTTGTCTTTTTCGTATGGGATAAAAATAAAAAAAAAACTGATACTAGGTTTGCCAAGACAAAAAACATAAAATTTTATAAAATCAACTAAACATGTATTGCTGTCCCTAAACTTCCTTCTCTCACTTTTGCACAACTTAGCATCGATCGTGGACCCATCAATCTACTGTCCCTGCTAGTTGCTTGCTCACTTTGTCTACTATGAACTCACGGATCCTGAGTGATCCAATCACTTTTCTCCTTTCTGTCTAATCATGGTTCCCAGCTGCTTACTATCTGAAAGATTGCATTAGAGGGCGAGGCCCAGGAAGTGCAGTTCGACCCCATTTTCTTATGGTCGCGGTGTATATACCGGCGAATGTCTAGCGACAAGTGCCCCCGCATTCGAGAGGGGGGAAAAACCCAATTTGTGCATCGCTGCCCAGCAACGAAGCATAATACAAGTAAAGATGCAGCAACTAGTTTGGTAAAACTTCGCGGATATTTTTCTAGACTTCAGCGCCTATACTCTGTTAAGGTAGAAAAGACATCCTTAAAACGAATCTTCAAAACCAAGTTTCTGGATGTATGGATAAAGAAAAAATTGATGAAAGACAATTTCACGAGGATAATCTTTTTAATAGCACTCAAGCTACAGTTTAAATACACCTATTTCTGCTACTTGTGTTTGTCATTTTGGCAGTTCTAATAAAGCAGCTTTTAGTTTCCCTTCGTAATTTTCTAATCCAATTCAAATCGGGATTACTTTCAGAAAAACTCCTAAAAGTGTTGCTTTCACTACTTGAAACGTCCCGATTCAGTTTTGACTCTTGGCCAGTGGCGTAGCGAGCATAACTGGCGCCCGGGGCACACCTTTTTGGCGACCCCCATGGTCTTGGGGTCCAAAAAGACCATTTGGCGCCCAGGACATGATAGACCCCCCCTCGCTACGCCACTGCTCTTGGCTCAAACTTTAACTATCCGAAGTTTTAATTATATTCTCACTGTTTTTACAGCTTGTCATTTATAGTTATTCGTTCAACTACATAACATGCGGTTTTTCAATTTCGCGGTCTTGTTTAACCCGTAAATGTTAACATCAGTCTCTCGGACGGGTAGAATTGATACTTTTCCCGCTAGGGTGCGTAATTATCGATTTGAAACCTTCATGTTCGAGCTATGCTTCAATTATTCCATGACCTTGGTTGTGTTTGTTTATCTGTAAGTTTTGTTTACTTTATCGCCTTACATTTACCATTCCAAGAAAACTCACTCCGCTTTAGAGATGGATATTACTTCAAAGGTACGTATTTGGTCCATCTATCAGACGACTAAAAATAATTATAATGTAAATTGCTCGTCCAGAAGATGACCAGGAAGCAAGTGTAAGTAAGCAAGCAATCCTTAAAAAGTGCTAAGTTGGAGAAGGGAAAAACTATATATATATGGGTACTGCCCTTACACAAAAAATAGAATGACAAACTACAAGTGTGTGAAATGTGATACACCAAATTACTTGTTCAAAAAAGGTATGTAATAAGAGTACAAAATTTCTAAAACTTTTATGATGAAATTTTATTTTAATCATGTTTATATTTGTTGCTAGTTTACTTTTTTATTCTAATCTATTTCTAATAATTTAATCATCTTTTGTAGATCTTATTGAAATTCTAAAAAAAAAATAATAAATTAGATTGACTTTTACTGAAAAGTACTATTAAAATTAAAACCAAGTGTAATATATTTTATAAATCAATACCTCAAATACAGAGCTAAAACTAAATGAAAATGGGAAAAATTACATAAGTAATGAGCCATGAAATCAAACTTAGTCTCATGGATGGATGTTACTGGTAGAATGAGTCAGACAGATGTTACCATTTACCGGTTAATATATAAACATGTCTCACTTTTTCACATATAAAATGAATTAAACTTCGTAACTTTCGCTAGTATCCAAAAAATTTTAAATCCATCTCATCTCTAGTATAAACAGCTTGTCGATTTAGATGCATTGTGAACACAAGACTGTTGGTTAAGTCGTGTATCGCTTCGAATACTAATCGAAACTAAGTTTCAAAACCATGAAAGGTTACAGAAATTTGTTTTTCTCAATTATATGATTTCATAAAGATTTACTGCTTAATTCCATATTCATCATTTTGTTGAAACCTGTTAAATTCAGTATAATCTAAGGTTGTTTGTAGTTGAAAGTATGTAAAGAGAACTTTTCAAAGAAAGAAAAAAGGTCAGGATATGGAAATATGCGAGCATATTTATTCACCCCCATCAATAATAATAAATACTTATAGAAATGAAATACAATTGTTAAAAAAAGAACGTTTTTATTTCAATATAATTCAATTTTTCAAATAATCTAGTACATTTATAAATTAAAAACAAAACAATAACTTTAAATTCATAATACTAATAACTAATAGTAATAATTACATAATTGAAAAAAATCTACAATGAGGTTTCCTCAGTCTCAATATATTTTAGAGCTAACTCCTCATAGCAATTTGTTATAACTTTTTATTTCATTATAAAATTGCTTGCATGTTAACTGGGGCTAAAGGTAAGGGCATGTTCTCTTTAAGAGATATTCTGGGAACCCTAGTATAGTCAGTTTCATTTAACACCTTAAGCTTAAAATTGTGTTTAGTCATTCTTCCAATTTTATTATACAGTTCACTGATTAGCTTACTTATCCATACCTCTAAACAATTGGTCTCCGATTGTTCAAAATCGCAAAAGAAGGCTTCTGTCTCAAGTGCATCCATTGACAGAAGCAGACAGACTGATGATCAATTTTACTAATTGTCATATGCTTAAATTTCCTGTGTAAAAGAAGTGCAAAAAATGTCTAATTTTTAAAGCAGAGGATTAAAAAAAATTAAAATCTCCAGTTAGATATTTAAAGATTGCGTATACAACTCTGAAAAGAATTCACTCAACAAAGATGATTCAGACACTCACAATAAATTCATATTATTACCCCCTTGTTTTGTAGAAAAGTTGAAAAGGGGAGGGGGGTGTCATAGGTAATCGGGTATCCTAACCCGGTTAAGGTTAAAACAAAAAAACAAAAAAATTTAAAAACTACATGAAAGAACACAGATAAAGTGGAAAAAACAATACTTTATTTAAGTTCTTAAATGGACATAAAACAAGCAATGCAGAGCATCTGAGAAAAAATTCTGTTCATATTGAGCAAGTGTTTTATCAGTAGTAAATTACTACTGATCTCATAATGAAAGCAAAAGGGGTTCATAATGAATCATTGAATTGAAAAAGGAAAACTTACAATAAGAGGAACACGACAAATTTGACATTAGCACCAGTAGAGCTGAAATTAATACAATTAATCATTAAATGCAGCTCTACATGCTGCTAAATTGAAACACTGGCTGTAACAAATCTTGGGGTATTTTTATTGACTAAAAGATGATTATAAAATTATACAATTTCTAATTACTGTTCTTAAAAGTTCCAAAGAGTACAAATAATATTGATACATAAATGTTTTCCAGACTACCCAGAGTTCACTTCTAATCTTGACATTTATCAGTTATCAAAACATCTGAATATCTGAGGACTAAGGATGATACACTTTTCAAGACAACATACAACATTAGCACTTCTACACATAATTGCTCCATATGATGACTATTTCTTCTTCTTGCTGCTTTCCTGAAAGAGTTGAAACAATCCATCAGAAATCAATGACAACTCAGTACTAACAACAGATTATGCACTTATAATTACACATACCTTCTTTTCCTAGCATGAAAGCACAGAAAAGAAAGTTACTTTTAGTGCTCCGAGTAGTTACGTACGAAAATATAAACTCACAAAAACTTTCTATATAGATTACAACCTCTAGATTAAGGCTGCTGTGTAATAACCCTATTGGATCTGCTCACATCAATGTTAACCTGTGGAGAAAATTTGTACAGGGATTGCCGATTTGGATTTAAAGGTTTTTTTAAAAATTGTACTCCATAATAGAGAAAGAAATTTTAAACTTTGTCTTTTCCTTTAAATAAATAAATTATAAAAAAAAAAAATCTGGTATAGTGTTTAAAACGCTCCTAAATTCCTTTGGTGTACAAAATTTATAAAAAGAATCCTGTTGCAAGGTGCAGAAAAGTTCAGGCTATCTGGAACTACCATTTTTAATGGATTATCAGCATTTGTGTAGCTGTAAATAGTGGACACATTCTCCATAGGTTAACACTGAGATGAGTGAATCCAATAGGGTTAGTACACAGCAGCCTTAATTAACATCATGAAAGAAGGCGACTTATATTTACTTCATGTTTTTAAAAAAATATTAACAGACAAGAGTGCTAGATAAAAATGATTCTCAGTACGAATGAAGATATTTATATCAAATCCAATAAACATAGTGTGTGTCTTCAAGTTTAAAATTTTATACCAAAATCTTTTTTTGAAATTCAAAAGCTCTCCAAAAGAAGCACAATGAACTTGCAACTTTTGAGATGGGTCAAAAGTACCCAAGTCATGAGAACCTTTCGGTAAGAATAAATCATGCTCAAATAAATCAAAGTTTACACCACTGACCAAGAAGCAAATACAGCTAAAAATAAAAAAAAACTTTTTCAGCATGGCTCTTTTTAAATTAAAATATTTGGCTAACTTTGTGTTGCAATTTGTGAAACTGACAAGTTAACCATTGCAGTCATATCTGTTCTCAGCCATCAAAGAATCATTCTGATTGTTTATATGTATTGGAGGAAATTATGCAAATTGTGGGGGAAATTTTTTTTTTGAAGATTAGAGATGAGTTCAAACAATAGTTACATCTCATACAAGGAGTCAGCCAGGAGAAACACACAAAACTGCATGTCACGTTTTGTCTGGCAACTGGTAGGACAATTTGTCAATGATTTTTGAGATTGAGCATCTTCAATACTAAGACCATCCCCCTCATATAAAGAGGAAAGGCTTAAATGACCAGCTTCATATGTTACACCACTATGAATATGTAAAGAATAGGAATTGTTCAGTATGTTCCAACTGAAAAATTAAAGGGAAAAGACAAACTAATTTTAATCAATGTCCTAAAAACCAGGATTTCACACTGAAGAATATTTTGAAAGATACAACATGATGGAAAAGTACAAAATATAAATTTTTCAGAAAATGAAACCATATTGAGCTACATATGTGTGTATTGGAGGTAAAAGGCCTCCCCCCCCCCAGTCCATTTTCTACAAGTAGAAAGTTGGAATTTATTCTTAAAACATTTTTAGTGCTGTTTTCCCTGGTGCAAGCATTAACTAATACACTTATATACAAGCGATTTAGCTAGTTTGAAATAGCATTATGTCCCAACAATGTATCAATATAAATACCAAGTGGATTTCATTTAACTTTCTTGTAAAATTCAATAATTGTGACAGTGCCTTTTACCTCCCTCCCGTGCACAGATATGTAAAGTTGAAGAAAAAAATTATTTGCAATCTTTCATTATGAGTGTTCATTCATTGAAAATTTATTATGCCCAGCATGGGACTTGTGTATAAACTAAATACAAACATAAAGGGTTAACCATTGCATACTTTTTCAATTGCAGAAATATATATATAAATTAAAATATAGATTAAAAACATCTAATCTTTTAATGCCAGTTTTGATATCGCTACAATCATTCCATTACTAACCAACACTTTCTACAAACTTGTCACTGCTAAAAAAAAACTATAAATTTAGATACTGTGTCAAACATGGAGCCAAAAGTAACAATCAGCCGTAATTTCTGCAGTGTAGGTAAAACAATGCCCAAGAGCCTAAGCCAACTTTCTTCAAAACAGATATTTAAAGAGAAAAATCTGTTAAAGCTAAAAAGATGAACACAATGAGTGAAACCTTTAAAGCCTGTTACGCCTTCAAAACATAATTTAAGAGTTGAAACAATCTATCAGAAATCAATAAGTCAGTACTTAAACAGATTATGCACTTATATTTACACATACCTTCTTTTCCTAGCATGAAAGCACAGAAAAGAAAGTTACTTTTAGTGCTCCGAGTAGTTACATATGAAAATATAAACTCACAAAAACTTTCTATATCTTTTTAATCCTATTTTATTTAAAAAACCATATGAAATGGCTAAAGAAATAACTCATTGTCATTAATGATAAATATTTGCTTATCACTGCTTTAAATTCAAAACAATGAAGTTTTAAGCCCACAAGCAGTTTAACTATTCTAGATACTTATTCTACTTGTTATAGATTTAATAAAAATTATGCACCCTAATTTATTTTTTCTAAAATTTTAGACTCTCTGATAGTAGCATTTTAAAACAGTAAATTGGCAGCATGTGAAAATTACTGAAGTTTGATAAAATTATGAGTTAAGAAAAAATTGAAACCAACCTTATCAGTAAGAATAATCAACAGGTATCTGAATACTTGGATGAGGTCCAGGAACAAGCCAACCGAATGCCTATAAAGAAATTAGCACATTTAAACGAGTATTAAGAAAAACTCCTTAATATAAAATTTTTTGAATCTTAATGAACTACTTGAAATTTCAACCCTTATAAAAAGAGGACTTCAAACAGTAAATGGACTAGACCTCTGTACTGCTTTGTGAGGTCTGGGCAGAATATAAAATAGCACCCCAAAAGCAACCCAGGCAGATATTTATACATAAGAGGTAAATAATCTAACAGCCATGATAAAACTGATAGGAATAATATTTGCTATAAAAAGATAGCAAATTTAGCTCCATTTAGGCTGTAATAAAGTGGAAAAAGGGCTTGAGACCACAGATATGTTACACTTTTAATGCAGGTTTTCACATGGTAAATAAAATGTATTAAACTTAAATTTAAACTAAACTAGAAATATAATTTCAGGATACAATTATTTGAAATAAAGGGGGAAAGAAAAGGTAACAAGTGCAAGTCAAGATAATTTGATGCTCACAAATTACCTCAGATAAGGAGAAAAAATAATAGGCTCTAATATCACACTATCAATTATCTAAATATATAATACAATAAAATAACTGACAGCTTTGTCAAATCTAATATCTAAAACATATCTGGCAGAATCTAATAACTAAAGAGTAACATAATTTTTATAAGATTTGTCCTATGTTCAAATTCTGACAACTATAAACAAATCTGAAACTTATGTGTTAAAAAAATACTATCGATAACAGCCCTCGTATAAAAGGTGAAAATATTGGGGAAAAAATATGGGGATTAAGTAAAATGGAAGTTAGAAATATAAATTATCTGTGATAGTTCTTGCAGTTGCAAAAACTACAAGGCACTTATTAATCGGATGCCTTCATAATATTACCAAATTTTGTAGGTATTCCAGAAAGAGGATAATCAGCGAAGCAGCTTACAACTGAACTAATGTAATAAAATATATAACATGAGTTTAATATTAATCAATAAAGTTAAAGTATTTTATTACACACTAGGAACTTTCTACTATACAACACAATTTTTCATAAGATCTAGAGAAATGAAGAGTTTTCATAATTACCAGATGTAATCCTTATCACCATTACGACGTTTTTCAATGATCATCTGAGTATCATATAAGATGAAGGCACACATCACAGCCAATCCAATGTAAATCTGAGCCTGTAACAGACAGTTGAAAAGCATTAAAAATGCAAGAACAAAAATGAAGTTCCATGACAATTTTTTTCTTCTTTCTGTGGTAGATATATTTAACTCAAGATGTTAGCAATTTACTTTTAGTTAAATATTTTTAGTACCATACTACAGGACAAATAATTTGGGTCATTGGTCTCCTAGCAGAATCAGTAACTAAATTAACAGGTAATACACTTCAAACTGCAATGTCAAAGATATGCAGACTGAATATTCAAGTATCAACTTCCTAACCATAAGTGGAAAATACTGTTAACCCTTACATCAGCTCATCTGTCTTTATACTGTTCCCCAGCTCATAGGTCTCACAGACTGCCACGCTATAAAATTAGGATATTTCCCTATTTTTATAAGTTTTTCGCAGTTAAAAGTCATCAATGCAAAACTACTGCCACCTCTCATTCTTGAAAAGAGTAAATAAAAAATAGATTATTCAACAAAAATTTCAGAATCCGATTCCTCAATTTGTGATAGCGCGAGAGAGACAAAATGACTGGTTCGTTGTGAAAAAGGAGGAATTCCTCCAGCCTACAACAATAAAACAAAGATTTTGGAAATAGAATGCATGCAGACCGACAGATAATTAGTACGGTTCAAGGCTTATCGGTCATACAGACCAACAAAAATTTAAATCAGTTCAAGGCTCATTGGTCTAAAAGACCGACTGTTTTACAAAGATTACATTTACCAACAAAATACGAGTGGGCGAAAATCTCCGATGTGTTGTACTTGAAGGTCAGGACCTGACTTATGAGCTCACAAACCCTCAACAGTCTGATCACCCCCACACCCACCCCACCCTTCAGAACAGGTGCAATAGCGGTCTCCTAGACCGATGTAAGGGTTAACTTAAGAAAGTACCTAAATGAAACAGGAAATAACTAACAAAATTTACACAGATGCTATCAATAATAAAGTTCTATTGGTAGCAAAAATATGTTAACTTCAAAGAACATTTTTTAAAATCTCTTTATAATGTAGCTAAAACACTAGACTAATGAATAAGTTTATACCCATCCTGTCAAAATAACCATTAAAATCTGTACACAATCATCACTCAGGTGACATTATTACATATTTTACTATACTTCAACAAAGTAGCATTACAACTGAAACTGTCACAGCATAATTCAGCTTCATTAAGCTTAATGTGAAAGATTGGGTTGCAATGTAACAACAGAAAAAAAATTCTAATAAAAACACTCATTGCATACTTTATTTTTAAAAATATGTCAAAAACTATTAAAAGCACAAAACCTGAAGAGTTAACTCTTTGAACAAAATATAAACTTTAAGACACATCTAAACAATGATATTTATTAATTTCTGATCTTAAAAAAATTAATTTTTGTCAAAATACTTATTTTAAAAAAATTACCTTGAACAACAGGTATGATCCCATGAAGATGTTTAAAAAGCTCATGACTAACATGACTGACAAAAGAGATGTCAGAGAACCTAAAGGAATAGCACAGTTCATAGTAAGAAATTAAAGATAAATGACATTTAACAATACATCAAATTTTCATTTTCAATTCAACACAAACTGCAATCTACCACTGCAAAATATTACACATGCTGCATTCCACTCAATTGGTAGAAAGACAGGTATATACTAATCTTATTTAGTTTTAAATCCTGTATTTTAAGAAGCAATTTTTGATGGTAGTTTTTTTACTAATTCCAGAGAGTAAAGTATCAATATTTAAAATCAAAACAATTTTGCATGTTTCCACATCTCAGCTCATACAAATTTGTAAAATACTTAATCTATGAATTGCTGGCAAACCATTGATATTATTAGTAAGAAAATATTTCAACAAAACCAACTGTTTTGCTCAATAAAAACAGTTATAAAAGAATTTAAATAGAAAAGGAAGCTGCTAGTAGCAGAGTTATTAGTTCAAGTACATTTCAAAAACCACACATGGGATAAAATCCCACAAACTTGATACAGGAAAACTTTGATACAAAAGATGTGAACTTCCAATTAAATGTTAACATAACTTTTACAGCAGAATGTAATCAAGGCTAGCACTGCAAAGTGTAAAGCTTAGACAATGACAGACCTCAGACCCAGGTTGATTTTACAAATTAAAATTCCTCATGGTTAGGAAGATGTCATTTCATTTAATACATAGCAAGTAGATTATATTTTCTTAGGAAGCAAGTAGTTCAACCAGTCTGTGAATCAAATACCTTCCACTGGATAACTAACAGCATTTTCCTAGCAGAATCTAGGTGCTTATTTGAGGGTTCACTTAGAAAGGGGACTTCTAGGACTAATTGGAGATACCCACACTCTCCCTTCTTTAGAAGCCCATGTTCCGTGAGTTTTTAAAACTTTTTAACCCAATGTGATCGTATTTAGTTTATATACAGGTGCTATGCTGGTCAGTATTCCTTTTCATTGAATAAACACCAATATAAAGCAAGATATGCTTAGTACTGGTGTCTGAGAACAGACATACAACCACAATCGGTTAATTGTGTACAGTAATAAGTATTAAAGCATAAACAATGATATTACATCTTCAATAAGAAAAGTTAAACATTAAAATGAGTGATAACAGTGAACTGCTGTGAAAGAGGCTATTTTCTCGACCTACATTAAATAAGCTTCAATTCTGCAGAATGGAGGGCATTAGACAGTACAATTAAAACTAAAAATTACGTACCAAAAAAACTTAACCCTTTTAGGACCTGCATATGAAAAATGAAGCAATTCCTCAGATCCGAGCTCAATGAAGCTGGCAGTTATCACGGGCCCCAAGTCTTTTTTAAAGTGACAATTTAGCTAAATAAGTCAAAATTACTGCTTTCACAATGGGAAAAAACAAGTTCTGCATGTTGATAAAACATTACTTTTTAAGTGGCAAACACAAAAGCCAGGGATGATAATTCTTATTGCAAGTCTCCACCTTCTCTTTGAATGATTTACAAGTGGTTTGTAGATTTTTGTTGTGGCTGAATGAGCACAAATGACACTGAATGTTTTCGTCAACTTACTGAGGTATTTAAACTAATAAATCAATTTGAAATGCAATTTGGAGCTATTTTTAAGAAATCCATATGAAAATTTCCATATTTTTGGTAACAGCTCATGAAACACTGATACATAACTACCAGCCAGAAACAAAAGAAAAGTCACAACAGTAAGTTGAAGCAAGTGAACCTGCATTAAAGAGAGCAAAACAATTACATTAGCAGGAAAGTTAATAGCCACTGGTTTTTGGGATGCCCTTGGAATAATCTTTAATGACTACTTGGAAAAGGGAAAAATAATCTGTGGAGACTAAGCATTTTATTGGATAATTTAGTAAAATTAAGAAAAACCACATTTAGAGAAAATTAAAGGTTCTCTTCCATCATGACTATAAATGCTGGGAATTGTGAAATCCAATGTTGGTGACAAAACGAGGAAATAAAAGCCTGCTAATCGTTGGACCAAAAGTTGACCTTAAGGGAGAATATGTAAGGAAATAAACTAAAAAATAAATGCCTTTTAATATTTTTGCACAGACTTATCAAATGACTTTGTATTTGCATTATGTTCTGTTAATCAGAACAAATACCTTAAATAGATGTCATTTTTTCTAAATAAAAAAATACTTTGCATTAAGAAAATTAATACCAGAGATATAAGGGTGATGAGATATCCTATACATCTACCAAAGAGCAGTTTAACTGAACTAAAGTTGAGAAATTAAGAGAAACAATTAACCGACAACAAAAAATATTTAACTTATGGATTCATCTTAATTACGCTACAAATATCAATAGCTTATATTTTCTAAACATCAAATGATTAGCACAGCTTTCTAATAAGCTTTAATTCTGCAGAATGGAGAGTTTGTTTTTACTAATTATAAAAACCTCCATCTTATGGAATACCGAGACCCCATTGAAGCTTTTCAAAAATAACATTCTGCAAATGTTTTTGATAAAAAATCATGCAGAGTTATCCTTCAATAAATAATTTTGTAACTTAGATTTGATAACTAACATCCTGCTAAAAGTGTGTTTCCTTAGTAATTAATCTGATGTAGAATTTGAATAGAACTGTAATATTTATACCAGTTAGTTGAAATGACTTAGGATCAAAGATAAGTTTTATTTTACTAGGTAACATCTTACATAGTTAAATTTTTAAAAGTATTTTCAATTTATCTACTTAAATTGACTCCTTTGAAAATTGTCCAGATATTTTAAAAATTTGAGGTTAATCAAATTTGATTCAAGTAGATATGATATAAATAACTTATAAAAAAAACATTCCTAGGTGCTTGAACTAATTGTCAGCACAAGACTAAAACAGCATATTTGAATACAGCTTAAATTTACTATAAACATTTTTCTTAATTTATATCCATAAAACAAATTTAAATATTTAACAAAGAAATGCCACCTAACTGTAATTACAGTTATTCAACAACCTTAAACATATGTTATAGAACAATAATTTAATAAATGCATTTTAAATAGGATAGTAATTTAAACTCAACAAAATTGCTAGTTTAACACATATCATCAAGGATCATTAAAAATATATTATAAGAGTTATCATACCTCCAAGATAAATGTATTGACGCTGGTTACTGAGCATTGATGCAAGAGAAAAGCATGCAAAAATCAGACAAGTGGCAAAAAATGCTGTAGGAACCACTGCAGGTTCAATGGCAATGGCAACATTAAGAAGTGGCCCCAATCCAAGACCTGTAAATTAAAGTTTGTTTAAACAGTTTCATAAATTTTATTATGTTTACAATCATTTAAATGCTACACATATATTACTTACCAGAGAGGAAAGCAAATGCCAGTAAATAGCCTAATCTGGTTTTAGTATTTTTTCCATCATCAGGTGTGCTCATTAGGGCTATCATGAAACCCATGCCAACAAGGGAACTCAAAAATCCACCCTATGAAAACAAAAATAATTTAGGAAGGCTAATAAATTTAAGTCATTTACATTTTCAAAGAAATTTAACGTACAGCATTCTAAAGACAAAGTTCATTCTCAAATTAAAAATTTAATTTAATTATTAAACTTTAACCGCCATAATTCCAAGAAAGATTTAAAATTTCTTCTTCAAGGCTCAACAGCTCTGAGTGGGCCCTGGCTTTCTCCAGAAGTCTTCTCCAGGCACTTCTACTTTTGACAACCGCTTTCCAGTTTTCAACTTTTAGAATGTTTAGGTCTTTTTCAACACAATCAATCCATCTTAGCAGGGGTCTGCCCCAAGGTCTATTTCCCCCATAGGCTTTGCCAGAAAGATTTTCTTACAGCAGCAATCTTTATACATTCTAGCCAGATGACCAGCCCCAAGTCTCCGTAATTCAATGAATTTTACTACATCAGGTTGTTTATAAATCTTATACAGTTCAAGGTTAGATCTCCATGATCCATATTAACTTGGACCCCACTGAGTATGCAACGCAAAATCTTTCTCCCAAAAATACCCAAAGCTTCCTCATAACAAAGTCAATGCCCCGGTATCTGATGCATATGTCAGGACAGATCTTATAAGACTTTTGTAAAGAAGCAGTTTAGTAATTAATTTGAGAAAGCTGGATTTCAAATAGCTCTTCAGGTCATAAAAACATCTATTTGCAGCTGTGATTCTTCATATATTTCTGGGATTCTATATACTATATTTAAAATTTAATTTAAAGAATTTCAGACTTACCGATAAAAGTCCTGTAAAAAGATGAACAAATCCTCCAAAGCCAGCGGCCAATGTAGAAAGTGCAACACAGGCATAAACATTTTTCAAGTGACTCTGAAGTGGAGGCTCCCTGATATTGAACAATAAAATAAAATCAACATGAAGTTCAACACAGCTAATAAAATGTTAAGTTAACACTAGGCATCAAATACTAAATATACATGAAAAAGAACAATTGAAATATGAAATTAGCATTAGTTCATTCCATATGCATTACTTTCATCTAAAAAAAAACAACAAATAGCTTTACTTCTTACTAACTAGTATTAATCAAAACCATTTCCACTACACATGGAAGATATTTAAAAACTGCACTAATGTGTTAATGTTATCAATCTGAAAGATTTATGCTTTAGCCTTTTTCAATTTTGTAAAATTTTCTAATATCAAAGTAATAATCTATGCCTTAGCATCATTTAACAGAGTAACGAAAAATAATGAATTTAATCAATAACATCTTACAGCATATTTAATATCTTGAACAGAAATCTTTTTACAGTTCTGTAAATTATATTTGTTTTATATTATCTATTCATAAAGCTCAGTAAAATATGGATTTCTATTTACTTGCAAATCATTCAACATGAATTTTAAAATTATCACACTAAGTTCGCTAAAATTTTACTAAATGAAAACCCAAAATAAAATCATATATATATAACTATTAGCAATAAAATTAACCTCCATTCTAAGTATTCCTGTTAAAGTGATCCTTATTATGCTTTAAACAAAAAATTACGTGCATCACAATTATAACTCAAGTTATTTTAAAATGTGTGCTAGATGACAAACTGGCTGATCTTTAAATAAATGCCTCATTGTAAATATCACTTTTTCCTGAAATAGTACTTGCATAGATTAATTCTCAAAATATTACCAACCAATCATTTTAAGGTTAAAAGCAAATGATAAAATATGTAAGTTGACCATTATATTACAAACATTTTAATACAGTTTAAAAGATTTGTAAAAAAATTGGTAAGATTTAGTGTGTTTTACATCCCTCACAAATTAAATTATAATTAATAAATTATGGACAAAAAAATCTAAATTTAGTTCTCAAAATTATTAATAGCATTGTTAATTTTAAATTATGACAGTTAATGTTAAATTTTGACGATGTGTGGAGATTTGAAAATATTTGATATATTTTTATTTAAAATTCCAGATTTCAGTTTGATTACATTTATTCAATTTAACCAAAGTGAAACTTGGTGTAAATAAAACTGACATATTAACACACATAACTAAAAGGCTTTGAAACAATAGAAAATATTCAATTTTGACATTTTCTAATTATCTTTAATATTTGGTAAGATTTTATAAAACTATATGAAAAAACTAGTGGGCTACATTATTTAATTTTTGAAAATGGTGCCAAGCAACACAGGATATGAAAGTTATTTAATCTGCTATAACTCTCATAAATTTAGATAAGGGCAATAAGCAAAGGTGAAAATTTAAATACACTGGTGCAAGAAATTAAGAGAATTTGCAGACTTTGTTGATTATTTCTAGAACTACTGTACCGATTTTAATTAAATTTCATATGTACATACATTGATACAATACAAAACAAATAACCATTCAATAATTGTAATACACATGCATGATTGTGCATAACACTGAGTCTGAAGGTATGAAACAGCAGTTGCAGAATAAAAAAAAATGGGTAATAGACTGTTATTTTGCAGCAATTGGTTAATTTCAAATTGTAACAGTAAAAATGAGTAACCATCAACGTTTAGATGATGGAATGAAGTGGCGAATTATGGGGAGGTATGGTTAATAGGGGGTATGGTCCCCTCTGACAGATATACAGGTCTCGCAGCGTGATTTCATACTTGAAATAAGGCAGTTTATCATTTCCTGTGGCAATTGGTCCCACTCGTTCAGCAACACTGTTTTCATTCACTGGATGGTTCTCAAAGAGGGGTTGTGAGTTGCAATTGCCCTCCCCAGAGCATCCCAGACATGCTCTATAGGGTTAAGGTCTGGAGATCTGGCTGGCCAATCCATCCGGCGAATATCCCCTCTCTAGAAATTCGAACAGAAGAGCTCTATGTGGCCTCGTGTTATCCATTAAAATGAACTCAGGGCCAACTGCACCCCTGAAAAGGCGAACATAGGGTTCCAAGACCTCACACCAGTCACAGTGCCTCTTTCAAAGACATGGAAAGGTATGCGGCCATCCAACATGATGCCTGCCTAGACCATTAAACCTCCTCCGCCATAATGGTGGATTTCGCGGACATTGGAGGGTAGGTAGCGGGTCCCTGGTTCTCTCCATATGAACGTACGGCGAGAATCTCTGTTTAGGCTGAACCGGGACTCATCAGTGAAGAGAACGGTCGTCCATTGATCCATACTCCAATCTCTATGCTCTCTGCACCATGATAAACGGATTCTCCTGTTCGTAGAAGTGCGCAGGACGCAAACAGCAGGTCTTCTTGCAAACAACCCTCTTTCATGAAGTCTTTTGGAAGCAGTCACCCTTGATACACGGGTTCCTGTGGCTGCATAGAAGTCACGAGAGAGCTGAGAAGCTATAGCACTCCTGTTACGCCTCGCTATAATCGACAAATGAAGATCTTCTCTGGCCGTCATGGCTCTTGGATGACCTTGCCCAGGCTTTCTCTCGATGGATCCGGTATCCTGGAACTGTTTCCATAAGTTACACACGACACTGGGCGTTAAATTGAACTCTCTACAAATTTGGACTTGAGATTGGCCTGCTTCTAGCCTCCCCACAATTTGCCACCTTATTCCATCATCTAAACATTGGTGGTTACTCATTTTTACCATTACAATTGAAATTAACCAATTGCTGCAAAATAACACCATCTATTAACCTTTTTTTTTTGTTTATTCTGCAACCGCTGTTTCATTCCTTCCGACTCCAACAAGTGTTATGCACGATCATGCATGTGTATTATAATTATTGAATGGTTATTTGTTTTATATTGTATCAATGTATGTACATAGCAAATTTCATTAAAATCGGTACAGTAGTTCTAGAGATAATCGACCAAGTCTGCAAATTCTCTTAATTTCTTACACCAGTGTAAGTTATTAACCCCTCTTAAAAGTGAATTAACATCATATAATTTTTTTTACTCGCTTTTAATTTTCAAAGTTTTAATTCTTAAACATTAGTTATGCAAATAAACTAGATAGCACAAAAATAATGAACAATTTTCCAAATAAATACAAGCATTCAGTTCTGAAAGCTTTGAAGAAAAATGATTTAACTTTAAGATTGATAATTATCAGAATTTAATTTTACTTTACTAAACAATTTTATATTACTACATTATTTTAATTTCTTAACACTTCAATAATATTGACAGAAATGTTTTCCACAGATGATTCAACCTTAACATTTCATTCTCATATTATCTAATTAAACCAGTATGGCCATGAACTAATTAGGATTTTAATTTGTACTCATTTAATTTTGATTTAGCATTATATTGTGAACTTTACACCAAAATATAAGAATATTACTTTGAGCTTATTCACATTAATTTGAAAGTCAATCAATGCAGTTCTAATAAAGATAAATCAGTCAAAAGCTTTAACAATTATGATTCTGAATTTTTTTTTTTAATTCAGTCCATACTTTCCTCTAGAATACGATGAGGAAGTTAATAAGCTTTATCACTTGACAACTAGGTTAGTAAAGCTTAATTATTTTGATTTGAACCAGGTATGCAGTTTACATCAGCTTAAGTTTCCTGCAGTATAATTTCTGATGTTAATGTAGAGCTATCACAACTATCATTCTAAAATGTATCGCACTAAGACCGTAAGCAACCAGTTGAGAGCTTCAAGGTAACAATTCTTTGGTGTAAAACACTAATCTAACAGCGGAAATTAGACCGTATTGGTATTAAAACAACAAAACACATACTTAGATAACAATATCTGTCCATTAAATATTTTGCAAATTACGTAGTTTGATTTTTATAAAAATTTAACACGCCCATCGTTAGTTTTCAATAATAAAATGAACTGCAGTCTTAACATATGACACAAAAGAAGTCACATGTCAGGCGGGGCAATATGTAGGGAGAAATCGAATCGTTTCGAAGTAAATGATTAGGAAGTCAAAATGACGTCTGTTCAAAAGAATGGATTTCAGAGATGGACTACGGAGATTAACAGAATAGCAACCTTGGACCATTAGTAGAAAGTTTAACTGCTCTTTAATTTGATACCTTAACAACACAAGAGAACATTTATTTCCTAACAAACATAATACGAAGATACTTGAGGTACATCATAATACACACTGACATAACAAATATAGGAAAATAACATTCTTTTAAAAACCCGTTATCTGATATTCTCGTGCTTAAAGAGAAACTTATATAAACAAATACAAGACCTGCCATTTTGAAATACTTACAATTTTTGATTGAACGTTTGGAAAAACGTATTCATGTCGAAGGTAGCCATAATGACCGAATCTGCGAATAAAATAACTCTAACTAAAGAGAAACGACAAAACCTGTCACCAATTTCACACTGAAACCTGTATCTAGTATATTCTAAATGACGAAATAGGAATTTGGAACACGTACGCCTCACGTAGAGTGACGATTACAATTGTTGTGTTGCCATTCACAAAAATTTAATCTCCTGTATTATTTGGGCTGTAGTCCAAAAGTTAAAAGTGTTGAAATCGAGCTTCCTTCTGAATATTTTCCTGTGAAAAGAAGGACATTGTTACATTGCATTAAAACTAGAAATTCCGCAATAGAGGGATTAATACTGTTATGGCTTACGTCATTAAATTCATCAATTCCCGCTATTTTATTGCACACATTAATATTCAAAGGTAAATATTCATTTCTGAATATTTAACCTCTAGAAAAATAAAAATAACTCTTCTCAGATGTTTAGTATTTTTCATTATTTATCATCTGAAAATTCAATGCATCTGGAACGAAAGGAATCAGTGGCGCACCCAGGGGAGCCCAGGGGCCCTGCCCCCAAAGAAATAGAAATTGCATTATGAATATTGATTTTGCATTATAAATACTTTTAACCGTTCATCTCCCCCCCCCCCCATGCATTATAAATATTTTTATCCGTTCATCTCGTCCCCCCCCCCCCAAGAAAAAATCCTGGGTGCTCCACTGAAAGGAATATATCTATACGTAACTTGAAAGCCTACGTAAACAAACTGATGTGAGAAAATTCATACTGTTGAAAGAACTTTACAATATCAATCAGCAAAATAAAACAAAATGAAGTCTTACATATTAACTGTCGATTATATTCAAATATTGAACAAGCCGTGCTGAGTTAGTTTGTTACAATTGAATTGATACTTAAAAGGAACCTCTTTCTTTCTACCAAAATACCTTTATGTATTATTCACAGAGTAGATATTTGGATGATTAATCAATTTTTTTAATATAATAGACAAGCTAGTAATAAAAAATATTTCAGGCAGTGTCTGAGCGCATGCGCTAGGAGGCGTCAGATAAGACGTAGGAAAAATACTTCAGTTGTAACCAAAACGTTGCTTTGTGTGGATGTGATTCCACGAGAGGGAATTTTCCCCATTTACCTTGTTTAAAATTATTTTGATCAATAAAAACGTTGTAAATTGATACAACTGGTCCGTCGTCAATGTTTATGGTCTACAAATATCTAAATAGTCCATCTTAAAAGACAAGTGTTCCGTCAGATCCGCAGTAGACTAGCAACCTATGTAGAAATTAAATAGTTAAAGGGTGCCTTGAAAGGCAATATTACGAAATTGGAACAGTTCTGCTAAACACAAACTGAGGAAGTTAATACTACTCCGAGCGAACTGAGTTTGAAAATGCGTAAAATAGAAAGTCTGCAAACAAAACTGGAAGATTTATGAGAACAATATTGTTCTCTGTTATTAGATGACGCTGATCAGGGCCCGATTATGAATGCTGGGGGCCCCTGGGCAGATGCTATTTGGGCTCCCCCCTTACGAACAATTACAAACATAAGAACTATCCATGGACTATACTATTAGAAGTACTAGGTGCATACACCAAGCATATGAAGAAAAGTTGTTAAAAATCAGGTTTAAAGAAAATCGTTTCATTCAAATATTAAATTTTGATTCAAATAACTATTTAAACCAAACAACCCTGCACGCGAGTCCTATATTTGCTATTACAGTGTATGGCTGATAAGATGAAGCATTCATAAACATGTTTCACATCAAATTGAAAACTCCTTTCACCTTCTGCTGTACGTTTGATACAACCTGACAGTTCAACATTTTTCCTAAAGCAGAAAGCAAAATTAAATACGTTCACTTATCTGGCACCTTATCTATTTTAGTGTTGAGAAACATCGCTAAAGAGATTTTACACATTAAAAAGGACAGTTTTGGGGACCCTTAGCATTAGGGGCCCTGGGCAAAGTCCCGATTTGCCCATGCGATAAAAAGGCCCTGACGCTGATTGTGACATAAATGAAGCTGAAAAGGATTTAAGTGAATCAGAAGACCGCCTGGAGATATTGGAGGTGAGTTTCAAAACCCTCCTTGATTCATTTAAAAATGCTATTAGTATTGTTGATAATGTAAACCGAACGCACAGACAGCAAAAGCGAAAGTTAAGCTACCAGAAATACCTCTTCCTATTTTTAATGGGAAAATAGAGGACTGGTAATCATTTAAAAGTCAATTTAATGATCTAATTACTAATAATGAAGCATTAAATGAAGCACAAAAATTGTATTATCTACGTGCCCCACTAAAGGGCGATGCTAAACATATAGAGTCATGTGATGATTCTTTCGATTCGTTGTTTAATGCTTTAACAGAAAGATTGAAAATAAACGCTTGCTAGTTGAAACACATGTTCTTGCGATTCTGAATTACGAGAAGCTACAACATGAATCAACTAAAGAACTAAGAGCTTTAATTGATTGTATAAATAAAAACATCAGAGCATTGAGTGTTTTGAAATACGAGAAAAATGATTTATCGGAAATATTTTTAGTCAGTATTATACTTCAAAAACTTGATCGGGAAACACGAAGATTATTTGAATCAGATCTAAATTCCAAGGAAGTTCCCAAATTTAATACATTAATGTCTTTTTTGGAAAAAAGAAGCTTAGTACTAGAAGGAATAAATCGCATGCCCCTTGCAAAAAATACAAAGTTTCTTCTCCCTATTACAAAACAAAATCTTTAATGATTAACGCCAATGAAAAATATAAACCTAAAGAATGTGTTTTATGTAAACATTCACATTATTTGAACAAATGTAGCGTATTCCAGGGAATGGATACACATAGAAGATTTGAAACGGTAAAGGAAGAAAAATTATGCATTAACTGTCTGAATAAAAACCTCACTTCTAATTTTTGCAAGTCTAAACATTCTTGCAATTTCTGCGGTGGAAGACATAATACGATGTTACACCGCCAACAAATCACTGATCCCGAAAAAAAGAGAAAAAACAGCAGGTGCGATTTCCGATGGTTTCAACCGTCCTGCGGAAATAAAAACAGAACCAAAAGAGCAAAACTCAGCGTTTCAAACTTTGAGTATTTCTGAAAGAGAAAACAAATCGATTTTGTTAAGCACAGCGTATATTTATATTGAAGATTTTACCGGAAACAAGAAAAGAGTTAGGTATATTTTAGATAACGGGTCGAATATAAATTGTTTAACGAATGCGTGTGCTGATATCTTGGGGATTAAAAGGAAATGTGCAAATGCGCCAGTGTCTGGATTAAATGGATCTGTTCATACAATAAAGTCAAAAGTTGATACTACAATTTCGAATGCAGATGAGAGCTTCCAGGAAACTGTTGAATTTTTTATTATTCCCAAAATAACTGATTTAACTCCTTCACATTATTTGGATATTTCAGATGTAAAATTACCTGACTTTATTGAACTTGCAGACCCTACATATTTTAAACCAGGAAAAATTCATGCTCTTACTGGAGCTGAACTGTTTTTCAAGATTATTAAAAATGATTCCTTTAAAGTTGCCGATAAATTGTTAATGAAAGATTCAGTGTTTGTTTGGATAACTACTGGGTCTCTCAAGGAAATCCAAACTCAAAATAAAATGCATTGTTATTTAATTCAAAACTGTGATACGATAGATAACACTCTAAAGTCGTTTTGGGAATTGGAATCTATTGGTATACATGATGACCCAAAATTAACAGAACAAGATCAGGCCATTAAAATATTTAATGAAACTACTACGTTTCACAATGGTCGTTACGAAGTAGAACTGCCATGGAAAAGATATTTTAAAGAATTAGGGCATGTTCACATAGGAGTCCGTTGCGTTGCGTTAAGAAAAAGATGACGTTGAGACGAAAACAAACCAATCATAGGCGTTAAAAATTTCATTGCTAATCGTTTGGAGGCCTATGATTGGTTTATTTTCGTCTCAACGTCTCTTTCCACGGAACGCAACGGACTCCTATGTGAACAGGCCCTTAGGGGATAACTTTAAAGTGTCAAAACAAAGGTTACATTCATTACGAAGAAAATTTTATCGCAACCCAGAGTTGCATGCTCAGTACAAAGAAATTATTGATGACTATTTAAAGAATGGAATCGTTGAAAGGGTGGAAGAAACTAAAAATCAGGACGTGGTGGAAAAACCACTTTATTACTTGCCACATCAGGCGGTTCAGAAACAAGACCGACTTACTACTAAAACTCGTGTAGTTTTTGATGCCAGCTCGCATGACATTGGTCACCTTTCCTTAAATGATTGCTTATGGACAGGGCCAAATTTGAATCCAAACCTCTTCGATATTCTAATAAACTTTAGATTAAACAAAATTGCCTTAACTTCTGGCATTGAAAAAGCATTTCTACAGATTTCCCTTTCAGAAAAGGACAGAGATGCAGTACGTTTTTTGTGGTCTAATGGCATGAATGAAAACTTCGAAGTGTACCAATTTAAACGAGTTCTTTTTGGGGTGAACGCCAGCCCGTTCCTGTTATCTGCAACCATAAGAAAACACATTGAAAGGTTCAATGGTGAATTTCCTGTGACCACACAACTCCTTGATCGCTGCCTGTATGTTGAGGATTTTATCGTATCGACAACCTTGATCTTGCACTAGAAGTCTCCCATAAAGCCAAGGAAATCTTGCAGAAAGCCGGGATGTTTCTTAGAAAATGGTTTACAAACGACAAAAATCTCATGAAACTGTGGAAGGAAGATGGGTTTGATATCCAACATTAACACGAATCCATTAGCTTAGGTTCAAATTCAACAAAGGTTTTAGGAATGGCATGGAACACTACTGATGATTGTTTCACCATAGAAGTTAAAGGTTTAATTCAGTTCTTGTCAAGTGATAAAAAATACAAAACGTTTTCTTCTCCAAGCTGCTGGGAAAATCTTCGACCCTTTGGGACTATTGGCATCGTTCACCATGCGTGTAAAATGTCTTTTTCAGCAGTTGTGGCTACAGAGAATTCCCTGGGATGGAGATCTACCTCCTGATGTTCAAAAAGAATGGTTACAGTGGTGCAGCGAACTTCCATGTCTAGCAGAATTAAAAATTCCTCGATTTGTGCTGAACTCGAATAGTAAGTTTGGTGATGTAGTTGAAATCCACAGTTTCTGTGATGCCAGTAAAGTGGCAGATGGCGCCGCTGTTAATTTACGAGTTTCAACAAAGAATGGTATTGAGGTCAATCTTGTAACATCTAAAAGCAGGGTTGCCCCTCTAAAGAAGATTTCAGTACCTAGATTAGAACTTCTAGGAGCCTTGTTAGCTGCACGATTAACCAAGACAGTCAAGGAAACTATAGACCAAAGAATTCGGTCAACAGTGTATTTTTGGACAGACTCGACGATAGTGCTATATTGGATAAAGGGTCCCACCAAACGTTGGAAACAGTTCGTAGCAAATAGGGTTAATGAAATAAAAACTCCGACCGATACCAATGCCGGGCATCACTCTACAGGTAGAGAAAACCCTGCGGATATAGTGTCTAGAGGTACCAGCGCTCAGTCTCTTATGGACAATTCAATGTGGTTAAAAGGCCCCCCCATTTCTTAGATCCAGTGAACTGCCCGTTACAAACGTTGTTCTTGATGTTCCAGAAACAAACTATCTTTCTGAGATGAAAAGTAACACTAATTCTAAAAGCATTACTTTAATCAATTTATATGATGAAAAAGTATTTTATATACACTGAAGTGCCACTGAATTAGGGATAGCAAAGCCTATGCAAATTGTGTAGCGCTGCGCATCATGTATGCGCAAGTGAGGGCGCTGTGGTAACTGCATATATAGCGCGTACTGTGGTTGTTCTGAATTAGTTGTTGGAATTGCCAGTATGGGTAAACTGCCTGATTTAGACGCCTTCGATCGCGGACAAATCGTAGGTGCGCGACGCATGGGCCATTCAATTTCCGAAATCGTCAGACAGCTAGGATTTTCAAGGTCGACAGTGTCAAGAGTATACCAAGAATACATGGATGGTGGAAAAAAAACTAGCGATCGGGCAAACTGCAAAGGACAATTTGCCTTGACAGTGCGTGGTGAGAGACGGCTCAGGCGTATTGTACGTAGCCAGCGAAGCCAAACATTAGCTCAAATTACCACCCAGTTTAATGACGGTGCCAATCGACAGTCAGTAAACGGACTGTGCAACGCTCGCTTCACCGTATGGGTTTCGGGAGCCGTCGACCTACGAGAGTACCATTGCTCTATACTCGCCATCGGGCTGCACGTCTTGCCTGGGCAAGAGAGCACAGAGACTGGAGTGTAGAGGACTGGAAACGAGTAGCATGGAGTGATGAGTCTCGATTCCGACTACTTAAAGCCGACGGGAGGCTGAGAATATGGCGTCAGGCTCATGAAGCCATGGATCCTGCATGCCTGGCTGGAACTGTACAAGGGCATGGTGGCTCAATCATGGTCTGGGGTTTTTTTTCGTGGCACAGTTTGGGATCTTTGGTGCGTGTACCAACCCCCCTCAATGCAATTCGCTGGTTGCTGGGTGATCACCTCCATCCGTTTATGCTGTTCTGTTATCCGCACGGTAATGGAGTTTTCCAGCAAGACAACTGTACCTCTCACAAGTCCCGGTTGGCTACTGGCTGGTTGGATGAGCATTCCTCTGACTTCTCTGTCATGAATTGGCCACCTAGAAGCCCAGACTTAAATCCTATTGAGCATCTTTGGGATGTTTTGGAACAAGGCGTGAAAGGCCATCACACAGCACCAAAGAACCTTACTGAATTATGGACAGCTTTAGCCAATATTTGGAAAGCCATTCCCGTGGAACGTTTCCAGAAACTTGTTGAATGTATGCCTCGTCGTGTGGCAGCCGTTATCAAGGCCAGAGGAGGCCCAACTCGTTACTAGGTAGGTATCCCTAATTCAGTGGCACTTCAGTGTAGTATATTTGATCTTAGTAATAACTATGTGAAAATAATTCGTATTCTAAGTCATGTTTAATGCAAAAAATCCAGACAATGGGTTTAATGCAAAAAATCCAGGCAAATAATGCAAAAAATCCAGGGAAAAGGGAAACCGGTAGTCTGACTCATATGGAGCTGACTAAAGCTGAAAACATTATTATTAAGCATGTACAAGAAGGTGAGTATTCAGAGGAGATCAAAAGGTTGAAAAGTGGCAAGTCTGTTAAGAGTAATAGCAAACTGGCTTCATTGAATTGTTTTTTAGATGATGATAAAATATTAAGAGTATGAGGTAGGTTGTTGTAAAATATTTTCATTTAAAATTCTTACACATAGGTCCACAGTCCCTATTGTATCATGTTCGCCAAAAATTCTGGATACCAAATGGTAGAGATGTTTGTCGTAAAACTGTACATAATTGCATTACTTGCTTTAAAAACAAACCTCGAGAAACAAGTCAAATTATGGGTGATTTGCCAGAGGAACGTGTTGTCCCTAACTTTCCTTTTAATGTGATAGGCATAGATTTTTGCGGCCCCTTTTTTGTAAAATTTAAGAATCAAAGGAAATGTGTGCTTAACAAAATCTATGTTTCTATATTTGTTTGTAGTATGTGCACCAGGGCAACAAACCTAGACTTTGTTTCGTACTTGACTACTAAGGCTTTCATTGCCAGTTTGAAAAGATTTTTTAGTCGAAGAGGTAGAAGTTCTAAAATATTTAGTGATAACGCAAAAAACTTTGTTGGAGCCAACGCAGAGCTAAAAAACTACACCAACTGGTAAATCACTCAGATGAAACATTGAACCCTGGTCACTTTTTGATAGGCAGACCCATCACCTCCATTGTTGAACCTCAATTGATAAATATTCCTGAAAATAGACTTATGAAATGGCAGAAGGTAACTAAACTAAGCCAACAGATTTGGAAGTTGTGGAAACGCGACTATTTGAACAATCTACAACAGCGAAGCAAATGAAAGTTAAAAAAAATAATATAAAAATTGGTGCTCTCGCATTAATTAAGGATGACAATCTTCCGAGTACGAAATGGTTGACTGGTAGGATTACCGAACTCTTTTATGGTACAGATACAAAGGTCAGAGTTGTAAATTTACGGTTATCTAATGGGAAAATGTTAAAGAGAAGTGTAAGAAATATTTGTATTCTTCCCATTGAAGAATAAGTTTGATATAAAATTTGATTTATTTTTAAAGTAAAAATTACCATTTGTATTTCTCAAGATGTTACACAAGTATGTTATCTATATTTGAAATTATGTATTATTTGTATTTGAATTATTCCTTTATAATGTAATTGTTTATTTTAACTTTATATTTCTTGAATGTTGTCACATTGCAAGGCCGGGCAGCATGTCTGAGCGCATGTGCTAGGCGGCGTCTGATATGACGTAGGCAAAATACTTCAGTTGTAACCAAAACGTTGCTTTGTGTGGATGTGATTCCACGAGCGGGAATTTTCCCCATTTACCTTGTTTAAAATTATTTTGATCAATAAAAGCGTTGTTAATTGATACAACTGGTCCGTCGTTAATGGTTATGGTCTACAAATATCTAAATAGTCTATCTTAAAAGACAGGCTGTCTCTTCTAACGAAATTATCGCGGGATAGTAACGTAGGATTACTTATCGTTGCCTACCTTTTTTTTAAAGCATTTTGGTACTTCTCTGTTTACTGTTTACTGCTACTGGGTTTGGCGCGCTGCCAAAATCATAACTCGTGACGGATTCTGAATTTTTTCTTTCCTGAGGACCTTTCTTGAGGAACGTAATCATACGTTAAAAGTATTTGTCGTAGAGCATCAGTTGGTGAAAAGAAAGCAGTTCTTCGCTATCAATGCAAAGCTATTGCGGCAAGCAAGAAATAATCCCGTGACTGCCCCCGTAACTCCGCAATTATGAAATGTGTAAATCTGCGCCTTTCAAATGTACTGCGCATACGATAAGAAGTTTCACCTCCAACGAGTTATAGTTCCACGCACAGTTTTTTGCTTTCTCCAACGCGGCAACACTTGTTTAGACGACATTATGCATTGACCCATTCGCGATTTTTGTGGGCTTCTTTATTTTAGGAGCACCATACAAAGGAACTTACATCGCTTCCTATAAGGATAAAAGTTAAATTCAAAATCATGGCTTTTTATAACAGTTATCCTACCTACCACCCAACCATTTAGAAAATTTTAAGGCGAGTAGTAAGCTTTATGTAGAATTAGTGTTACTAACACTATTTACACCAACCAGTTATGTTACACTAACAAAAGTAATACTGCGAAGTTATAGAGCAGTCATATTCAACCTTTTTCTTTCTCAGGCCACATGCATGTGTTTGCTACGTTACAACGAGTCGCAACGTAGTAAACACAAAACTTAAATGTTTCCAAGTGTTTATTAAAAAAGTAGAGGGATTTTTTATGCTTAGACAAACTTTTGACGATTTTATACAAATCAGGTTTATTACTGCTATATACTACTTTCAAAACCTCATCAAGGTGAGAATCAGTAAGCTGATTTTTATAAACGCTCATCACATATTTCATTTTTGAATAGGATGATTCACAAAGATACGTTGATGCGAACAACGTAAGCAGTGGGTAGGACTGAACATTTTTGTCCAGTTTTATATTTTTCATGCACTCATTTCCGAAACTCTGCGTACTACTTACCTTCTCAAAAAAAAAAAAAAAAAAAAAAAAAAAACCTGATTCGTATCGTTTTTGAATTAGATAAATTCGTTAAATAGGTTTGCAGAATCGTTTCCTAATGCAGCTACTTGTGCAATATTTTGCTCTTTCTAAGTTCCATGGACTTTCTACAAGCAACATCCAAATGATAATACTTCGTAAATCCTGAAATATGCTCTTAAATTCCTTGGATAAGACAGCTAAATAATTTGAAATTACCAGATAGTTTTCTCGAAAAATGTCAATACCATCTTGTTTGCTTTTGTTACGGTTGGAAAACTATACAGTATTTTGTTCTGTATCTCCTTCCAACAGATGTTTGATTTCTCTTCAATAGCAAATACTTTATTCGTCATCTGCGAAATAATTTTATTTTCACCCTATAAACTACGATTAAGCTCACTAAGTTTTTTTGTGATGTCGCACAGAAAAGACATCCCCATCCATCATTTTCAAGTTCTCTATAAACTTTACCGCCCACACACCAAAAATGAGTACTTAACAACATTGCTACTGCTTTTCCAAACTGCAGATCAATAATTATTTTCATTTTCTCTTTTACGTCTCAAATTTCATAATTAAGGTAGAGGGGATATAGTGTTTTTTAACGGCACACAGTATTTTTTTAATGAGTATAAAAAGCTTTCTTCGTAAATAATTACATTTTATTAAAACTAGAGTAAGAGGAAATTTTACAAATTAAAAAAATGATCACAGATCACAAAATTCCAGAACGGTGCTACTTAAAAAAGTAGAAAAAAATATGAGATTACGAAGGAAAAAAATATACGTATATACAAGTGCGTGAAACAAGCGAGAATCTTTCAATACCGCGAGAATTTTTCAATATGTGTGAATAAGTATGACTGTAATTGACCTCATGTTTATCTGTCACGTGGAAACAAAATAATTTGATTTAACGTGGCGCCTGAAATTACCCCAGTCTTGTTAAAGCGGTTAAAGTGTGATTTTCCACCACTCCTTTCAGACTTCTGCTGTTAAACGCACCTGCCTGGTCTAAAGGGATTCATGATTAGATACACATGGGGAGCTTTTTAAAGAGTTAAAAAGACGTTTAATAATAATTGGCTTAATTTTTCATATGTTGAATAAAATATTTGTCCTTTTTGAGGGTATAAAATCTTGTAATGTTCTTGTAATGTTCTTGTAATGTTCTTGTAATCTTGTAATGTCTTCGAAAAAGGGTGTAATAGTAGGTCTTGAAAGTCCTCAACAGTAATTACTGTTGCAAATTGAAAAGATATGTATATATATATATTTAGAGTACTGGTAGCGCTACCTGACTGGTTTTTGTGAAGCGTTTTTTAGTTGGTACTCTTGAACGAATAAAAGCCTGACGCTTGAATTCTTGGTGTTAATACATTTCTTGAATTTTCTTCAATTACAGTCAGTCCCATGGCTGATTGGAAACTAAAGGAATTAACTTAGTTGGGATACTGAAGTGTCGACTACTAAATAAAAAATACTTTAAAAATATTTAAACTCCCAAAAATGCCTAAAAGGGATAAAACCTCTTTTTTTTAATCAGGACTTTTTACCTTTGCTATATGAAAATCAAATTCATCCATAGTAAATTTTACGTGTTCTACTGAAGAGTGATAGTTTAGAAGCGTCTTTTTCAAGTAGAAGAATTTCATTTTCTGTATTTTTATACATTCTGACAATTATATTTCTTCATGACGTACAAGTTAAATCAAGTTTGCAAATTTCTTGGTCGTAAGTTTCACTCTAATCATCAGTACTAAAGCTTTATTAATTCCATATCACGTCAAACTGAAGATTAACTTGATATTATGATTATGCATTTTTATTAATATAGTATTTTGACAGTTTTCATCGCTCGTTAAAGGCTTCTGTTCTGTGTCTTTACACTCTCTTGTACTACTAAAATAATAGTTGCAGGAGTTTTTGGGTTATTCCAAAAAACTTTTCAATAAAGTGCATCTGTATAAGTATTACTATTTCATTTAACGACCACCTATCTTATTACTTCAGTACTAGCCTTAAATATTAATAGAAATGTCTTAATTTTAATGTTTCCTTTTACGTTCACTACAACTGATTTACCTTTGAGTATAGATTGACATAGAAATTCCAGAAGATGAAATTGTTTTGCAGTCCGGAGAAGTAAAATTCTCTCCAAATTCCTCTTACGACCGGGAAAAGATAACAGATGAGAAGAGATAATGAAGACTGAATAAACAGCAACTATAGGATATTACGCGATATTTGCATAGTGTCTTAACGTCAGAGAAACTTACACAGCTGTACTAATCAAAGGAAAGCATTTAGATGTAATATGTTGTTTCATAAAGGATTTTAATTTGCACCACAGAGAGACTAGTCTTTTCAGTTTGAATGATGTTTTTTGACAAGTTATGTATTTGTTTCCCATTTCTTGCGAGGATAATAAATAAGGTTTAATTTACATTTTATGCTGGTCAAAAATTTTAATTATGGTCAAAATTTTAAGTCATATGTAGATGTGAAGAGACAAAATACAAGGAATTTTTTTTACAATCTCCTGAGAAAATTTACCTTCAAACACTGCTAAGACTATGCAACAATAGTAAAGTGGGCTGTTCCTGGTTCATTAAATACAATTAATAGAAGTGGATATCCGAGACCCTGAACAAGGCTATGGTATAGAAATTCCCAGGAGTTTACCAAGAATCTAAATTATAATGACAGTGGCAGTACAAGGACAATCGGCTGTAAAAATTACAAGTGTCAACGTGCTAGTCTGTCTTAACGGATAAAGTTGTAATCTTACAAGTCATTTATCAGACTAGCTCTGACTTACGGTTATCTAACTTGGAGTTCCACAGTTAAAGCTCATCTTAAGGGACTTGAAGTCTCTCAGAATGAGACTGCGTTGTTTTCTTTCAGTCTCTCACTACGGAACTCAGGAGCTTCTGGATCTCGAAATCAGGCCTATTTTCGCGGAGATTCGAAAATTAGTTGGGCACTTTTGTAGATATCTGATTATGACACGGAGTCTCCTTCTACGTAATCTCCCATTGGTACGATCTCCAGGTTTACCCCATAGATAACCATTATATTTGCTATAAGCGCTTAAGAATGCAGTAATGCGATTTGGAATTCTCTGACCTTTCTGAGAATTTGGCCAGTGGCTTTATTTGGGAGATCCCACGCATTTGTCCCGCAACTGAATCAGGTGCATGGTATTTCCACCAGGGACTCATTTCGCTCATAGTTTTTGCTACATAACCTTTTCCAATGTGTTTTCTAAACTAACCAGCCCGTTTACACATTTCTCCTTTTAAACACTGATCGGACTGAGGCATGGCAAGTCATGATTTTATCCCGGATTTGGTATTCGAGGTTTCGTTTCATAAGTCCTTGCAAAATGCGAGAGATGGCACGCCACTGCAGTGAAATTGTTGTCGCTCTCACATTTAGCCTGCTTCAAAGGTACGTATGTCGAATTATAGACATATTTGAGGCTTAGTCTGTGAAGTCTTGTTCCTGCTCACACAATGGAGAAAAACAATTCTCTTGTTCATAAAACATTACTTTATAAGAATCTAAATACAGGCATAAAAATATTAGGGAGAGTCTGCACCTTCTCTTAGAATTATTAGCAAGTGGTTTGTTGATTGTCGTTGCGGCCGAATGAGCACAAGTGACGTTGAACATTCTGGTCACTCTGCTGAGGTCACTTCAGTAATTATTGAAAAAAAACATGATATGGTGATGAAGGATAGAAAATTAAAAGTGCGTGAGATTTCTGAGACTGTTGGTATCTCATCAGAGTGCATACATAATATCGTGCACCAAAATTTGGATATGTAAAAGCTGTTGGCGAGGTGAGTGCTGCGTTTGCTAATAGTCGATCGAAGACGTGATCAAGTGAACACTTGATCACGTCTTCGATCGAAGCACAACTTTGAGCTGTTTCAAAGAATTCCAGAGGAATTTTTGAGCCGTTTCGTAACAGTTGATGAGACATTGACACGTCACAACCATCCAAAGACGAAAGAACAATCAAAACAGCGGGTTCGAACCATAGGTGTAGCGTGCTTTTAACTTTTTTTGGGGGAGGGGGGGCACGAATTAAATTCAGTTAGGGCCCTCTTCAGGGCATTAACTGCCGGACGGTCGTTAAAATATGAAATTATTTTTTTAAAAATTGAATTACAATAGAATTGATGTTTAAGTATTATTCAAAAGTTATACAATGAGAAAAATATAATATAAATAAAATTAGAAAAAAATATAGCCTCGAATTTTTGTTATGGATCATATCATTGTTAAAAACTATGTTAAGGCTAAAGACATTAATTGGAATTTTCAGTTTCCCAGTTTGAAAAAGTGAAAAAAAAACCAACTTTCTTAAAAGCTTTCTACAATTTTCCGATTTTAACTGAACTTCTATTAACGTTTTAATTTATTTCAAGTTAAGTTGGGGGGGGGGAACGGATAATCCGGATCAGATTTGTAGACATTATTTTTTTTTAATGTTCACATTAGATGATAATTTTTAACTATGATAGCAAGAACGTCACTACAAGTCCGACAAATATTCGCTTTTTAGTTTGATTCAGTGTATGGTTCCTGCATAGATTGTACAATAAATTATGGTAATAAAATGCTTTTTGTCGAGTTTAAGAAAGCATTACTAGACTTACCAATTCTTTGTGAAGAAATGAAGTGAAAAGTTATTTTTATATTTTTTAATGTCTTGTAAACAATACTATGTAATTTTCTTACAAAATATAGTTTTTTATCCTAATAAACATTAAATCTGCTCAGTTAAGAATTTTGTTTTGCTTATTACCTTTATTATCCGGATTATCCGGATTTTCGATTATCTGGATTGCCTATAGTCCCAGTTAGTCCGGATAAACGAGGTTTTACTGTACTTTAATATACCTGTGATTGTAAAACTTATCCATTATAAGAGCATATTATATATAAATATAGTAATTTATTTTTATAAATTGTCGGGGGCGTAACTGGAAAAACATCCAGTTTTGTTTTGGAATCTAAACTTACAGAAAAACTCTGATAATCAAATTCTTTCTTGTAACACATACAAAAATACACAAAATCTACTTTTGCCTTTGGCAACACTTTCTGAAAAGGTAATGGCGATAAGCATGTATACGAACAGTCCGTTTTGGGAACACTTGACGCGCACAACAGGACATAAACTGAAAACAAAGAAATTGTTGAATGTTAAGTTTCAGGGAAACTCGATATATCAGCTTCATCTCATTGATAATAGAATATACTCGAAGCTTACCGAATGACGTCAGACATGTTATCGACTCTCTATAAGAGGAAAGAAGCTGGATCAGATTGCTTAAAACAATAGGATTTCCGCATGGTGTTCGTATGTATGTATTGACGGGAATGGATGCACGGTGATTGAATTCTTTGGCAACTTACGTTTGCAAATAGTGACAATGTTGACTTATGGAGCACTTGGACTTTTGGGAACTCGCGTGTCATTTTTGAAGGATTAACAATAAAATAAATAAATTAATTTAAAAAAAAATTGCAATTTTGCCAGAGGTGAGATAAATGACAAAGGCTAGGTTAAGTGTTATAGGAATTCTTTTATTTTCTTCAATTTATTATATATTTTAAATATTTAAAAAAATTGCAAATGTTTCGTTTGGATTTGTTCGGTTTCTTTTATCGTTGATAATTAGCAATTACATCATTTGGTAAGAGAATTCTAGCTTCAGTCTATATGCAAGTTTTCAAAAGATCCATAAAGGCATTATTTTAATTATTCAGTATATAGGTTTTTGTTTTACTTACTAGATGAAGAACAGAATCAAAATTCCTTCTAGTTTACCTTTCTACCCTATGAGTGAATACTGTCGTTCTTGGCAGTAATCATTCATAGCAGCTGTAAGGCCTTCAAATGTCACTAAATCGTGGCTAAACCTGTGTCAAAATGAAAGTGAGTCTTGAGCTTAATTTTTTCCCTCTTATTTTCGATTTATATGAAAGTTATTTAACCCTTCAGTAGTAACCTGAAAATTATCAGACGGCAGTTGGTATCCCTGGATCTGCCAGGCCCAGGAAATTAAAAAAATCTTTTAAAAATACATAAATGCTAATTAATCATTGAAAATGGTTTTAGGACATCCAATAAAGCATACTAAGTGTGAAATTAAAGAAATAAATTTTATTTTATTTTTTTACATACTAAAAACTGATTACATGATAAAATTCATAGAAAACCGATACAAAAAATAAATTTGATTAGAATCTAAAAAAATCTAAACATTGCAACAGCAATTTTGACATATCATTGTTGCATGTTTTAAGCAGATACAGACTGACACATCATCTTGACAGTGTAAACTGAAAACCTTTTTCGAAAGCAGACGGGTCCATGGTGAAAAACAACTAACACGAGTGATAACCTTGGGTCTATGAGGCCCAGACTGTAGACCAAGAGACTTGTTTGTCACTTCAGTTTTGGAACTAAACTAAGGTAGGATCAAGGAATGCCATCCAGAGGATTTGATAGGAAGGTTCTCTTGTGGTGAACTGGTTAAATAGTTTCTATATATCAGATAATGCAAAAACTGATGTCTCCCGGGCTTCACAGACCCAGAGATACCACTGAAGGGTTAAAATCGAAATTAGTATTTTTATCCTAGAGCTGATCTTAGAGCATCCTAGAGCTGGCATTAAAACGATAAAACTGCTGCAATAGCTCTTAAAATATCTACTCCTGCCTTTTAAATAACTGTTGAAACATTGTTATAATGGGTGAATATAGACCATACTCAGACCTAGAGCAACCTGAGTCAAAGTCTTTCGGCTACAAACAACGAAGCTCCACTGGTCTGTGCAGTGCAGAATGGCCTTGTTGCCACGAGCAGGCGTTGGACAAACTAAACTAAACAACACTTTTTAATAAAATTTGATACTCTTCAATTTATTCTAATTTTTAATCTGGTGAGTTTGAACTTCTGTATGCCTTTATATAGTTGTGGTCATTTAAGATCAAGGGAAGATTATATTAAACTGTGATGTTACATATTTAGGCAATTTGAATATTTCAGCGAGAAGACAAACTTGTGTAAATTCATACCATGCATCTCAACTTGTGGTAAAATTGTAAGTCATAAAAACATTTTTGGCATGCTATCTATATGCCTCTCACAGTCAAAGCGTATTTTCACAACTGTGTCGCAATTCGTAGTTTCGGCAGAGTGTTACCAAAGTCTGTAACATCTAGTAGATTCGAAAAAAAGTAAAAACAAGATCCCGTCACACTTACTTATATAACTGGGAAATATCTGATTTTCCAGTTTCTTTATTTTTATACGTGTCTGATCTCGAAGAAGATGCAGAAGTTATGCAATGTGAGACTGCCAAAGAATCGCTCTCGTATTCCACTGGTGCTAACACCACCGATTTCTACGTAACCCTCCAAAAATCCTGCATCAGGACTTTTCGCTCGACATTTTAGTCTCTTGTAGACGTTAATATAATTTATTTTTGTATGTTTAAGAATCACGATTCTACTTCAATTTTATCGCCGTATTGTGCTACTTGATCGGGATTATCCATCGGATAGATAAAGTTTAAGGTTCTCTTCTGGATCGATGTTCCTGTTTACCTTTTCATTTCTGTATCTTATTCACATTGCACAATAAAATATCAACCACCCAACCAGCCAGTCATGAAAACGAACCCTGAATTGTAATTTGTAAAATAAATTTCATTTTGAGGAGTAGGTCATATTATAATGATGGTTACATAAAAAGACTGTAAATTCTTCCGATAAATTTAAGAAAATTACAGATTCGTGATAGCAGCGATAAATCATAAGCATTGAATTATTCATCCAAGTTATTTTGGTGTTATTTAGAAAGTGCTGTTAATAAACTGTCACAGTAATACAGAAAATAAACGTAACCATTAAAACATTAAAATCGGAGGATACTGCTTGATTTGGAGATGATTCCTAACGTAGTTCGCGCGAGACTATCTCGTTCTAAAATTATAATTTTTTTTAAAGTCGCTAACATGATCGTAAATCAGTGGGCTTCATATCTAGCTTGCATAAGATTATGGCTGAGGAAAGTCATGGCCGACAGTTTGGTCTAATCTTATCGCAAGCTATTAATTTCAGTTACTTTCACAATTCCTATTTATTCGCAGGTTTGAACTTTATTTTTATTTTTTTCTGGCTACACATTTCTGTCACATGCGGACAGTATTCTGTCTGAGTGTTATTTGTTAAATCTCCAGAGGTCCGCTGACCATAAATGCGTAAATTGCTTATTTTGTTGCTGTTTTTGAGTTCAGTCTTCAAGTGATATCATCCCATTTTTATTATTATGAAGGAGTCTTGTAGTTATGAATTTGATACAGAACGTTTTCGAATTACTCGGCAATATGTCTCATGCAAAGTGGTGACTCACTCAATCATGGTGTTCAAAGACATTCTATCAAGAGAAATTTTAATTTTCAATGAAGAATTCCCCCTATCGAATATTTAGAAATAAGGATTCAATCATTTTGGTGGCACATAATCCACAGTAAAGAAAACTTTAGCTTACGTTAGTAGTTCCAAAATTGTGCTTTAGGAGTTTGCAAGTAAAAATTCAGTGTTTTGGAAAAAAAAGTTTGTTCAACACTATAATGAATAAAGAGTTACTGGCGTAGTGACTGAAATTATTACAGCACATTAGAAATGTTTAAAACAAAGTTCTAGCAATTAGTTTTACTTTCCTCAACTATAATTTTGTAAAAGTTGAATTAGAGATCCATTGCGTTGCTTTAAGTATTGACCATATATATTTTTTTTAATGTGAATTTTAGATCAGGATAAAGCAATGTGTCAGACAGTTAGTCTCCTTGATTTTTAATTTGCAGTAAGAATTTTTAATCCCAGAATTTAATTAATAATTTTTTTTTCACATTGCTTTACATAAAAGGTGAACATTGAAACAAATGAGTAATAAAATCTAACTCGTGAATCTTTCGAATCGAATATTGCTTGTTAAGAAATCTCTTTCAAGGTACATTTACCAACTCTCAGCCACTTAATATAATCGTTTTAGAACACAAAAATATTTTCTTTTACGCAAATATTTGTTTTTAAAGCAATTCTTAGCGATTCCCCATTAATAAATACTAGATCACTGAATTTTATGCCGTCCAAAACAACTAAATTAACACCCTCTCTAAGTCTCATGTAACACAGAGGACTGACCCCATTTCAACTAACGTCAGTACATTGGGAAACTTTAGTTGACGATTGCAAAAATTGAAGATAAACATTAACCAACAACAAAGTGTATTATTTAGGATAAACGTTTCGAAACCACGTTTTTCAATGAGAAAAACAGTGTTTCAACAATCAAAATAAGATATGAACCCAGTTGCTGTTCGGTTTGCGGCTTGTCATAGATGGTATTCATATTGGACCATGTAACCAAGAGTATATGCATGAGCCCTGTGGAAACTTGACAGTTGGCAAGGGAAAACTTTTTAAACTTATCTAATGTATAGTTGCAGATCTACTACATGCAAAATATTGTTAAAGAGAAGCATTTATTAGGTTTTGCACCAGTAAGCTATTAATGGATGTTTGTTGGTGAGAGCAGATGGTGATGATAGATAATGCGAGCTGGGACTCCGAGATCTAATGACAAATCTTCTGTGGCATTGATAATAGTCATGGCCAGAATAAAGACAGTTACCGAGGCCCTAAACCTGAGACACTTCCCTTACAGGGGCTCTGTTTGTCCCCCTGGGAATCACGCGTCTGGGAGGTCTTATTTTCTCACCATCTTTTCTAGGGCCTTCCAGTCCCAAAATTACCTCTGTTCTAGGTTAAATTTGGAACCTTACATGTATAGAATCTTAGCAGCCACCAAAATTAAAGGAATTAGGCCGAAATCGCTATGGGTAAGAAAAGTGTATTTTGCGTGAACTAAGTAGACAGTAAAATGTTTAGAAGGTATGCAAGTATTTGCATTAATAAATATGGTTAATGTGAAGGTAATATTATTTACGTGAAGGAAAATAGAAAAAAATAAAACATTAGACATTATCATATCATGTGTTACTTCCTGTTATGCTTTTCAAAAAGTTCTGGCTGTAGTCAAAGAAAGAAAGTAAAATCTGAAGTAAAAGCAATCGAAATGTATTTTATCAGTTGATTTCGCAAAGTCGACAGACTGAAAGAAATCACATTTTATTTTCATTTTCACGTACTTCCTCTGATAAAGCAGGATACTTTCCATCTGTTGTTCCCAGTGCACAAAAATTTTCTCTTATCTCACCATTTATGCATATCAGTTATATTTACCTTTAAATTGTGCAATAATAAGTAATAATTAAAGGAAGGTCTCATTTACTAATAGAACGTCTTCAGTACCACTACAAAAGTAAATGAAACAAAAGCACAGTCTTTACGAAGAGATATTACAGGTAATATCTGTGGCTATACATTGTGACACTTAAAAAATAAAAATATATTGGATGCAAAATTCATATCATTGACACGTGGAAAATTGATTGCGGAGAAACGCTTTTGTCATTGGCACTCCTGGTGACTAAATTATTTAAGCAGTGCATGAAGCAGAAAGGTAAGTGCATAACTGAAGTACGAGAACGCACGAGTGAGGAGTTTTTTATTGCGACTGTCGAATAAGTATAATACTTATTACTTTTTCGAGAGTGGAAATGAAATAACTTCTCAATATTGTAAAATTAATGTATTAGGAAATTAAAAAAAACTCAAAATGTGTAATAAAAAATTTAGTTTTAATCTACTAAATAGAATAAAAATTCTCAGTAAGTTAATATATACGATTTTAAGGATCTTTTTAATAACATAAAGCTAAAAGTCACTACACGGGACATGTAATCCTTAGATAAAAATTGTGCGACACCCTTAAACTTTAAATTATGTCACAGATTTTAATATAATTATATTCTACAATATCATATAATGTATAAACAAGTTCAAAGATTACATCAAGAAAGGTAACTCATCAAATATTCTGGCAGACTTATATTTACAATACTTTGAACATTAATTACTACTTTGAACATAATTACCTACAAAAAAAATGCCATTTTTTGCAGTTATATAAATGAAATTATCCTAATCATAAATTTTCAAAACCCCATCAACATAACCTTCTATATCTATAACCCACTACTAATAAAATAATAAGAATAATGATGATGCACAGATTAATTTTCAATACGCATCATATATCAGTTAATAACAACAAAACTATGACTGTTATATCCATGACAAAAGGTCGGAATACAACTTTAATATCAATACATTTCAACATGCCACTTCTTGCTGTAGAATAATGTTTTCAGAAATATCATAGTTAACGAATTAATCATGATTAACAGTTTGTGCTCTACCATTATGGAGCAAAAGAAATTATTTACAACATAGACTTGTAATTGTAATCACATTCCTCCTCTTGTAGAGTATTCATAGATTGTTTTAACTTTTCATAATAAGTTGATTTAATTTTCTTAAAAATAAAACCAACTTAATATCTTTAATTATTTTAATTTTAAAAAAATAAATTTTTACTTGTCGTTTTCCTCTCTTCTTATACCTAATTCCATTTCTTTTGTTAATTTCTTGATGCCCTCCATTCAAAATCTAAAAGTTATCTAACAGTTCCTTATCTAATGATATGAAATCTATATGTTATCTAATTCTCATACTGTCATTTGTGCCCTTATTTTGCAGTTGTCATGATCTATTTCAATAATTAGTCGCCAGAAGTGGCTACGAGAAGTCATTTCATTACGTGTCCAGTTTTTCCGACTGTACTAAAATCCGTGATAGATTTCTCTTCGAATATTCATTTTTATTTTGCAGAAACACAGTGTATAGCTACATACAAGCCCTGATTTTCCATTAGGCCCGGTAGGCCCGGGCCTAGGGGCCCCCAAATGTTGGGGCCTCCCCAAAATTTTTATTTTAAAATAAAAGAAAGAAAAAATTCCCAATTCAAATTTTTTAAAATTTTACCTTTTTTAATAGAAATTTTTTTTATATATCCTTTCAAATTTTATTGATTAGTTCATAATATGTATGTTATAGTGTATATAAGGGATTAATAAGTTTTTCTAGTTGCGTTGTATTGGTGTTTTAATGATGAAGTTAATATGTTGTATTGCTTTTTGCTATTTGATAATGTTCTAGGCTTCTACGCTTCAAATAGCCAATTCTTGGTAAAATGGTACTTTCACAATGATTTACGATTATTATTTTTTTTTGTGTGTCAATTTTGGAAATTTTACCCCACATCAGTGGTAGGGGCCCCCCATCCCGAGTTCTGCCTACAGTCCAGAATTTTCTAAATCGGACCCTGGCCACATGATATTACTGGTAACATCTTTTCAGAAACCCCGTGCTTTTGTTTCATTCATTCATGCAGTGGCTACTGCAGACGATATGTGAATAAACGAGACTTGTTTTCGATTGTTACTGGAGTTGAACATTAATCGTTTAATTATTACTGTAATTGTTAATATAGTCACATTCGTAACGGTTATCAACTAATGAGCCAACAGCGATAATCAAACACATTGTGTCATCATAAGTAGGTAGGCTATTCTCTGAGACTTTTTTTAAAATTTATTAAATTCGTGACCAAGAAAGACAGAGTCCTAACTGTAAATGGTAAGGCCAACTTTAAAACAAAAACTCAACATTTAATAACAAAGAAAATTAACATTAAACAAGTGCAGCATAATTAAAAGAAGTTGAACTTAAGTGTAGTTTCAGCCGCTCGCTCCGAGACCCGGATAGTCTCAAAACAGGAGCTTAAAAAACATGACCCCGTCGGCGGCCGTTACATGAGGGATCTCTCGAAAAATAACAGTCTCGCATATATATCTGCTTGAAGTCTTCGCCGGTGGCGTGGCGTCTTCTTAGAAATTGTTTTCCAGAGCGGGGGCCGGCCGATTAGCGCGTGACAGTTCTTCTTATCGACGAATATTTCCGCCAAACTTTACTGCTCTCCAATGTCAAACTCGAGTTGAGTTATTTCTAAGAAAGACAGCTTTACGAGACGGTGGGAGACGCTTCTGTTTTTCGAAATAGTTATCCCCGCAGCTTGCTGAAGAAACCGATATGCCTGGACTTAACTTTCAGGCCAAAAATTCTGGCGGCATTTGCTGGTATCGTTTTTTTTAATCCGTTCGGAATCCACACACTTGTTCAAAAACGATGGGAACTGGAAAATGATATTCCGATAAGTTCGCAGCGGTGTTCGTGCCCCCTGTGACGTCTTGGGAAAAATAACTCTATATTTTCATTACGCTACAACATTCAGCTTTGAAGTTGCATACAAGCTTGGGAATAATTATCAGCTCTGTATGACAGAAAGAAACAAATTATTTCGTCATTAATAAAAGCTTTTATGGATCAAGCCAACATAAATTACCCCTACGCGCGAAAATTCCTTAACATCGTGAGTACATCTGATGAAGCGACCATAGAACTTAAATCTCTTAATGATAAAGCAACCTCTAGACATGTATGGTTGATCTATATTTTATTTCAAAAGGTTGGTCCAGAGAGTTGTCAAACATGGGGTCAGTAAACAACAAATGATGAGTTTCCAACTCTCGAAATGTTTCAACAGTCTCTTATCAACAGACGCGCATCGTTAGAAGTCAACGGCTAGGATGATTATTTTAACGGAAAAATAGAAAAAGGTTCTAAAATATCTAAAATTAACATCTATTCAAGGATTGTGTCTTAAATGTATGTAGAAGTAGCCATTTCCTTTTCAAATTCTCTAAATTCAAAGAATGAAGTGCTGAGTACGGACACAATTCATTCACAAAAACAAGCTATGTTCAAATTGTTTATTCTATAAGCACTCGGATTCTGAACGCAATTCTTCATTTACATGTCATTTTTGTAACGAGAAACATCATTAAAGATGACACGAGAGAAATAGTCATAAATTCGCCGTGACAGTTCTCAAACTAATCACACCCGGCGCTCATCATTTTACCGATTAGTCACTGCGGATGACAGCCGATCAGAATGCACAAACAAATCGCGAATTTATCCATATAAAGTCAACCGTACAGTCGTTTTTCGCACATCTACCGATCGTTTGTGTTTATGTGAAAGATACGTCTGGGCAGACTAAACAATCACAGCTCTGCTGATTCAGGATCACGGGGAACTTTCAATTCTGAAATCCTGTGCAAATGTTTCATAAATTCCCAGAAAGGAAAAAAAAAAACACCGCCCTATTTCCTATTTCAAGATTAGCAGATTCTTAAGTGGGGATTACGAAAGGCTCCACCGAGCTTAATTATTTCCGCAAGATGACTAAAAAATTCAGGTTACATTGGCCATTTTTATTTTAAACAACAAATTTGATAGTTACACTTCTAGTCAATAAATCAAAGAGGGAGATTATCCACACCTAAAAACTTTCGACCTTCTATGAGGTCAGAGAGGGTGGGAGAAGGTATGATCCCCCCACAGATGTCTCCCCCTGGGATGCTCGGTCGAAATTGAGGTGGCATCTGGCCAAGTTGGTCTCTGACCGTTGTGGTACTGTTGCAAACCGTAGCCGCACTCCTCAGCTCGCAAAGCCTGTATAGACCAAGTCTGGAACTTCCGGCCAGAAGGAAGAAAATTCAAAGATAATTCAGATAATAAATCTGTGTTTGCCGTGCAAAGGGTGTTAAGTCCAAAATGGCTAAAATGAGTTATCAAACTAGGCATGTTTGAAAAATCAAGGGCTACTGCAGGGTATAGAAAGCTAAGTCCAATTCCACTCCAAAATATTTTTGTTCATCAGAGAAAATTTGTGAAACAAAACACAAACATGTTAGTGTTAAATGGGTTATGTCCCAACCAAGGACTGTTTTTATTTATAAAGAGTGTTAAGTCCCAATCAAGGACTTAACACTCTTTACTCAACAAAAATAAATTTAGAAAAATTTACTTTAAAAAAAATGTAGAAAGATTATTTTTGATGACTGGGTTACAATGGACAAAGGAAAGAAATTGTTTCAACATAGAAAGTGTTAAATCAATATTATCAATAGCATATAAATTTACAAATCTAACATGTAAGCAGATTTATAATGAAATAAAAAGTGATAACAAATTGCTGTGAGAAATTATGAGTTCAAAAATTTAGGGGTCTGAAAGATCTGAGACTGCGGAAACCTTATCGTGATTAAAAAAAAATATATGTATATAATTATTACTATTGGCTATTATTATTATGAATTTAAAGTTATGGTTTTGTTTTTACTTATAAAAGTTCTATTCTGTAAAAATGAACTATATTGAAGTATTTTTATTTATATAATAAATGCAAATTATTGCTGACAAGTGTGAATAAATATTACATTCGCTTATTTTCGCATCCATCCTCCTTTTTGTTCTATTTTTTTCTAGGAACAGTTCTCTTTATTCATTTTCAACTTCTGAAAAACCTACGCATATCAGGAAAAGTCCAGTTAGCAAAGTGTTAAGTTCTTTTTCATTGAGACGAGAACTACCCTAACATCACCGTGCTTGTGCGATGTGAAGTTGAGTTTCATCTGTGATCCCAAAATTCACTCTGCGTAGTTATGAAAATAACTTGAGAATATAGAGCACTGGTGTGAAAATAAAGCCGAAGAGAAAACGAATCATGCAGCGAAATGATAAAGACTTTTTCAAGGCCATGTCGCACAGCAATCTGTGATCCGATTTCATCACTGATGGTGTGATGACTCAGTTAGATATCACCTGCAATCGTAACAGATGACGTAGAGGTGACACGGTCTGACGTCACAATCATCTCGTTTGTTCCGTGCGGGAATAAACAATTTCCGCGGTGCTTGTTCACAATTAACAAGAGGGTATAAACTTGTTTTAAAGTATGCCCTATTTAAAATCATTGATCCTCGTGACGGCATTAGCGTCAGTTTTTCCGCGTTTGTTTCGAAAAGGATAAGCAATGCTAAAGTATTTGTTTATATCTCAGAAGGGAGTAAAATTAGATTTTAAAGTATTTTATATTTATAACAATAGAAGCTTCGGATGTCGTCTAACATCACAATAATCCAGTTTTCGTTATGGTAAACAGAGAAACAGCGCTTGTTTATAGCATTTCAGGTACTTTTAAAAATATGTTATACAGTCGAACCCCGTTATAGCGAACCTGGTATATAACGAACTCCCGGATATAACGAACGAAAATTTTGGTCCCGCCGTTTTCCTATTGTATTTAATGCTAATTTATTCTTTTATAGCGAACCTCTGAAATCTTAAGAATCGGCTATAACGAACATTTTTTTCAATCGACAGCTGAATTTTTTTTGAGTTTTTCAACTTTTTAAGAATGTTGAAGATACAAGGAATGTTAAAGAAGCAAAGAATGTTGAAGAAGAAGATTTTGAAGATTTACTTACGTGATGTGGATAGAAAAGCACAAAATTTCAACCTTCTCAGATTGTGGCGTGCAATTGTAATGACTTCATCATCACATGTTTCGAACATGTGAAAATTTGACTGATGAAGATATTGTGGAAGAAATTAAATTGAATCATTCTGAAATCGAAGATTCTGCTTCTGATGCTGATGAAGAGGAGCACATAAATGACGAAATCTCCACCATCTCAGATGCTACAGCAGCGATGAGTGTAATTAATAAGTTTTTGTCAACAGAAGCAGTGGATGAAAGTGTTGGAGTCATTTGATATATTGGACAAATAAATTCATAAAATGTTTTTGAAATCGGCATCACGTCAGCAGAAGATTACCCATTATTTCTGTATCAAAACAGTGAGCAACAACTAAAGATAAAATGAATTTATTTCCATTTGTCTTCATTTTTAGTTAACTTAATTAGTATTGTGTCAGTTTAATGTAATCGATTTTAGTCAATTTAATTTATTAATGATCATTTTCAATAGATTTTATCATTCTTTGAATACATCATTATTGAATATACATAGCAACTAATGAGTTATACATTTTGTGAATTCTAACATTTTTCTTAATGGTTCGGATATAGCGAACCACCGGATATAGCGAACAAAACCTTTGGTCCCTTGAAGTTCGTTATAACGGGGTTCGACTGTACTAACAATCTATATAGTATATAACAGGGGTGGGCAAATACTTTTAAACTCGGGCCAAAATGAAATTTTCAAAATGTCTCCAGGGCCGGAGGACTATACCGCGTACGCTGTGCACACGCGAATATTTTGGGTGGAGTTTTTTCCCTGCCCAAGAAATATTTTTGACAAAAGCACTATAAGTATCATTTTAAAGCATTTGGACAAAGAAATTTGACAGTTAATAATAGATAATAGTAATAATAAATTGTCTTACTTGGGTGTACATGCGAACAATTTGTGCCCAGTAAAATATGTCACGTAATTTTTAAAGGAATATGATATTAAATTAATGGTCATTAAATACACTGCTGGCCACTGTAAATGCAACACCCTGAAGGAAACATGCAAATAACATGAAATTTACAACATGCATTAGCGGAGGTGAGATATGCAAACGATTAGAATTTCAGCGCAGACGCACATCACGCGCGCCTGTGGCGCCACTTCAAAGCGCTATTTAAGGCTGGGAGATTTCGACGATTTCAAGTTCGGCAATTGTGTTTTTCTTGTGGTTTTTTCAAAAAAAACGATCAATTATGCCTCGTCGAAAACAGCGATCATCTTTTGATCAAGTATCCGAGTTCGACAGAGGAAGGATAGTGGCCTACCGAGATTGTGGATTATCTTTCAGGGAAATCGGTAGTCGTGTTGGACGAAACCAAACAACTGTAATGCGGATATGTGATCGTTGGATGCAGAAGGGTACGACGGACCGGCGTGTTCGATCGCATCCACCTCAGCGCACCACTTCACGTGATGACAGGCAAATTGTGCGCATGGCAGTGACGGATCGCTCAGTCACATCACGAACCATAGCACAGCACATGCAGTCTGTAACGCATCATCCAGTGTCTGCACGTACCATTCGACGCCGTTTACAGCAGAGTGGTCTGTCCGCAAGACATCCATTGCTTTGTCTATCCTTGACGCAGAACCACAGACGTTTCCGCCGCCAATGGTGCGATGACAGAAGGATGCGGACGGCAGAATGGAATGAAATTGTCTTTAATGACGAGTCACGCTTCTGTCTGCAACACCACAATGGTCGCATTCGAGTCTGGAGACACAGTGAAGAGAGGATGCTGAACAGCTGCGTTATACACCTCCACACTGGTCCTGCACCGAGTATTATGGTATGGGGCGGTATTGGATATCACTCTCGCACACCTCTAGTACGCATTGCCGGTACTTTAAACAGCCAGCGATACAACTCCGAGGTGTTGGAGCCAGTTATCCTTCCTTACCTTCAGGGCTTGCGCACAGCCATATTTCAACAGGATAATGCGCGACCACACGTGGCACGCATTGTCGAACGGTTCTTCGTCAATCGCCAGATTGAATTGCTTCCCTGGCCGCCTCGCTCTCCGGGTCTTTCGCCGATAGAAAACATGTGGTCCATGGTTGCTCTACGATTGACCCAGATTCCATCCCCAGCTTCCACAGCAGATCAACTTTGGCAACGTGTGGAACCTGCTTGGTCTGCTGTACCCCAAGAACTCATCGAAAGTCTCTTTGAATCAATGCCGAGGCGTGTGGCAGCGGTGATCTCCAACAATGGCGGCTACTCTGGCTACTGATTTTGGCAGGAACCACACTTCACAGAGGTCTATAAATTTAATCATTTGATACTTGGTCAACATGTTATCTACAAAATAAATTTTGTTGTGATATCTCTTGTCTTCCTTCGTGTTGCAATTTGGGTGGCCAGCAGTGTAAATCAGTTAATGAAAGATTTTATTTTGTTATTTATATCTTAACGATACAAATTATTTTATATTGATAGATAGTTATTACATTTTTATATTTATATTGCATTTTGTATATATAATAGCAAATAGAATTATAAAAAGAAAAGACAAACATCAAACGTTAAAATAGAATACTTATAGTTAATGCGAAACGTGAAATCTCGAATGTTCATTTGATATTATTTCTTCAAAATTGGGATCCAAATCACTTGTAGCAATCCTTAATACCGAGTGTAGATTTTCGTGAGTAATTTGTGATCGATATTTATTTTTCGTGGAAATTATTAACGAAAAAGTTCTTTCACAAATATATGTCGAACCAAATAAAACTAGGTATTTTTTAACATAGTTCAAAAAATGTTTGAAATGTTCTGTATTCAAAGCACCGTAGAAAGCACTCAATTCGTTTGAGTGAAAATTTTCTTTTAGTAAATTATTTGACTGTAAGTCAATTAGTTCTAGTTGAATTTCAACGGGAGCTTCTTGAACATCGAAATTGAAAGGTTAACTAATTAATGATAAAGGTTTTTCAATAGCTTTGAAATCTTGAAATCTTCTTTGGAATTCAGAATGCAGGTCTTGTGTAATTGCACTATATTTAAGAAAATCAGTATTTTTCAATGATTCTCGTCGTGTTTGTAATGAGGGGAAATGATTTAGTAATTTCTTATTAAAGTTTTCAGCAATTAAATTGAGTTTTATCATAAATGCTTTGACGTTTGACTTTTCTACATAGACTTTTCTTCATAGCACTTCTTGATGAATAATGCAGTGTAAAAATAATATATCTTGTTCTGACTGCAACTCTTTTACTTTGTTCCTGATTCGTTTTAGTAAGCCCACATTTTTCCCTGTTAAACTAGGATAACCATCCGTAGTGATGCTTACTATTTTGTTCCAAGTTAAATTTACTTTACCTAAACACTCCTCAACAGCGATAAAGAAGTCTTCACCGGTAGTTGTATCTTTCATTGGATGCGCACTAAGAAGTTCCTCGCTAATTTCACATTTCTTGTTAATGCCCCGAATAAATATTAATAATTGACTTGTGTCAGTAATATCGCACGACTCATCTAAAGCCAGAGAACAATATGTAAAATCAGCAATTTTTGTTCTTAGCTGGTCAAGTAAATTTCCTGAAATATTTTCGATCCGTCGTACTATTGTTCTTCTCGAAAGGCTTACATTTTCAAAAATATGTTTCTTTTCAGGACAACAAATCTCCGACACTTGTACCATGCATTGTTTAACAAATTCTGCTTCAGTAAACGGTTTACAGAACTTAGCAATTTTGGGTGCAACAACATAACTTGCTTTTGTGGTAGATTTCTCGATATTACTTTGTTTGGTAAAAATATTTTGTTGCTTATTCAAGTTTTTTGCCAAGTTTTCTGCTGCATTTTGAAGTTCTTTTAAAGAAAGTGATGCATATTTTGGATGTTTTGATTTAAAATGCCTGTTTAAATTGTATTCCTTGAAAACAGCAATTGTTTCCTGACAAACTAAACACATTGCTTTCTTATCATGTTTGTAAAAAGGTATTTTACCGTCCATGCTTCATTGAAATTTCTGCATTCCAAATCAACTTTTCTTTTTTTAGATTGACTCATTTTACAAAGGCCTACAAATAAATAATTTAATTAATACGATAAAATAAAACCAATGTTTTAAAATTTTACTTACAAAAAGGTCCACTTTTTTAATTTATTATTATATTTGCAAAATAACAAACATTAGTCTCAAAAGAAATGACGGAGTATGCGACCAGTGCTAAATCAAAATAAACAGTACGCGTGCTGCGACCTGTCGTCCCTCGAAGAGTGAGAGGAGTGCACGTTCAATTCTATGTAGTCAGCCGACCATCCGCTTTATGAGAGTATGTTGCATACATTAAAGTAGGGATATGGTTACGGCTGTTCGAAATTATAATACTCTCTATTATTTATATATTTCATTATTTATATGTACACTACGCACACTAATATTGTTGATTTCAACAAAATCGCATTAAAGAGATTAAAAAAATTGCATGCGGGATTTTTCAACGGGCCGGATGAAGTAAGCAAAAGGGCCGGATCCGGCCCGCGGGCTGGCTTTTGCCCACCCCTGGTATATAGTATATAAGTGGATGTATGTACGTATGTTCCAGTATAACTCTATAACACCTGCAGCAATTTCAACCAAACTTGGTACCCATATGACTTTTAATTTGGAAAAAAATACTGTGAAGGTAAGACATCCTTAGGGGTAGTGGGTGACATGTAAAAATAATCGAAAACGACTGATATTAGTGTCAAATCCATACTTTTGGGGGTCGCTGAGATCAATGGGTACACTCCCGATGCCGTTTAAGTCCAAGTTCAACCCCATCAGCATTTGGGGGGGGGGAAGAAGGGGTAAAAAATAAATGTCCAAAATGACCGAGATAAACGGAAATGTCCCAAATACCCGGGAACGCTGGATAAACAACTAGTTATTTTAAGCAAATATTGCTCAATATTTAAATAAAATTCCAAATCATTCGTTCTAAACCATTTTCAGAGTCGTGGACCCGTTCGATAATTTGGCGAAAACTAAGATTCCTCTCCCTGATAGTAAAAATACTCATAAAACGAATCGTTTCAAATAAAAAATTTGGAAATGTAATAAAGTGACAAATAGTTTTAAAAAGTCTAATTATATATTCGATTATAGTCGTATTTTAGAATGGGAATGATATATATAAAATAAATTACAAAGGATTACAAAAGATATCAATACATTACAAACACAAATTTGAGATCCTCAGTTTTGAGGAGGCGTTGTTAGTTCAGTAGCTTTTTTCCATATGCCTCCCCATCCCTTAAGTCCAACGACACCTATGTTGACACTGATTAATTTAAAAGTAAGTATTAAAGGTAGATGAAAAAACATCTTTTAAATGGCTTTTTCTCAAAATGAGTCATTTCCACGAAAATTCAGAAAATTTCACGAAAATTCAGAGTACAAGCATAAAAATATTTCCTAAAAATTAACTGTTCAACAAAAGCACAAAATAATACATTGTTCAAAATGTATTTATAAGCAATATAAATGCAAAATTATGGCATACAAGTTAAAAGTTGGATCGCAAGGAGTCTTTAAAAAAATTAATTTCAATTTTTTTAAATATAAATTTTTAAAAAAAAATTTATAAAATTTTATAAGGTATTTAATATAGTTATACTTCAATGAATATATATACAAAATTTCATATTTCTGAGGAAAAAAAATTCAAAAATCGCTTTGTAATGTCCACCATCCCCTTAATGTGAGACTTGAGATTCGTATTTAGAGGACAAGTGTTTGATATCAACTTAATATTTATTTTAAGAGAGCCTTACTAATATTTTTTTTGTTTATCTCCCCCCCCCCAAAAAAAAAAAAGTTCTCTCGGCACGCCGCTTGGAAATCATTTAAAGCAGTGGTTCCCAACCTGTAGAAGTCTGCGGACCACTAAGCCAGAAATTGAACCACGTGCGGTCCACCACTTGCACCCCCCTCCCCGACTTGAGGGGGAACCTTCCGGGGGGGGGGGGGTATGGGGATATAGAATATCCCTCAGCCAAAAGGGATACAGGATTCACTTACTTACATTCTAACGTATCATATTCTAATAATAAAATAATTATGTTAAACTTTTAAGAAATTTTAATTCGACACCTGATAGTCATCGGATATATTCGGCCCATCTAGTTAAATGAACATTGCTTTCAAAATCCCCATTTATTTGGCGACTTTTTTATATGTGGAGCCACTCCGGAGGCTCTCGCGGACCACTGGTTGGGAACCACTGACTTAAAGGAATAGCCCACGATAAAAGATTCGTCAATTCTGCGTTCACGTTCTTTCTCTCCTAACACGTACGTATTCAGATGTATTTTTACATAAGCTGAAATAACGAGCACGTTGTAAGCCAAAATGTCAAGAGAAGTTTCCTTTAAGGAAATATTTGTTCATTGTGTGCTTGTAATGTCTGCAAGTAATGACGCCTTGAAGGAAAAAAACATCCAGGAAAACGTTATTTACTGGAGTACGTAGAAAACATGTCTGAAATAAGTAGAAATTGGAAAATGAGAAAATACGGCTCGAAGGCTGTCGACTCCAAAGTGAGACAAATGAATTTCATGGAAAAGAAAAGAGTTACCCGACGAGGCACATATGTAAACAAAAGAGTTTATTAATATAGAAGTAACTTCTTTGAAAGCAGATGTAAAGTGGAAATACGGTGATGCACGAGAATTTTCAAGGACGTAAGATATCAGTCAATGCGTAAATAATTCGACAATCATGATAAGCGGTTTACTTTAAGCGCTTTACTAAAACTTGCCTAAATATGCTGGTATATACTCATATTATAAATACTAGAAACACTTCTGTAGCAAGGTTAGATGGTTTTCGATATACGCGCAACAATTTTCTCGAATATCAGCACATTTAACTTGATGATGGGCTATGGTAATTCGTTTACACGAGTGATATCGATTAAGATAGTTGCATTACGATAATTTTTCAAAATTTAAAATTCTATGACTTATGAAGAACTGTGTTCTGAACCAACCCCTCAAGCGCTGTTGTAGCAGCGCCCCCTTTTTAAAAAGAAGTGTGTTTGTTTATCAGTGTTCAGCGAGAGACCCCTTCGGGAGAGACGTGTTTTGCGGTGATTGTGACCGCGGTAACCGATGGGTCTGAGTCTTTTATTGAGATATTTAATAAATTGAGTTTTAAACGGTCCATGAGTGTGTACCTTGTGTGTTTGGGGTCCTGAACTGTCGACGACACCTGGTCCGTCGAGCCGGAGAAGTGGATATATTTGTGTGTTAACCTCCGGTCTCTACGAGGATTTCGATTTGTAATGTTCCGGAAAGAGAAGTAATATAATATCTTTTATAGTAAATTAGTCAATATCTGTGATTTAATGAGTCCTGAATCTTAAAACTGTGATTTATTGAGTGCTTAATTTGTGTTGTTGTGAGATTTAACGCATAGTTACTGAGTCACTGATATAATGTTTAAGAACGCGGTAAAAGATGATCTTCGGCTTGTTGCCGTAAATCTAAATGAAGCAGTAACTGACAAAATGTCTGTGATCAAGTTAACAAATATTATAAATCGTTCTGAGAAATTTTAAAATGATTCTGATTTTGTTGAGGAATTAATTACAGAGATTGTGGAAACTAGAAAATCGGAAGAGCAGAGGGAGTTAGAATTAAAAAATAAGGAGATAGAGTTTGAAAAACTTAAGCTAGAAAAAGCACGAGCTGAACTAGAATTGGCTAAAATCAGAGCTGAATCGAGAGAGATTTCCCCGGGAAAAGAAAATCCGGTTGAGAAGAGTGAATCCTTAGATTCTCTTGTGAAAGGTGTCCGAACTTTAACTTTAAGAGTTCCTAGCAAACACGAAGGATGGGTGCTATATTTTGCATCCTTAGAAAGGGCTTTTCACACGAAAAACGTGCCAGAAAAGTTAAAAGCTGAGATTCTTATAAATTTGCTAGGTAAGAAGGCCTCAAATGACGTACATCAACGATGATGAGCTTTGCGACTATTCAAAAATCAAAACATTCGTCTTACGGGAATTCGAACCGTCGCCGCAAGATGTTTTAGAGCAATTCAGAAAGGCAGTACACCAGACAAATGAGACGCCTTTACAGTTTGCATCTCGAATAACAACTAGTCTTAATTACTACCTAAAATTGAGAAAAGTGACAGATTTCGAAACATTAAAAACTCTTGGTGTCCGATAAACTATTTCAAACATTAGACAAAAAAAACTGCTTCCTTTATCAGCGTAAGGCAAGCTGATTCCTGGTTTGAGCCCATTCAACTGTCTAAAGAGATCGATGTACATTTTGCTTCACGAGGAAAAACATGACCTCGAATTCTAGTTATCAGAAAAATTCATATTCGAGAAATGTATCTAAATCATTTTTATCTAAAGCGAAAGTTCACAATGCATATTATATTGCGAGGAAAAATTAATCATGTTGTATCTAAATGCCCAAAGTACAAAGTGTTATCTATCAATGAAAGAGTTGAGGGGGTGAAGAGAAATAGTCTATGTTTCAACTGTCTAGGATCTCATAAAAAATCAGTTTGTGAGTCAAAAAGCTCATGCTATTTTTGTTCCAAAAACACCACTCCTCTCAATGCTATTCGAAAGAGAAATATGTCCTTGAACAACACCCCCTCCAAAAGAAAGAGCATCTACGGATATGAGTCAAATCCTCCTTTTCCCAATGCATCGTGCTTTGACCCCAGACATTCTTTAGCAGCGGCAACAGATAGAGTCGGGGGTCGCCCTTCCAGAGTAGTCAAATTCAGTTCTTTCTGCGCGAGGGATAAATAAATTAAAAACCGTTTTGCTCAGTACTGTGAATTGTTTGTTGAGGGACAATCGAGGAAAATTATATAATGCCCGAGCTGTTTTGGATCAAGGGGCCATGAATAATTACATGACGACAGACTGTGCGAATAGTCTCGGTTATAAAAGAGATAAAACCAATATGACAGTTTGCGGGATAGGAGATAACTCCACAACAGTTAAATCTGTGGTTAGTACAGCAATTTCCAATCTTGAGGGAAATTTTGAAAGAGAATTAGATTTTTTTAGTTGTATCCAGAATTACAGATTTCTTCCCGTCAAAAATTCTTAAGGTAAATGTGCCAGAATTAAGCTATGTAAAACTAGCGAATGAAAACTTTAATGTGCCAGGTCGCGTAGATCTGCTTTTGAGCGCTGAAATCTTTTATGAGCTGTTACAGCCAGGTCAGATTTATCCTGCTAATAGTAATTTTATTCTTCAAAATGCAGTTTTGGGATATGTAGTTAGTGGAAGCATACCCATAGCAACCGAGGGAAATGTACATTGTGGGTTCATTGGGGGATAATACTGGTTTAAACGAAGCTTTGAAAAAATTTTGGGAAATAGAAAATGTGGAGATGGAAGTACCCCAAAATAAAGAACCAATAATTTGTGAAGAGCATTTTGAGAAAAACGTTACGGGAGATAGTACGGGGAGATTTATAGTAAAAATGCCATTAAAAGAAGATCTAATGAGTTTAGGAAAATCCAGAGATATTGCCCTTAAAAAATTAAATTCGCTGTGGAGTCGCTTTTTAAGAGAGCCTGAGTATTTAGCATTATATAGGGAATTTTTGAGCGAATATAAGGAATTGGGTTACACGAAGGAAATTTCTGAGTGTGAGGAAGAAGTGGAAACATATTATATACCACATTTAGGAGTCTATCACCCTGATAAAAGTACAAAAAAACTTCGTGTAGTTTTTAACGCTTCTTCACGAACAACCGTAGGTAATTCACTTAACTCCTTACAATATAACGGTGGGGGTATTCAGGAAAACCTTTTTCTAATAATGGTGAGGTTCCGTAAGCACATTTATGCTTTCGTGGCTGATATTGGGCAAATGTATAGGATGGATTTAATTGACCCCAGCCAAACTAAACTTCTGAGAATTCTTTGGAGGGAGGGAGTGAATGAACCAGTTAAGACTTATGAGCTCAAAACAGTGACGTACGGCACAGTAAGCGCACCTCATCTCGCTACCATGGTGCTATTTCAGTTATCCAGAGATGAATATGAGAATTATCTTTTAGCGTCACTAGTTTTAGAGAGAGATTTCTACATGGACGATGTCCTGAGTGGTGCCGACACTCTGAGCGAAGCAAAGGAACTTCAATCGTAGTTAATAGGGGCTCTCAAGAGCGGAGGCATGATGCTACACAAGTGGTGTAGTAATAATCTAATATATAAAAAATGAATGTTTGTATCTCTGTAATTGTATAGAAATCCACAGTTTAGGAGCAACGATAATGAAATTTTACATACAGGCGTCTTTAAAAACAGCCGAGGGTCTGAAGAACTTCAAAAATCGAAATTAATTACCGTTGATTTTTAATTAATAAAAACCAACAATTTGTAAGCTGTTACACTTTGTGGAATCACCGCTCTGAATATGGCGTCCACGTTAGGGTTAGCTGGCAAACAGCGAGCGAAAAGATAAAAATAAATAAAATCAAAAAGTTTCAAGTTATATATTAAACCAGAATAATAAATGAAAATAATAATCTTTCAAGTCAGATTTTATACTCTAAAATAAATCGGATCCAACGGCATATTGACACTCTCACACGCGATGGAAAATTCGAATCAACCACGCTAAGTGTCACGATCTTTTTTAATCGCTACTGCAATCCCCCTAGCTTATATCTCTGTGTCTATTGAAGAGTTAAAGACTAAGTTTCTATCCTGCTAACTTATTTCTCACTTAAAACTCCTCTTACTCCATAAATGCATGTATATTCACCAACCCATAGTAACTTTCCAAAAAACTCACTGCGTATATTTTTTACTTTACTCAACAGTGTTCTGTATAATCGTGGCGTAGTAGTTAAAGCGGTTCATTTGGTACCCCGTAAGTATCAGGTTCGAGTATGGGATCGTGTAAATTTTGCTAAACCTGTATTTTCAGCTTTTTTATGAAGGCTTTTTTATTTCAGCTTTTATTTTATTATTTTTTTAATTATTATCTTTATTTTATTTTATTATTTTTAAAATTATTATTTTTATTTTATTTTATTATTTTTTAAAATTTTTTTTCAGCTTTTTTATGATAAAAGACCGAATATAGCTGAAATCTGAGGAGTTTATTATACATTTATATATTTTTAATTGGTTTGTTATATTATTAATGTGTATAACATTTCGTATGCTTTTTTTTCTATGTTATTTATACTGTGTTTAGTTTTTTAATGGATTTTGGTAGGTTTATTATAAATAGATGGCGCCACTATTTTAAACTTTTAGTATTCCATAAACCAACACCTCCTAAACGAACGGTACATTCAAATTAAATACAATGTCAGTGTATGCAATTAATGCCAATATATATATATATATATATATATATATATATATATATATATAATAAATACGACGATCAATGTATACGATTGATGTAAAAAAAAATATATTAATAAAAAAATCGTAAAGGATATTTTTTATAGACAAAATAATGTAGAAGAAAGTATTTAAATTAAATCTCATAGGACATACTAAAGAATATAGTACAGTTAATGTAGTACAGTTTGAGGAACATATCTTTTACATTATTTAAATATTTTTTTGAGTAATGTCCAATCGTCTGCCGCATTAGCAAGAAAAAAATGTATTTTTTTGCCTATTTCGTTGTTATGTGAAGATAAATTTATTTAAAGTAACAGAAAAAGAAATCACGTGATCAGCGTTTAATAAATTAACCTTTTACATGCCAATGTTCCATTTTTGGAACACCATGTTTAATATTTTTTTAAAAATAAAGTGTGATATCTGTCAGTTTGAAAAAATTACCGTATATTAAATAAGGCATGATTGAGTTTTTGACTTTTTTTTCAAATATGAATATTTTAGCGTAGAAAAATTTCTAAAAATCAGCTTTTTTCACAATTTTTACAGTACGTAAGAAAAAAATTCTATAAAATTCCTAAAAATTCAAATCCACCCAAAAATTTCCCCATCGTACTTGCAAAGGACAAGTTTAACGAGTTAATAAAATAAATTAAAATAATAACAAGAAATATTTCCTCAAGACTGCGTAAAAATGCAATGTTCCAAAAAAGGAACATTGGCATGTAACGATATACAAAAGCAGTGATATCACACGTGATCAGTGATTCTGCCGTCAATCAGTGATTCTGCCGTCTGATTACTTAGAAAATTCAGCCGAACTTACAAAGCTGTATGCCCTACAAAAAGGTGACTCTTTAGACGTCGACGCAAATGACATTCGGCAGTTTCTTGGATTACTGTTGTTTAGTGGCTACCACTCAGTACCTGATGAAAATACATATTGGAGCTCTCAGGAAGATTTGCATATCCTAATTGTTAACAATACAATGCCCAGAAATAAATTTCGGATGTTAAAATTATTTCCACATTGTTGATAATAGTAAATTGGAACCAGGCTATAAATTAGGAAAAATTTCTCCCTTTTATAAAGAGGTTGGAAAAAATTTTCGTCAATTTGGAATTTTTCATGAAAATATGAGTATCGATGAATCCATGGTTCCGTGTTACGGACATCGTTCGGCTAAGGTATTCATACGTGGAAAGCCAATTCGCTTTGGTTTCAAAGTTTGGATGATCTGCTCAGCAAATGGTTATCCTTATGCTATGTCTATCTACGGTGGAAAAAGTTCGAAAAATTAAAATTTGCCACTTGGATCAAAAGTTGTCTCCGAACTATTATCTTTTATTGACAATCCAGAGAAACGCAAAATATTTTTCGATAACTTTTTTTACATCGTACAGTCTGCTGACAGATTTATCTAACAAAGGCTTTAAGGCAATCGGCACAGTGCGAGATTCCAGAACGGGACAATGTTCTCTTAAAACAGCAAAAGAAATATCGAAATTTCAACTTGGAGAGTTTGATTACGGATGCGATGGAGAAGTTTATATGTGCCATTGGAACGATAGTTTTGTTGTAACTATTACATCAAATTTTATCACTCACGAACCATTAGGAAGAGCAAAAAGATATGTCCGAGCTAAAATAAAAGTTGATTTTCCTTAACCTTACATTATAAAATTATATAATAAAGGAATGAGTGGAGTACACCTGTTGGACCGACTTCCTGGAAGTTATCGACCAAAGTTACGCAGCAAAATATGGTACTTTATTCCTTGATCATAGTGTGGCATGTAAAAGGTTAAATTCTAAAAATTAATCTTTAAAAATTCACCAAAAATCATAAAATGGAGGTAAAGATTCGAAAAATATTTCATATTAAAGGAATTTTTATGATCTTTTTCGTGATATAAATTTTATAACCCTCAAATTATTATTATTTTAAATGCAAACTTAAAAAAAGTTACTAAAACAACTCAAAAATTTAATTTAAAAAAAATCTAAGAAGAATTTTTCAAAAATCTTTCTTAGTGCACTCCTACACTAAAAGAAGAATCACCATGCAAATTTTCAGCCCTTTTATTTCCCGCGGTTTGGTCTGTACGTTGTATGTCAGTCAGTCAATCAGTCAGTCAGTCAGTTAGTTAGTTATGGAACTGTTTTATATATATATATTATTATTTCTATCTTTATATCGTAACGTTAACTTCATGCGCACGCATTATTTTCCTATGCTTTTTTTTATCTTTATAATAGCGTAATTTTCATATGATTTTAAACAACAATAATTTTTAACTGGCATTCAATTCGATGTTAAAACTTTATATTTACACCCTATTTAAAAGAAGTAGTGTGTAAATTTTTCAAAGAGAATGTTTCAACACCCAACTTCAAAGAAGTAGGGTGTAAATTGTAGGGTAGAAAGTTGATAAAATCAAAATTTTGTGCAATGTATTTAATTTCTCGATTAAAAGTAGTTTTTTTCTAAAAATTAATTTATTTCGCTTGAAAAGCTAAATATTTTATGCACGCGGTTTATATTATTATTACTATCTTTATATCATAAAGTTAACTTCATACGCGAGCATTATTTTCATATGCTTTTTTTATTATTATCTTTATAACAGCTTTATTTTCATATGCTTTTAAACAACTATCGTTTTTATTCATATCATGTTGGTTTTTTATTAATTAAAAATTAAGGGTAATTAATTTCGATTCCAGAAGTTCTTATTATCTTTATTTTCATATGCTTTTTCATTTACGAATTATTCAAATGTTGGTTAAAAAACTTATGTAATTCATACATTTGCGTGAGTTTAATTATTGTAATTAATAAATTTATATTTCTGGAGAGGATGTTTCAGGTTTTAGTGGTACTATGATGAAAGGCTGAATCTACCAAAATTCTGAGGAGTTTATTATGGAGAGAAAAGGAATTTAATATGTAGAGGATGTTTATAGGAGTTTAATATGGAGAGGAATTGAATGGTTTGCAGCCCTCAATCAAACACTTCATTTTTTAAGAGGCAACGCTACAGTCATATCATGGTTCTATTGGAAATTTCAGCTAAACCTGTAATTTCAGCTTCTTTTTTTGCCCAAATGATAAAAGGCTAAATCTAGCTGAATTCTGAGGAGTTTATTATAATTTTATATATTTTTAATTGGGTTTTCATTTTATTCATGTGTATAAGATTTCACATGTTTTTTTCTATGTTATTTATAACGTGTTTAGTTTTAAATTAATTTTGGTTAGCAAACATTAGACAATTTGACATTTTTACTTTTCAGATTTTAGTGCTTCAATGATGAAAGGCTGAAATTCCTGAATTCTGAGATGTGTATAACATTTCACATATACTATTTCTATGTTATTTATACTGTGTTGATTTTGGTTAACAAATAATGTTAAAATCCCGGGCAATGCCGGGTTCTTCAGCTAGTCCTGAATTAAAAACAGTTCTTGACAGTGACTACAATTTTCAAGAAGAAACAAAGGCGCTAGGTGTTTCGTGGAAACCTAGCATTGACCACTTTACTTTCCAAATTCAGCTGGAAAACGTGGTTCTAACTACGAAGAGATTAGTGCGTTCCACAATAGCGCGAGCTTTGGACCCCCTTGGACTCTTGGGATAAAATTCGTGCTGAAATAGAGGAGAAAACTGCTACAATTGCAATGCTTGAGAGAGTGGTGAAATCAAATGCTGTTGTGTATTATGTAACTAAAGAGTACCCTACAAAGTTTTTCGTTGACCCTACAAACTTTTTAGTTCTAAAGACTAGATCACGAGCACAAAATGCTCGCAATGAATGTGTAGAATTTGAGAGAATTTCAATAAGAGAAAAAAAAGAAAACTGTTTAACTGAAAAAAAAAAATGATTTGAGTGCTTAGATTACTCAAGGGTCGAACTTTTAATCATTGGGTTATTAGCAATTCTCAAAGAGTAATGAGTGTTTTAGTAATATTTTTCATTTCGTATATTTTGTGTAGTAATTTGTACTGGTTATCGCTTAATTGGCTTTTCTTTGATATACTTAATATTGATTATTCTGTGTTTATATTATTCAAGGGTTGATTTTTTATTCATTGTGTCAGTAACATTTCCTTAAAAAAATACTAATGAATGTTTGATAATATTTTTTTAAGTAAGGTTTGTTTTTGCGCTTTAGATCGTTCGAGGGTTAAATTTTTCATTCATTGTGTTGTTAACAATTCTTTTGAAAAATAATGAGTGATTTGATAAGACTTTCCATATAGGTATATTCTTGCGTAGTATTTTGTGCTGTTATTGTTTCAATAACCTTTCTATCGTATACTTCATTAACATTGGTTGGACTTTAACTGTCTCTTTTGTCATTCAAAGGTTAATATCAGTATATTTTATCAATTCTTAAAAAAATTAGTGTTTGGCAGAATAATTGAGCTCTATTTCGGTGATGACAAACGGGTCAGAGTTAAAGTGAAAACTCAGTCTCGAATCTTCAAAAGGCCCATTGCTAAAATATGTATTTTACCTGTTAATGTGTAATCTTTATACTAGAATTTTTTATTATGTGTATAGTTTAATGTTTTCATATACTTGTGCTAATTTTATAATTTTTTGATTTACGTTTTGTGTGTCATGATTGTATAAATAAATGGTTGAATGTTACCATTGCAACGTGGGGCGGAATGTTCTGAACCAACTCCCCAAGCGCTGTTGCAGCAGCGCCCCCTTTTTTAAAGAAGTGTGTTTGTTTATCAGTGTTCAGCGAGAGACTCCTTCGGGAGAGACGTGTTTTGCGGTGATTGTGACCGCGGTAACCGATGTGTCTGAGTCTTTTATTGAGATATTTAATAAATTGAGTTTTAAACAGTCCATGAGTGTATACCTTGTGAGTTTGGTGTCCTGAGCTGTCGACGACAAACTGTATTCCTAATTTCTAAAACTTTTCGTGTTCAAAAATTATTTCTTTTGGTTCTGAAGCAGTTAGTATGGATTCTAAGATCTTAATTGCAATGTATTAACATATAATTTGATTGAAATTATCTCAAAAGTCATACTACAAGTAACTCAAAATCCGTTGCAAGATCTTACTTTTATACTGTCAGCTTATATACTTTCATATATTTTTAAGCTGTTTTTTTATTGTCACACTGAAAAACTTTAAGTTTCCTTGTATAGTCATTATTATACAGTCGAACCCCGTTATAACGAACTTCAAGGGACCAAAGGTTTTGTTCCCTATATCCGAACCGTTAAGAAAAATGTTAGAGTTCACAAAACGTATAACTCATTAATTGCTATGTGTATTCAATTAATGATGTATTAAAAATGATAAAATCTATTAAAAATGATCATTAATGAATTAAATTGACTAAAATCGATAACATTAAACTGACACAACACTAATTAAATTAACTAAAAATGAAGACAAATGGAAATAAATTAATTTTACCTTCAATTGTTGCTCACTGTTTTGATACAGAAATAATCGGAAATCTTCTGCTGACCTGATGCCAATTTCAAAAACATTTTATGAATTTCTTTATCCAATACATCATATGACTCTAACACTCTTTCTTCCACTGTTTGTGTAGACGAAAACTTATTAATTACAGGCATCTCTGCTGTAGCATCTGAGATGGTAGGGATTTTGTCATTTATGTGCTCCTCTTCATCAGATGCAGAATCTTCGACTTCAGAATGATTCATTTTAATTTCTTCCATAACATCTTCATCAGTTGGATTTTCCCATGTAATTACTTCATCATCACATGTTTCAAACAATTGCATGTCATAATCTAAGAATGATGAAATTTTGTGCTTTTCTATCCACATCGAGATAGGTAAATCTTCATCATCTTCTTCAACATTCTTTGCTTCTTCAACATTCGTTGTATCTTCAACATTCTTAAAAAGTTTAAAAACTAAAAAAAAATTCAGTAGTCGACTGAAAAAAGGTTCGTTATAGCCGATTCTTAAGATTTCGGAGGTTCGCTATAAAAGAATAAATTAGCATTGAATACAATAGGAAAACGGCAGGACCAAAATTTTCGTTCGTTATATCCGTGGGTTCGCCATAACGGGGCACTGCACTAAATTAGCTTATTAAAATTCACTCCTGAAGGCAATGAATGTTGAGTTCTTGGTATAATGCCTGTAACTTCATTAGCGGTATCAGAGTGCTTAATTCCAAATGAAAATGAATTTATACATTTTTAAACCTGTGTAACATTTATACACAATGAATATGAGACATTGAAAAATACTATAAAATATAAAACACGAAATAGTACACATCGAATGTAAACATTGTCAATTAACTTTTTCCTGCATTATGATGTTTAAACATTTCTTAAGCAAAGTAACTTGACCTTTGAATATTCACACTTTCAAAGATATATGATAGCAATAAGAATATGTAACATGATACACATTAAAAGAACATTTATACATATTGTCTTGAAGAAGTTAGCTTCAGTTCACAATTTAGTCACAAACTCGGCTTCTCAGTTAATGAAGTGAATTTTAGAATTTTCATTTCAGGTAATTATGTGATATCCATCTCATTTTAAATAGTAGCTACGGAGTGATAGTATTATTATTGGTTGCAATATACTTAATTATGAACTCCTGTACTGTCTAAATCAGGTGTTCCAAACCTTTTCCCTACATTGACCCCATTTAAAAGAATGATTTTCTTCATCGAAACAAGGGCCGGATTTAGATGAAAAGAGGCCCTAGGCTGTTTCACTTATGAGGCCCTTTCACCTCTCATTTTCAAATTTGTAAATTAAATGAGAGATAATAAAATACATCATTACTGTGATATATATCAATATATTAAATGAAACATGTTGTTATTGGTACTAACCTATATATATTCAATACATTGAAGATAAAACCAAATTCAATTCAGATAAATTTATTTCATAATAATTCGCATTTAAAGTTTAAGTCTGAATTATTATGAATTTTAAGTCTTAAACTAAACCATAAATGGAACTTTATTCAAGCAAAATCCAGATCACAAAAAAGAAAATATCAAATTGTATATCATATTAAATTTTATGTTAAAAGTTATATTATTTAAGAACTGATTCAATCCAAGTATACATTTAAAACGAAATAGTAGATTAGAAGAATTTCTTTCTAAACTTTTTCACACGAGATTCTTCTATGAGTTCATCAAAATCTATTTTTCTGAAGGTCTCATTTTCGATGCGCAAAATACTCAATGAAGACAATCTCGTCTGGGTCATTGTGCTTCTTAATTGATTTTTGGTATTTTTAAGTCTTGAAAATGACCTTTCTCCAGTACAATTAGTGACTATTAAACTGAGAAACAGCGGTAAGATTGATTCCAAATTGAGGAAGGCCACTTGAATATTTTTTAAAAATATTATTTGATACAAGTCTGTATGCGACAATGTGAAATTTTTTGAACGTTTATGTGTTTGTCTCACATATGTGTGGAGATGAAATAGTTCTTCAGTAAGATTTTGGTTGACATCTTCTGGGTATTCTTGCATTAACAGCTCAACACCTCTTTGAAGTTCTACCTTTGATAATGTAAGATCGGCAAGAAAGGAAAATATTTTCGCTACATCATCATAAACAGAAGCTCTTCTTCCTAAATTTAATTCTAGTGCATCTAATATAGGAATAAATGATTTAATCCTAAATTTATCACTTAAAGAGAGTTCGTCTAAGGCATCAGGGTCAGATGAATTTTAGTAATTCCCTTGCCTTTTACTTCTTATTATCCTTCTGGCAGTTCTATATTCAGTATTTGGCAACGTGTTTTTTGCTTGTTGCTCAAGTGCATCAAAATCTTCCCTAATTCTACATAAAATATCCAAAAGTGACCTGTACCAATCTGCACAACTACTAAGTAAAATATTAGGGCTTTGAAGAATTTTATTTACTTTTGAAAAATGGTTAAGATTCTTAATCAATACATTTTTATGTTTGTTTATCTATATATATAAAACAGTTCCGTAACTGACTCATTCATTCATTCATTCATTCATTCATTCACTGACTGACTGACATACAACGCACAGACCAAACCGCTGGACCTAAAGGGCTGAAATTTTGCATGGCGATTCTTCTTATAGTGTAGGGGTGCACTAAGAGAGATTTTTGAAAAATTCTTCTTAGATTTTTTTAAATTAAATTTTTAAGCTGTTTTTTTTACTTTTTTTAAGTTTGCATTTAAAATAATAATTTGAGGGTTATAAAATTTATATCACGAGAAAGATCATAAAAATTCCTTTAAAATGAAATCTTTTTCGAATCTTTACCTTCATTTCCTGATTTTTGGTGAATTTTTGAAGATTAATTTTTAGAATTTAATTTATTAAATGCTGATCACGTGATTTCTTTTTCTGGTACTTTAAATAAATTTATCGTCACGTGCATAAAAACTAAATAGACAAAAAATAATTTTTTTTTCTTGCTAATGCGGCAGACGATTGGACATTATCCAAAAAAATATTAAAATACAGTAAAAGAAATGTTCTAGAAACTGTACTATATTAACTGTACTATATTCTTTAGTATTCTTTATATTAGATTTAATTTGAATATCTTCTTCTACATTATTTTGTCTATAAAAATATCCCTTACGATTTTTTTATAAATATATATATATTTTACATCAATTATATACATTGATCGTCGTATTTATTATATATATATTGGCATTAATTGCATACATTCACCGATGTTTTTACTTTGAATGTACTCCGTAGCGAAGTGCGGGTTTTCAGCTAGTTAGTCATATGCGTAGAATTTCTCCTCATTTTCGGTCCAGTGTTTTAGTGTTCACTGTTTTTAGAATAGTGTAATTTTAATTTTGCTAACAATTTGAATGTAGGCCCCTCTCGATTTTGAGGCTGTATGCTGAAGCCTAGTTAGCCTATAGGAAAATCCGGCCCTGATCGAACCCCACACATTTTTCTCTATAATATACAGCGTCCAACATAATTATAATACTAAAAATTGCACATTGTGACGACCTCCCGATCCAGACCCGGATTGCGGTTTTTAAATGAGAGCGAACTGAAGTGAAGTAGAAAACAGAGATCGAACGAGGAGACAGAAAAAAAGAGAGTTGTTCGTGCTGAGCTACACCGATGTTTTTGAGGTGATATCCCACGTCTATTTTCGATTCTGTTGAGTAGCTGAGATATTATGCTACCGTTATAATGTGATGTGTTCCACGCCAGTTTTTGAGGTGATATCCCTCGTCTATTTTCGATTCTGCTGAGTAGCTGAGATATTATGCTACCGTTATAATGTGATGTGTTCCACGCCAGTTTTTGAGGTGATATCCCTCGTCTATTTTCGATTCTGCTGAGTAGCTGAGATATTATGCTACCGTTATAATATGACGTGTTCCACGCAGGGCCGCCCAGAGAGGGGGGGCAACTGGGGCACTTTGCCCCATGTTCGATTAATCAGATTTCTCTTACTACAAAATAGTCTTCTGAAAAATAGTCTTGGGGCCCCCAACAGAAGTTTGCCCCAGGCCCCGTAAAGTCTCTGGGCGGCCCTGGTTCCATGCCACTTTTTGTGTTGTGTTGCCCCTCGTCTCGTCAATATAAAATAAAGTTTTGTTTTTCTTGTTAACTATCTGTCTTATTACGGTACAGCTAAAAAATGGTGGCAGCGAGTGCGATGAGATCATTCCACGTGAGGGTTGAGTACCAAAAGTGATTTTGTTATTAGGGGAAATGATAAGATTTAATTATTGTATGATATATAATTCTTTTGGTTTTGGTTACGTTCTTTTGAGTATGAATTGAGGCATGTTATATAATAAATTAAAAATTGTTATTTCCCTAGTAATTGTTGTAGCACGCCATGTGCTGGTATAACTGAAATTTTGTAGCACGACACGTGCTGGTATAGTTGATTTTTGTAGCACGCCAAGTGCTGGTATAGCAAAAATTTTGTAGCATGCCATATGCTGATATACATGAAATTTTGTAGCACGCAATGTGCTTGTATAAATAAAATTTTGTAGCACACGTGCTGGTACAGTTGATATTTGTAGTACGCCACGTGCTGGAATTGCAAAAATTTTGTAGCATGCCATATGTTGATATAGATGAAAATTTTCAGCACGCCATATGCTGGTGTAACTAAGATTTTTGTAGCCCACCACGTGCTTATTTGGTTCAAAGAATCACGCTTTTGTTGTACAATTGTTATAATTTTGGTTTTGTAGCACGCCATGTGCTGATGTAATTGTAAGCAACATTTATTTAATTGGGAAAACTCCATCAAGGAGATAAATTGCCTTACTTTCGGTTTTGAAAGCATCACGCTGTCGTTATACAATTTTTTTATAATTTTGGTTTTGTGGCACGGCCAGCGACATTTATGAAGTGTGAAACTCCTGTTAGGAGATAAATTGTCTTTACTTTCGGTTTAGCACACTCTGTGCTTGTAATTGTTCAAGTTGAAACTCCTGCTAGGAGATAAATTGTACTTACTTTCGGTTTGTGCATCTTATGCTAAAATTTATATTGTGTCCAAAAAAAGATTTACACAAGTGTTATTTAAAGTAATTTTGAGTGTAGTTAATCTTGAACTATTTTACCATGGCTTTTCTTTGCAAAGCAAGAAAAAGGGATCTTCAGACTTTGGCTATTGAGGTGGGAGAAAATATAAGTGAAGAATTAGTGATAACAGACCTGATAACAATAATAAAAAATATAGGCACTATGAAGAGGAGTATGTGAAAAATCTTTTAGAAGGTATAAAGGAAAATCAGTTAGAAGAGAGTAAAAACCAGTTTGAGCTTTGAAGGTTAAAAATTGAAGATGGAGAAAAGAAGTACCAATTCGAACTAGAAGGAAAGAAGCTCCAATTCGAAATGGAGAAATTAAGAATTGAAACTATGCAGGTATCCGTCACTGGGACTTCTCATCAGGAGGAATTTACGAATTCGCGAACTAATTTTATACTTCAGAAAATTTTTCAAAAATTCGATCTAAAAGAGGAAGATATTAGTCTATACAGTTGAACCCCGTTATAACGAACTTCAAGGGACCAAAGGTTTTGTTCGCTATATTCGGTGGTTCGCTATATCCGAACCATTAAGAAAACTGTTAGAGATCATAAAATGTATAACACATTAGTTGCTATGTATATTCAATAATAATGTATTGAAAGAATGAAAAAATCTATTAAAAATTATCATTAATGAATTAAATTAACTAAAATCGATTACATTAAACTGACACAATACTAGTTAAATTAACTAAAAATGAAGACAATTGGAAATAAATTGATTTTATCTTTAATAGTTGCTCACTGTTTTGATACAGAAATAATCGGTAATCTTCTGCCGACGTGATGCCGATTTCAAAAACATTTTATGAATTTCTTTGTCCAATACATCAAATGACCCCACACTCTTTCATCCACTGTTTGTGTTGACAAAAACTTATGAATAGACTGATGAATTAATTACACGCATCGCTGCTGTAGCATCGGAGATGGTGGGGATTTCGTCATTTATGTGCTCCTCTTCATCAGCATCAGAAGCAGAATCTTCGATTTCAGAATGATTCATTGTAATTTCTTCCACAATATCTTCATCAGTCGGATTTTCACATGTAATGACTTCATTATCACATGTTTCGAACAATTGCACGCCACAATCTGAGAATGATGAAATTTTGTGCTTTTCTATCCACATCGCGATAGGTCATCATCGTCTTCATCATTCCTCATTTTTTGCTTCTTCAACATTCGTTATATCTTCAGCATTCTTAAAAAGTTTAAAAATTTAAAAAAATTCTGATGTCGACTGAAAAAAATGTTCGTTATAGCCGATCCTTAAGATTTCGGAGGTTATAAAAGGGTAAATTGGCATTAAATACAATAGGAAAACAGCGGGACCAAAATTTTCGTTCGTTATAACCGGGAGTTCGTTATATACCAGGTTCGCTATAACGGGGTTCGACTGTATTTGAGTATTTTCGAACGCCAGGTGAAAAGGGCAGATGTTAGAAAACAGGATTGGCTAACACAGTTGATACCCCTTCTTCCGCCGGATATCATCCAGCTTATAGCGAGAGAGCCAGAGGAAAAGACGGGCAGTTACGATTATGTCAAAGAGTTGCTCCTAAAGCGTTTTAAACTTATCCCCGAGAAATTTCGTGTTAAGTTTGTGCGACATCAAAAGAAGTCTGATAATTCATGGAGAGATTTTACTTTTGGATTAAGAAACTATCTTGAAGAATAGATACAAGGGTTGGAAATTAATACTTTTGAATTGCTGAAGGATCTGATGGTTACAGACCAGATAAAAAAACGTGTATCCAATGATGTTCGGGAACATTTTCTTGACAACTGGACTAAAATAACTTCAGCTACAAAACTGTCTGAGATGTTGGACGAATATGACAGTGTACGGGGGAGTAGGAAATCCGAAAGTTATCCAACCTATGAACAAAGGAAAACTAGCAATAATTTCGAAAAGGGAAATCGAAAATATCAGAAATTTCCGGCTAAATATGGACAAAATGAAGGGGATCAGGGAAAGCAAGACGTGTGGAAAGGTCAGAGATATGAATATTTTGATCTGCAAAAACCCTTGCAGTGTTATGAATGTGGGTCGGTGGACCATTTGCGACCGACTTGACCTAAATTAAAGGCTCAGAAAACTTCAGATCAAGTGAACGAAATTTGTGAGGAACAAGAGGAGGAGAATTTGCTAAGTCCTTTTACAACATTAGCGGAAGTAAATGGGTTTACCATGCCAGTTCTTCGAGATTCAGATGCCCCGATAGACGTCATATGTAGGAAATATGTCTCTCCCGAGATGTACACAGGCGAAATTATTTGGGTACAGCAGCCTTTGGACGAAGGTCCGACAGGTCTACCGTTGGCAAAAGTTAGAATCTCTGGAAAATTTGGGAGCATTGATACCAAAGCCGCAGTTGTGCGTTATGAATTAGATAAGGGGCGCTATATTTTAGGAAACTGAACTGCAGCCAGATTACCGAATTGACAGGTGGGAAAGCTTTCGATTTCTCATCTTAGCGCAGTGCAGACTCGCGCCCAAAAGGAAAGAGGAAATACAGAAAAGGAAGAGAGTTTAGGCCCTGAACAAGAATATAAGCCAAATAAGGGTGCTCAAAATGAAGAATTCATCAAGGAATTTGTAACGGAGGTCGAAGAGCAAAACGACACCTCTCTAATCATAGATAACGAATTTTTGCCTCCACTGGAAACCAATTCAAATGAACTTTCTCTCTTGAAGACAGACCATGATCAGTTTTCTAAATCCCAGAATGATAGTGAAGAATTACAGTCCATTTTCAAGGTTGTTAACGAAGATTCAAAAGGCCAAAACAAAGGATTGAAGCTTATGATAGATAAAAGTCTACTATTCAAATGTCAGGAAGACCACCCAGAAGAATATTAGGATCTGATTAAGATTACTGGGACTAAAGATAGTATTGACAAAGCTGGGCATGAAATTGAGCTCATACCAGAGAAACAGGAAAAATTGGCATTGGAACGTCTTGATATTCCAAGAGTTTACCATCCCTTTATTTCCGAACCTTTCAATGAAGTTGTAAATAAGATTATAAATGAAACTGGTGCTAGAGTGGATATCCCTCCTCCATCAGTAAACAAAAGTGAGCTTACTATTGCTGGGGATGAAAAAATCTATGAGGAAAGGAAGAGAAATTGTCTAGCAGTGTCAGTAGAAGTTTCTAAAAATCAGCACAAAAATATAATTGGATCACGTGGGCAAACAATTCAAGAAATTTTAGCTGAAACTGGTGTATCTGTTGAGATACCACTTCCTGACTCCCGATCTGATACAATAAAACTTAGGGGTGAGAAAGCCAAGCTTGGACCTGCTCATACACTTGTGTATTCAAAGACAAACAGTGTTGTTACTGAACATGTAGATGCTCTCCTTTGGCTTCACAAACACATTATTGGGAATTGAGGAGCTAATATTAAGAAGATCGCTAATGATTTAACTAAAGTTCAAGTGGATTTTGCTGATGGGCATGGCAGTATTAATGTAGAAGGACCTCCTGATGAAGTTAAGAAAGTTTGCCGAAAATTAAAAGAAGTGACTAAAGAACTTAAAACACAAGTTGCCTATGCAGACATTACGATAACACCAGTTTTCCACCCTCATATAATTGGCAAACATGGCGCAAATATCAACCGTCCGAAGAAGGAGACAAAATCTTTAATTAACATTCTGTCAGATGAAATGAGTAGAGCTTCTCTAAATTTACAAGGCTATACCTATACCGGAAAAGGGTATTGTAAAAATGTAGTAGTGCAATTGTTATTTTACAGGTATGCCATGATTATTTTGTTTATTTCATTTAATTTGTTTTTGTTTTGTTTTGGATGATACTTTAATGTGAAAATGATATGTTTTAATGAATATTGTGTAAAAAATTATGATTCTGTAATCAGAATAATGCTATGTAGTAGTAGAATTAGTAATGTTTTGAATTTAATCTACTCTTTTTATTCAGTTGAAGTTCCGTTAATTATACGATACATTTAAGTTTTTTTTGTTGTTTTGTGTGTGGACCCCTAATAACTTTAATCACTTGGTACCAGTTTTTGTGCCCTTTAGTAAAGGAAAATGAACTTTTCGGTGATCATTTTATATTTGATGGTCCTGTATACCATCTGACTAACTTTTCCTTCGTAATACTCTAGAAAAATTTTCAAGGGGGGAGGAGTTGTGACGACCTCTCGATCGAGATCCGGATTGCGATTTTTAAATAAGAGCGAACTGAAGTGAAGTAGAAAAAAAGAGATCGAACGAGGAGCCAGAAAAAAGAGGGTTGTTCGTGCTGAGCTACACCGATATTTTTGAGGTGATATCCTTCGTCTATTTTCGATTCTGTTGAGTAGCTGAGATATTATGCTACCGTTATAATGTGATGTGTTCCACGCCAGTTTTTGAGGTGATATCCCTCGTCTATTTTCGATTCTGCTGAGTAGCTGAGATATTATGCTACCGTTATAATGTGATGTGTTCCACGCCAATTTTTGTGTTGTGTTGCCCCTCGTCTCGTCAATATAAAATAAAGTTTTGTTTTTCTTGTTAACTAGCTGTCTTATTACAGTACAACATAGAATATAAGAAAACAATCTGGCTAAGAATATGAACAAAAAATTAGAAAAAGTGATTCCTTAGGTTTGTGTTTTATTATTTTTGTACTATTTTCATGTTTAATTTCGCAAATATAAACAAGATTTCAGGAACACAGATTGTAATTGCACAAACATCGCCAAGAGAAAAAACGAAACTGCTTCTGATTGGTTGCATCGGGAGGACCCATGTGCTGTTTAAGGTCCAGTGGATTTCCCCAGTTCTGCCTGTGTTGGTACACAAATAAAAGCCGACGGCGGCATTCGAGGCATATATAAAAGCGTTATGAGATTCGACTTTAAATGCTTGGATCACTCCGCCCTATGCAAATCTGTATTTATACATATTAAAACGGTTATTATTAATAATAATTATTTTCCTAAAAAATTAAATTAAGTTTTCAAACAGAAAAATTTATCATAGACCCCCAATAGACCCCTGGAATATCATAGACCCTTTGTAAACTTACATCGACCCCGAAGGGGTCCACCTGGACCCCGTTGGAAATCCCTGGTCTAAATAAGCCCTTTTATATACATTCAATATTCTTACCACTAGAAACTAGGGAACTGCTCAAGCATTAATAGGGTCAAAAAGGTTTTAGGTTTGAAACTTTCTATGCAAGCTCAAATCTAATCAACAAATCCATTTTACTCCATCCATTGCTTTGCGAAATGTTAACTCATTCTACCTCGCGTTTGCGTTTTAATCAAAAGTTTATCGTCTTCAAGATATTCGAAAATTCCGTAAAAAGCGACAAGGAAAGAGAAAATAACCCAAAACAGAGTGGTTACTCACTGAAAGGAAAGCAGTACCTCACAAGGTTTGTCTCTAAATGACATAAAGTCTTATTAAATTATCGTATTTTTCAGACCATAAGACGTACCGGACGATAAGACGCACCTCAAACTTATGGGAGGATTTTTAGAAAAGAATATTTTGTATTTTGTTAGGTATATAAAAATATTTTCAATTTCTTACTTAACAAAGGAAAAAAATAAATATAATTAAATATATATATTATAAATAAAATAAATAATATATATGAAATCAATAATAAATATATATAATATATATAATAAAATATCAATTTTATTTTAATGATACCTTTGGACCCCGAAAAAATCGAACCCTAATTTTAAGTCGATTTTTTATGTAAAAAGGTGCGTCTTATGGTCCGAAAAATACCGTACATACAAAGTAAGCGTTTAAAAGTGTACATAACACACGTCTGCATGAAGACACCTATGTGATATGTTTGAAAATTTTTGTTAAATACTTTTAAATTTATTAAATACATTTTCGAATATCTAGGGCGCTGGCATTCGGTACCAGAGTCCCATTAAGGACATGGATGTTTGTAGCCGTCCGGAATCGGCTTTAAGCAGTAGTTCCCGGTCTAATTGATCCCTCGTGTAACAAAAAAAAAATGACCTTTGCGCTTTCAACCAACCAACCATAACTTCCGTAGTTCGGAACACAAACTTTGCACAAACATTAGTTTGTCATTTGAATGAAATTATCGCTTACGGGTCTGTTCACATAGCAGTCGGTTAGCGTAAGCGTTAAATTTTAAACAATCATATAGCTGAGCTCTATGACGTCATCCGTTGACTCACGTATCATCATCCGTGAACACTCCGTTGACCTTTTACGCTTACGCTAACGGACTGTTATGCGAACAGGCGTTTAGCCATATTGCAGGTAATTCAAAGTTCGTGGAAAAATCTTACATAATATCGTCTACACTTTAAGCTGTCTCTTACACATTCACTCTAACGCAGTGTTTCCCAACCTTTTTTCGGTTTGCGACCCCCTTCAGTGGTTTTCACTCATGTTGTGACCCCTCTCTTTTCCCTTTTCGCATATTTTGATTAAAAAGGCCTTTTAAGACAAATAAAACAAACTATTATGCATTTTCCATGATTTAACTACAAATGAACTCTTAATTTGACAAAAAATGCAAAATTTGTAAGAAATGGAGAACTTTAAGAAACATTTATCCCTCAGTCAAAGGTGTGTAAAAGTAACAACAAAAAAGAACAGAAACTCTTGAAAACTCTTTAAATCACTTGTGACGAAATGTATGAAGTAGCGAGCTGCGCCCCCATGTTTTTTAAATTTTTTTTATTTATTTATTTATTTTTTATAATTTAAGAACGCACAATTAAGACGTTGCACAAAGTGCAACGTCTCAACCTTGATTATTCCTTTTGTAATAAACTTTTCTTTTTTCAAATTGAAAATAATAATTCTGCGTTTTATGACAGGATATAAAATGTTGACAATATTGAGATATATTGTCAACAATATTGTCACAATATTGAGATAGATTGTGACAATATTGAGATATATTGCCAAAGAATGCAGATACAATCGCTTTATTTCAAAACTGTCTAGTTTAATGCATCTAAGGTAAGGTGACCAGACGTCCCGCTTTTGGCGGGACAGTCCCGATTTTTAACAATTTGTCCCGCGTCCCGCGGCGTTTTAAAAAAATCCCGCTTTTTGGAAAGAATGCACGATAAGCTAGGGAACAGTGGAGAACGGGAAGGGAATATACGGTTTTCGGTGGCCATGTGGCTATTTAGCCAGGATATGAGCTTTATATTATTTTTGTTAATTTTATAATGTTAAACGATCTGAGTTATCATTATTAAAAAATATATTGATAAGAAAAAGGTCAAATCTTGGGCATCAGCAAAAATCACGATAGAGAACACATGGTTAGAAATATTCCATCATTTTGAAACAAACCATGTTCCATACAATAATGCACTAAAAATTGTGGAATACGCGCTGTCCTTACCAGGAACTAATGCTGCTACTGAATGCGTTTTTTCTACGGTCAATAAAGTGTGGACATCAGAAAAATCACAATTGAGACTTTGAAAGCCGTTTTAAGTGTGAAATATAATTTAACAAATTCTTGTGAAAAATTTCATGACCTTTTAAAGAACAGCAGTAATATACTAAAAAAATTCACGGAAATGAGAAATATGCCAAAGAATAAAATAATACTACAAAATTTCTTTAATTTATTATATTTGTAAATTGTACTTATGTTGAAATTTTAAAAAATATATTACAATACTATTTTTGCGTTCTATGAAAATTTTTGTTGCTCCATATAGACGAAATTTTTAATCCCGCCCCCCCCCCCCCGGTCAATAGTGTCCCGCTTTACCAATGTTAAAATCTGGTCACCTTAATCTAAGGACAACTTGCGAATCGATTCCTGTTATGTCCAAAAACCTAAAAAACAATGAGATTGTCCATCTTCGTGATATGAGGAATACCGTGTAATAGCTGCACATTTGATTGACAACATCAACTCATAATTTTGTCGTATTGCAATCCAGTATAATCACTGGTTTACCACGGTTAAATCACGACTACCAATGAATGGAAAGGAAGACAAGGGTCAGAAAATCAGACCTGTATTAGAAAGGGTGCAGCTATAAATAGAAACTGCTTAGAACACTCAAACCTTACACGTAAAAACAAACAATTCAAAATTACGAAAATGTTGCACTTTATACAAGGGCGCGCCCGCTGAAGGGTTAAGTGTTGTAAATAAATGTTTATAACTGAACCTTGTGTTGATTTGTAGACCTCTAGATTCAGACCAAAAATGAACTAATCTACTGAACCAAAGTAGACAAATATCGTCAAATTAGGCTTGGAAAACTAGAAAATTTCGATCTTTTTCTTCAGCACTTACCACATGGATTCACAATTATATAATAACAACAAGAATGAAAAAAAAAACTCTTACTTGAATAAAATTTTTTATTCCTTTGAGGAAACTACAATAGTTAAGCCAAAAGTGACAGCACAGAGTGATGAAAGACAAACTGACGTTTAGAATGTATAATATACTGTATGTAGTAAATAACCGAGATTTTCATTGACTAGACAATAAAGGAGGTAAATTTCTAACGAACTGAGTTTGCGATTTGAATGAGATTTTTTCCCCTTTAAAAAACATTGCCTGGTAGTTTCATGGTAAATAAATACTGGCAATTTTTTTTTCGGTGAAATTTGCTAAAAAGTTATTTTAATTGAATAAAACCGTGGCGACCCCCTAGAAATCACTTCGCGACCTCCCTGTAGGTCTGAACTGAATCAAATATATTCTGAAATTTTACTAAACTCTGCTCTATCTGGCGGGTTTTTTTTTTCTGTTTGTTTGTTGTAAATTCGCAAACAGATATAGGCACGTAATCAACTTACAGCTTTAGCAAAACACTATTAGGCGATAATCTCTAGATATTAACAAAACATTTTTCGGGCTTAATCGAAACTAGTGATTTAGTGGCATCAATTTGTGCAACTATTTACTTTACTGCCTGCTATCTTATCGCTATCAGCTGATTGCTATTTTTCAGCTCCTAGTAGATTGGTCACATTTTACTCCATTTCCTTGTTGTTTATAAATAGAAGATCGAAAATTATCAGTAAATATAATAAGATGTTTCTATAATACTTGGTTGCATTTCGTTTTCGGATTTTAATATCTTTCTTTAGGTACGATTTTGTAAATCGGAACTTTATTTATTGTCAAGGAAATTACGATTTTCAATGTCAACCGCTTTTAAAAAGGTTTTAAGCTTCAAATAAAGTTAAACAAACTTTGAAAGTTAAACAAACTGATTCTCTTTTCTAATAACAATTAGAATGAGAGCCGTATAATATGTCAAATAATACGCTGATATACAAAATACAATTACCTCAAGTTTTAGGAATAACAATGGATCAATTGAATCAGTGAAACTGATACTGCAAGATAGGACAAAAATGACACAAGGGACTGCAAGATAGGATAAACGTAATGCAAGACATGACAAGTTTAAGTCCCCGAAAATGAAAATAATGTTGAAACGTACTTATGTAAGACTTATTTTGAAAGAAAATTTGGATCAGAATAATGCCATATTACTAAACATCAGGTAAACTTTAGACAGCAAAATGGAAAGAATTGCATCGCTAATATTTCATGCTTCAATGTTAGCTGTTTCCTGACGCATTTAATTATACAATATACCTTTGTATTATATGAGAAGAAATAATTTCAAGTCATTTAATTTTCTAAAATTTATGCAAACCCTAATAAAATATAAAAACTGGGAACTTCTAGACAAAAAAAACTGCTTTGTTTTTAACTAATATATGGGTTAAAAAATTGCCAAACTTTATATTATTTTTACCAAAAACTACTCTAATTAATAAATTTTTGTAATAACCAACGAATTCACCCCTGAACATGCGTAGTGTTCTTTATTTGCTGTTTCTCTGCCAGTTCTGATACCACGAGGGAGGTTCAAGGGTCAGCCCCCCCCCCTAAGAAAGAAAGAAAAAAAGATATTTAGGGCCTAAAATGATGCAGGACCCACATGTAACCAAGTGTAATTGAAAAGCTGAAAAGCTGAAAAGGACCAAGTGTAATTGAAAAGCTGCTCTTCTGTGCGACGCGAATGATGATAATTAATGAAAAACATATTATAAAATGTTGTTTTATCAAAAAAGTTATAATCCTCTTATATATGATTTTTACCATCCTTTATAAAAGACATGAGGTTCAAAACTAAAGCCCTGCACTAGACTCTGTAAAAGTTACATTACTGTTCACTACTAAGGGTTCTCAGCAGTGACGTGGCGAGCATAACAGGCGCTCGGGGCAAGATACCTTTTTGGCGCCCCCCTTTCCGAAAAACATATAGTAATATAATATATAGAATTAGTGAAAAGGACCATTTGGCGCCCCTGTGCGAGTGGCGCCCGGGCATGACCCCTGTTGGGAATATATATGTTTTCACCGCCAGATAGCGCTGTACGGGTCAATGCCCTGGGGGTGTCTGTCGCGGTTTGTCACTCTTTGTAGTTTTGGCCGAGCATGATGACTCGGAAGATTTTTACTCTTGAATCTTGAAAGTAAACCCTGGCCCAACTTGTTGGGAAATAAAATGTTGTTATTGTTACTAATTCTTTGTTTAGTTAACTTTAACCTATTTACATTTTACTTAATTTTTCTTTCATGGCGCCCAACGTGGGGCACGATCTTAGTATTAAAATTGTGCCAATTGAAAATGGATTATTGAAAACCATACATGGATCTTGAAGACGTCTGAATAAGGTAGGACATTATATTTTTTAAATATGGAAGAAGATATATCAAAACTAAAATCAAAAAGAAAAATAATAAGGACCGCTGTGTCCAAAATTTTAAATAAACTACAATCAGAAATCGAAAGTGAGGACTGTGATTGTGAAGTTTTAGAAGAAAATTTAAATTTGTTATCAACAAAATCAGAAAATTTAAAAGAATTAGATAAAGCAATAGAGTTGAATTTAAATGTTACTGAAAAGGAATTTGAAGAAGAACTAATTTGTGTACAAGAGTACGAAGAGAAAATTACGATCTGGTCATTTAGAGCAAAAAAGAAGCTCAATAATGAAAACAAAAGTAAAATCGTTGAGAACTCTCAGACCTCGGTTGCTTCAACTTCCGGAAATACATTTAAACAAAGCATCCAACTTCCTAAATTAACTATAGGAAAATTCTTTGGGGATCCTAGCAATTGGTTAGATTTTTGGAACCAGTACTTAATAACTATACATAATAATGATGACATAACTAAAATTGAAAAATTTAGTTATTTAAAAATGTATTTGGGAGGTCCGGCTTTGGCGGCTGTTTCTGGGTTCTCCTTGTCAAATGAAAATTATGATTCATCTATTGAATTGCTAAAGCAGCGTTTTGGCAGGAATGACATGGTAATCAGCTCACATATAAAAAACTTATTATCGGTAGATCCTGTAAAAAATGTTCGTAATGTGAAAGCCCTCAGAACGTTTTATGATAATTGCGAAATTCAGATTAGGAGTCTACAGTCTTTAAATGTGACGTCGGGCTCTTACGGTAACTTGTTATGCCCAATAATACTGCAAAAATTACCAGAGGAGTTAAGTTTAGAGTATAACAGAAAACGAAAGTCTAATTCAGATTTTGATATTTCAGAGTTAATAGATTTCGTACGAAAAGAAGTTGAATGCAGGGAAGCGTCGTATCTATTTAGTAAAGACTGTAATACGAAAGATAATTTCGATTTCCATCAGAAAAACAAAATGGGATTCTTAAACAAAAATAGTTATTTGAAGGGTAAAAATATCCCAACTGCGTCTGCCTTTACTACAGTAATTAAACCATACTGTTTTTTCTGTAAAGGAAATTCCCATAGTGTTGTAGATTGCCAAAAATCCGACGAGGATAAAAGAACACTTTTGAAAATTCAGGGTAGGTGTTATAAATGTTTTGGAAAAACACACATGTCTCCAAATTGTAGAAGCAAAATTTCTCCCTGTCAAAATTGTAATAGTTCAAGTCATAACAAATTATTCTGTAGGAAAGTTAATCTTGATATACCAACGGAGGACAAAGAGTCTGTTATTGCATCTTTGTCTTTAAATTCCGAAAATACTTGTAAGGGAGTATATTTACAGACTTGTTCAGTTTTAGCAGAAAATGTTGACACAAACAAAAATAGTACCGTTAGGATTTTAATGGATGGAGGATCCCAGAAATCATTTGTTAGAGCCGATCTAGCTAAACAATTAAATTTAAGATGTTTGAGAAAAGAAAAACTGTATGTTTATTCATTTGGGTTTAGTGAAGGTCGTGAACGGGATTTTGAAGTCGTTCAAATAAATCTTAAAAATGTTAAGTTCCCCCAAAAATCCATAATAGTTGAAGCCCTTGTAACAGATACTATAACAGGAGCCTTTGTAAAAGTACCAACTAAAAGCATTCGTGAAATCTTAAAATCAAAGGGGCTGCAGCTAGCCGATAGCGGAGAAGCATCGGAGATAAGAATTCTGGTGGGGGCGGATTACTACTGGAATGTCCTGGCTGGGGGGAAGGAGAAACTAGGCAATAATTTGTTCGCAACTGACACCTTGTTTGGGTGGACTATTCAGGGTGGAGGCTACGACAAGCTCTTGGAGAACGCAGCTGTGATGAATATCGGTGTACAGTATTTTGCCGACGCGTCGAAGAATGTTGAGATTAATGACATCGTAAAGCGGTTCTGGTCTCTGGACACACTGGGGTTGACAGAAAACAAACAGGAGGTTTCTGATGAATCGGTTATTCAGCAATTTCAGAGGGAATTGCAGTTTGATAATGGGCGATATGTTTCTCACTTGTTATGGAAACAAAATCATGAAGCCTTAAGTAATAATTTTGAAAACGCGAAAAGTCGTTTAATGTCTTTAGGAAATAAATTAAGGAAAAATTTTTGGCTTCGTAAACATTATAATGAAATAATACGCGATCAGTTAGATAACCAAATTATTGAAGAATGTAGTTTTGAAAGTAGCAGTGACAAAGTTTATTACATGCCACATTCCCCAGTTGTAAGAAAAAATTCTACGACAACTAAAGTAAGAATAGTTTATGATGCCTCTTCAAAACAAAACAATGCCGCATCCCTTAATGATTGTTTAGTTCCTGAGCCGAATTTAAATCCTTCAGTGTTAGATATGATACTGCGTTTCAGACAATTTAAATATGCCTTTTCCGCAGATATTGAGAAAGCATTCCATCAAATTGGAATAGCAGAAGTTGACAGAGATGCCTTGAGATTTTTATATTTTGATAAGGATTTTAATTTGAAACCATATAGGATGACTAGAGTACCATTTGGCGTTTCATGCAGTCCCTTCATTCTGGCTAGTACTATTAAGTATCATATATCTAAGATAGCCCCAGAGAAACCCGATGTTTATGAGATGCTAAATACTTCGGTGTATGTAGATGATCTTTTTTATGGGGGGGATACTCTTGAGTAAACCTTTAAGCTTAGTTCTGAAGCATGTAAAGTATTTAGGGATGCAGAGATGAATTTACGTAAATTTAGTTCTAATTCAGAGGCTTTAAAGAGTCGGTGGATAAGTAATGGGATAATAAACGGAGAAGATTCAGAGAATTCTTTAAAGGTGCTAGGGCTTCACTGGTGTACTCGTAAAGACCAAATTTTCTTAAACTTTGAAGCTTTGTGTGAAACATTAAATAATTGTGAGAATATTACTAAAAGAAACATATTAAAGGTGACTGCTACAATCTTTGATACTGTAGGTTTTATTTCGCCTTTTGTAATACGTGCAAAATTGTTAATTCAAAATCTTTGGCAATTAGGAATAGATTTTGATGATGAAGTTCCGAAAGAATGTAAGCAATTGTGGTCTGAGTGGTATCACGAAATAGAGAATTTGAAGAAGCTGAAATTAACACGCGAATATTTTCCTGGGAAACTCAGAAATTTTAATGATTTGGAACTACACATTTTTTGTGACGCATCAATAAAAGCGTATGGAGCTGTCGCATACTTTAGGTGTCACAAAGAATTCACCACGTCATTTGTAACATCCAAAACTAGAGTTGCCCCAGCAAGTAAAGAGCTGACGTTGCCTAGATTGGAATTACTAGGCGCGTTAATTGCCTCCAGACTTGCAAAATATTTGAAGGAATTAAGATTCCAGACGAAAGAACATTTATGTGGTCTGACAGTACAATAGTTTTACATTGGATCAATGGGTCACCACATAGGTGGAAGCAATTTGTAAGAAATCGGGTAACTGAAATACAGTCCCTAACAGATCCGGCTTGTTGGAAGCACTGTGATGGAATTTCAAATCCTGCTGACATTCTTTCACGTGGTTGTTCCGCAGAATATTTGTTGTCGTCAAAGGTTTGGTGGTCAGGGCCACATTGGTTGAGTGAACCAGACTGTATGTGGCAAAGAAGTGTACGAAATATAACGCAGAATTCCGAATCTATGTTAGAGAGAAAAAAGGATGTAAAAGACATTACAATTTTGCAAGCTAGTGTCGACGATCACAAACCCCTTTTAGATCTTGAAAATTACAGCAAATTAAGTCGAGCTGTTAGAATTATAGCATGGGCAATGCGATTTATTCATAATGCAAGAAAACATTTACCGAAAAGAAATGGCACCTTGACAGCTGAAGAAATATTCTCTGGGGAAATTCGATTAATTAGAGAAACGCAAGCTGAACATTTTGCAGTGGAAATTCATAATCTAAAATTGGGACAACCAGTTACTAAAAAATCTAACATTTTCGAGCTCAATCCCTTCTTAAATGAAGATAACGTCTTATTAGTGGGAGGCAGACTCCAAAAATCCTCATTGAGCTACTATGAAAAGCACCCGATAATCATGCCTCCTAAAAACAAATTAGCTGAACTTATTGTTCTTGATGCACATGAAAAGGTGTATTATTCCGGAGTATCAAGTACTCTCATTTACATTAGAGAACGATACTGGATGATAAAAGGTAGACAGTATGTAAAAAAACATACTAAAAAAATGTGTTATGTGCAGACGCATGAATGCTCGAACTGTAAATCAAGTTGTGGCTCCACTACCGGCTGCAAGAATCGAACAGTCACAACCGTTTGATGTCGTTGGGTTAGACTTTGCTGGCCCACTTTATGTGAAAAATGAGCATACCAAGTTCTACATTTTGTTGTGCACGTGTGCAGTTACAAGAGCTGTACACTTAGAACTAACGAGAGATTTAACAACTAACTCATTTCTCTTAGCTTTTCGCAGGTTCGTCTCGAGAAGAAGAATCTGTTCAGTTGTGTATTCAGACAACGCTCTTACCTTACAGGCTGCAGATGCAGAACTTAAAAAGGTGTGGAAGGTAATAAGTCATCCAGACGTTAAAACGTATTATGCTTCCTCGGGTATCCAGTGGAGATATGTTGCCGAGAAAGCGGCGTGGTGGGGCGGTTTCTATGAGCGACTAGTTCGTTCCGTGAAAGTGCCACTACGAAAAACCCTTGGACGAACATCCTTAGGTGTGGACGAACTTCACACCTTGCTAATTGAAATTGAAGCGGCGGTCAATAGAAGACCACTGACATATGTCCCTGATAGTCTCAATGATCCACAACCACTTTCACCCGTTCATTTCCTAATAGGTAATAAAGTGTCCAATTTACCTCCAGTTAAATTCAATAACATTGTGGGTCAAAGCCGTAAAGAAACTTTGCTAAAAGCATATTTGTATCGCGAAAGACTGCTAAATCATTTTTGGCGCGAGTGGACTAAAGACTATTTATGGAACTTGAAATCTGCAAACTGTAATAAAAATCAGCAGTCTAAAGGTGATTTGAAAGAAAATGACATTGTGATCATTCATGATGAACATTTACCACGAAATATGTGGAGATTGGGAAGGATTGTAAAAACCTTTCCAGGTAGAGATGGTCGTATTCGTAGTTGTGAAATTAAAACTGAAAGAGGAACAATTAAACGACCAGTTCAACTACTTGTAAATTTAGAGTGTTAAATGTAATCATTTTCCTACAACTGTAGTTCAAATGTCTCATGTATATAAAATGTATATAATATTTATTGTATGTTTATTTGTAGCGAAATTTTAAGAATGATTCCATTTGTGAACGTGTAGTTATGTGTAAAAATATAGTATTTAGGTAAGTGTGTTTAAGGATCTCCAATGAAGTGAGAATAGTAAGTTCCTTACTGATTGTATATTGTTAATTCTTGTATAGGTTTTGTTGCATTTCTTATAGATTGTTAGTCTTTGGATATTATTAACTTATTAACTTGTTAAAAAAAATACTTTATTCACAATTGAATTTTAAACTTTTATATTTTTGAATTATAAGGTATACTTGAATTTCTGAATTTAATATGTATATTTGATTGTATAATTTTGGAATCATGAATATTAATTGGAAACTTGATTTACTGAATTTAATATGAATTTTTTTATGGGGATTTTTTGGAAACATGAACATTAATTGGAAGATTTGAATGTTTTGGTCTCAACTCAAATGTTGAGAAATTGTAATTGAAATGTGAACTCTTGAACCTAAAATTATTTTGAAAAGATGTAATAAGTATTGTTCTGAACATTGCTGTTCAGCCCGGCCCAGTTTGTTGGCAATATATATGTTTTCACCGCCAGATAGCGCTGTACGGGTCAATGCCCTGGGGGTGTCTGTCGCGGTTTGTCACTCTTTGTTGTTTTGGCCGAGCATGATGACTCGGAAGATTTTTACTCTTGAATCTTGAACGTAAACCCTGGCCCAACTTGTTGGGAAATAAAATGTTGTTATTGTTACTAATTCTTTGTTTAATTAACTTTAACCTATTTACATTTTACTTAATTTTTCTTTCAACCCCCTCGCTACGCCACTGGTTCTCAGTGAAAACCTAGTATACCCATTGTTAATTGAACCGGACTGAATAACGCAATACGATTGTAGAATGATCGCCAAAAGAAATTTATATCAAATAAGTGACACAAGTTGTTGGGGGTATAGTTATAAGCCTTTTAGGCCGTTAAAAATCTCTGGAAAAATTGATAACACAGGTCAACAGTGGGTTTGACGCCGCAGTATTTGGAGCTGATTTCATATGAATTTGATGCCCTGAATTTAAATATGGCATTAGTTTGCTTAGTAGCTCAAATTTCAAAGGTATAACATTTTAGTGAAATAAACGCTACACTATTTTAGTTAAATCCACTGATCAAATTAAAATACTAAACACGGAATTTATTATTATTATTATTATATTTTTTTAAAATGTTAAAGGAACATAAAAATCATAGAGAATATTGCAGTAGTACTTATCTAATTACATAGAGCAAGAAAGAGGAAAAAGTCATAGATGAAACCAACTAGTCACTGAACACTTCAGAAACTTCTTTTCCGTGACATTCTTGAATGTATTTTGGAACAGTCCCTTTTTAAACTCCAGCAGTAATCTGCCATCATGTGCGTATCCCATCGTTCTTAGTAGCGGTGTTCCATAGTTTTAATATGCTGGTGATATCTTTCACCTTTTCCTCACTGGTGTCTCCTAATTTTTCAGGAAAATGATCTAAGTGGCTGTGTAAATAGTGCACTTTAATGCTCATGTTACACCTAAGGGATCTGAAACTGTTTAGCATCTCTTTTACCAGTTCAACATAGTTTTCAGCTTTGCATTTGCTCAGAAAATTTCCGACAACTGCAATAAATGAAGTCCAGGCTTTTCGCTCAGCCTCATTCAAAAGCTTTTGTATTCTCGTTGGAACAAAAAAAACCCCTAAAAAGTTCAAATATATATATTAATCAAAGTTCAAATATATCTTTAATTTATCAATAATCTTGTGAAAGTCAGTGTAAATTTTAAATTTATACTTCGAGCCGGACTGATCGTAGGCTGCGACTAGATTCTGGTAAAAACTTTTTTTTATATGGAATCTGAACATACATAAGTACATTTTGTCAATACAGTTTATAAAATATGTAGTTAATATTAGTGGGCACTCCATACTTAAAGAATTATGATTTTTTTTAATTATTATATTTATATTTATTCAATTGAATTTCTTATTATTGAAATGTCTTGAATTTCAAATAAATTGTTATTAAGTAAGGTTTTAAATCGAAATAAGATTAGATAGAAAACAAATTCTGCCAGGACTCTTCCGAGAAACAAGTGGACGCACCGATTTTACTTGCTCCAGGGCGCTGAATATGTAGCTACGCCACTGACACCAAATATACGATTTTTAGTTTCATTCAATGTACAGTTCCTGCATAGATTGTACAATAAATTGTGGTAATAAAATACTTTTTGTTGAGTTTAAGAAAGCTTTAGTAGACTTACCATTAAGAAATGATGTGAAAAGTTATTTTTATATTTTTTAATGTATTGTAAACAATACTAAGTGATTTTGTTACAAAACAACGTAAGTCTTCTTAGTTAAGGATTTTGTCTTGCTTATTACCCATATTACCCGGATTATCCGGATTGCCTATGGTCCCAGTTAGTCCGGATAAACGAGGTTTTACTGTATCTAAAAAAAGTAGAGCTGATAGAGAAAAACCAATTTCATATTTAGATTCAAATATAGCTAAAATCGGGGATACTCTAGATTTGTGTACACGGCCGCCATCTTGGATTTTTCCGCCAGGGTTTGGCGCATTTCTCATGGCGATAATTATTGCATTCTGGTAAAAATAACCCAATGTCAAATTCTCTAATTTTAAAATCAAACAGTCATTTCTGATTTGATCTTTTAATTACAGTATAATAATTTTAGGTCAGATCTCATCCTTGACCTGGAAATATTTTAAGCAGTGTTTTCAAAATGCTGGACTTTGCATTTTTTTTAGCTTTTTTAATAAAAATCAACTGTTTAAATTATGAAACTTAGAAAAATTTTTGAAAAATCCTTTAAACGTTAGACTTAGATTTATTTTTGGGTTTTTAATAAAAACAACTTTTTTAAATTATGAAACTTGGAAATTCTTTTGAAAAAATCATTCTCAAATATTGGAAATTTTGGGTTTTTCTTTTAGCTTTTTTAATAAAACCCAATAAAATCAGGACAAGGATTATTTGACCATTTATCCTGCTGTGTTGGAAATAAGGAAATAAAAACCCTTTTCCTAAACCAATAGTTTAACCTTAACTAACTTCTTAACTTAGGTTCCTGGGGAGAGAGAAGTTGAAATTCAGTTATTTAAATTTATTTAAATAAAAATTTTAAAATAGATTGTATTTAAAATGTATACTGTATTTTACATTTTACGAAAAAATGATGGCAGATAATTTTTACTTCAAATAAATGAAATGGTGTATCATAACAGTATACTAATTGACAAATCCATTATCAGTTTTTCGTTAACTTAATAAATTTAAGTTGCTTTTAATTTTGTTTATCGATTGTCAATTAGTATACTGTTATGATACACCATTTCATTTATTTGAAGTAAAAATTATCTGCCATCATTTTTTTCGTAAAATGTAAAATACAGTATACATTTTAAATACAATCTATTTTAAAAATTTTTATAATTCCAAGTTGTAGTGGATTACAAATAAATTTAAATAACTGAAGTTCAACTTCTCTCTCCCCAGGAACCTAAGTTAAGAAGTTAGTTAAGGTTAAGCTATTGGTTTAGGAAAAGGTTTTTTTTTTCCTTATTTCCAACACAGCAGGATAAATGGTCAAATAATCCTTGTCCCGATTTTATTGTATGCACAAAATATTTGGTTAAGGTCAAATCTGAAGTAAAATTTCATTACCACAATGCCCTACCCCCCCCCCCCAAAAAAAAAAAATAAATAAAATAAAGGAGAATCTGGTTACTCACCATAAATTTATGGGTTCATAATTTTTTTACATTTTTCAAAGCTGAATTTTAGATAATTTTTAAATTGCAAGATATTTAGGTGGTACGAAAATGCTGTATTTTTTTTCTAATTAGCAATATATTAGCATAATATTTTGGTGATTCATTGCTATTTGTCAAAGAGTTAGGGTAAATTGAATACATAGCATTGAAATTTTATCTGTAAGTAAAATCCATTTGACCAAATTTTTTATATGAATCATAATTTGAAAAGGTAGTTTTTAATTAAAAATGCAAAAAAAAAAAATCTAAGTCCAACGATTAAATGATTTTTCAAAAATATTTCTAAGTTTCATAATTTAAAAAAGTGGGTTTTAGTAAAAAAGCTAAAAGAAAAACCCAAAATTTCCAATATTTGAGAATGATTTGTTCAAAAAAATTTCCAAGTTTCATAATTTAAAAAAGGGGTTTTTATTAAAAACCTAAAATCTAAGTCCAACATTTAAAGGATTTTTCAAAATTTTTTCTAAGTTTCATAATTTAAACAGGTGGTTTTTATTAAAAAAGCTAAAAAAATTCAAAGTCCAGCGTTTTGGAAACACTGCTTAAAACATATTGGCGAGAATTTTTCCACTCCTCAAAACACGGTAAAATCGCCAAGTTGGCGCAAAAAAAATCCAAGATGGCGGCCGTGCACACAAATCTAGAGTAGTCCCCTAAAATCAGTTCTAAAATCCTAGGCACCAAAAAAATTTTGTTTTTTGTTTTTTGTAGCCCTGTGTAATCTTAGTTTGACAATAATTAATTAAAATTACAAACTTCCTATGCTCTTTATTAAGATTTTCCTTACTTCAAAAGACGAAATTTTACTCGTGATACCGCACTCAATTAATCACGTGAAATTAAAAATGAATTTACTAGACTTTATGTAAAATTAAAAGCACTAGATGGCACTACTATGCAACTCTTGGAGTGTGTTTTTAGGTCAAGAAGGAACACAGTGTTGGAGTCGTTATCTATAAACCGATTAAGATTTTTGAAATGCATAATAAATTAATTTAATATTTTTAAAGATTGTATTACCTAAGAAAATCATTAAAAATATTTGAAATTTTATCTGCATTATTTTAAAGGAGAGCGGTCGTATTAGTTTATACGTAAAATTAAGTAAATGGAATACTTAAATTGTTTTTACGTAAACACCAACGCTTACTAGAAATTGATTCGAGTACTTCCAAAATATGACTGTCAATTATTTTTTCATTATAAATTAATAAAGGCGGTTATTTTTAACCTGTGTTCCTATTTTTTTCTAGTTAGGGACATTAATTTAAAAGTGTATATTCACTCAATTGAATTTATAGAAGAGACGTATATACTTTGAACCAACAGAATTTTTTGGACCATAACATGTACATTTTTAAATAAAAATATCTACTTAAAATTAGAGTGCGTCTTATGGTTCGAAGGTAACATTAAAATAAAATTAATATTTCATTATATATATATATATATATATATATATATATATATATATATATATATATATATATATATATATATATATATATATATATATATATATATATATATATATTATCTTTATTAAGTAAGAAATTAAAAATATTTTTATATACCTAACAAAATTAAAAATATTCTTTTCTAAAAATTCTTCCATAAATTTGAGGTGTGTCTTATCATCCGGTACGTCTTTATGGTCCGAAAAATACGGTATTTCTACAAATATCTGTCTTACGAATATCTCCATGTTCATGAACATGGAGGTTCATGAACATGGAGGTTCATGGAGGAACATGGAGGTTCATGAACACATCATCATTTAAATTTGCATTTAAAATATCGGTGTTAATGAGTCTTCTTTTTTGTAGCTGATACTTTCTTCATCTTTATTTTTTACTTTAAATTACTGATGACAAAGAATGTCAGACTTATAAAGTACTGGAATGAATTTTCTTCGTCTTTTCAGATAACAAAGGTTCTGTTTTACTTTTGACTAAAATCTTAAAAAACGGCATTCTTTTATAGTGAGTACTTTGTATCATTATATAATGGTACGCCGCTTTAAAAAAAATTCTTCAAATGGGTGAATTTTTCTATTTGAAGTGAGTTGAAATTTTTGTACAAAAATCGTCAGTTCAACGAATTTCTCGTATTGGGCTGCCCATGAGGAATTAGTTTCTTGACCCATCCCCTTATGTAGAGGACCTTATGTAGAGGACCCCTTATGTAGAGGTATGTTTGAAGAAATTATTCTGATAGGACATGTATCTTCCATATGATATTAGAATACTTTAATCTCAATAGATGGCAGCACTAAAATAAAATTTTAAAGCATCAAACAATACATTTTATCTAAGAAGGATTGATAACACTATACTAGGGGGGGGGGGGGAGGGCAATTGTTTTGGCCCAGGGGCCACTTTGTCTAAGATGGATGTTAGCGGAGGGCCACATCTTTTAAAATTATTGCATTTATTAGTTAACTTTGCATTTCAGAGGAGGTATAAATTGCATCATAAAAATCAATAAATATAAATTAAATAAAATATTGGCAGTTTTTCTAGCTGTCTTGGAGTTTTTAGCTGTCTTTGGCAGTTTTTCTGGCTGTCCTGATTTATCTGGGTGTCTTGGCGGGCCACAAAAAAAAAAAAAAAATCTGCAGTGGTGTTTATAGATTCTGCATTGTTTAAAGATTCTGTTTAAATTCTGAATTTAAGGATTTTTTGTATTATAGATCTTTTCGAAACTTTCTCCAAAGACTGCAGGGATGTTAATAAAACACTTATAAAAGCAGTAACGTAATATTAATTTTTAGATACCCTTAAAGTTTTTCTGTCTTTCATTTTAAATGAAACAGAAATTTGAATAGACCTCATTTATTTCCATATTAATAAGAAATATATAAAAATCGTTGGTGTTCAGAATATATTCTATTGGGCCGGTGTCGAAAGTTTTTTGTGACTTTTTCCCACTATATGCCGCTGGGAGTAAATAACACTGTTGAAGTAGAAGCAATACATATTGTGCTGCAACAATTTTTTAGTTCGAATATCTCTTTTTCTCAAGCTGTTGGGTGCTGGGGGCACTTGGGAAAGAGTCTAGCGGAAAGAACAATTCTTTGCCGCTAGCGTGCCGACGAAACGATATACTCGTATGGTGTCACCGCCGACATCGGATAGGTTTCGGAGTCCCTTGCGACCCGGAATTTTAAAAAAACGGAGGAAATTTGCGTATGTCTGGCCTTCGAGAACACTCTACAAGCAATGAGGACATGGAATCGTCCCCATAGCTCGTCTTTCTTTCTTTTTCTTAAGAACGGTAGCTGAAAAATCGATATAATATATAAATCGGTAATAACCGATATTAAGACTGCTGTTTACTAGCCCTATTGGATTCGCTCATCTGAATGTTAACCTATGGAGAAAATGTGTCTAATATTTATGCATACATAAATGCCGATAATCCAATAAAAATGCTACTTTCAGATAGCCTGAACTTTTTTGCACCTTGCAACAGGATTCATTTTTTAAATTTCGTCCACCGAAGGAATTTAGGAGCGTTTAAAATGCACTATACCAGATTCTTCCCCCCCCCCCCTTTAAATTAAAAAAAAATATTATTTGCATTAAAAAAATGAAAAATGCTCCAAGGTGTAAAATATATATCTCTATTACGGAGTACAATTAAAAAAAATTTTAAATCCAAATCGGCAATTCTTGGACACATTTTCTCCATAGGTTAACATTGAGGTGAGCGAATCCAGTTCAGTTAGTACACAGCAGCCTTAAGGCGTCACCGGCCTGAAATCAGCCTGAAATCAGCCTGAAATCTGGAATATTTTCTATAATTAGACCCTCGAAAAATAAATAAATAAATAATAAGTGCGCTTCATGAAAGAATGAAGTATTGATAGTCTACAATTTGGGAATTTTGTTTTCTTCTTTTCTAGATTAAGGTTTTACTTTACTTTTAGTTCGTATCCAACTAGCTTTATCTACTATTTCTTACCAATCTTTTCTTATTCAGTTCTGAAATACCTCACATTTCGTACCATTTAAATTAAAAAATAAATAAATAAAAAGATTAAAAAAACATAAACTTATACACTTCTGTTAAACATAAAAAAAAGTAGAAGATTGCGTGTGTACTGGTTGGAGAACAGAAAAAAAAGAGGAACGGGAAGTTATAGGAAGTTTCATCGATAACGCTTTAGACATTAAGATAATGAGATTGAGGTTTAAGTAGAGTCAGATGCCAGACCACGAATAGAGTGCCTCGTTTGAATGACAAGCTGTGTTTTACCTTTCACCTATGTTATAACCCAAACTGTTGTGTTAAAAGGCACCTTTAGGTATTGATCATCAGATAGTTATTTTAGTTATTCTGCAGTAACCGGGCTAACGTTACCACATGATCTTGTTTTTCATGCATGCAGTCAGAGGATCAGAGAGGAAGTCATGTTCATTCCTTACAATGACTGATTGATATGTAAAAATATATGTCCATTTCCATTCTTCGGAAGAGAGTTTCGTACACCTTTCGAAAGCTTGACGTTTTAAATCATTTTAAATCATTGACCGGGTAGCACGTGTTTTATTTAGTCAAAGTTTTGAGAGCCGTATATTTAACTCGCGTGTTGATAGCGAACGTTTGTATTTAAAGTAAATCATTCAAAGTGATAGGAGCTATTTTTTAAAAAACTTATATTATTTCATGATTGGTGGATTTTTCCTCGTGCCAGGCAAGCATAAACTTCTCGACATATTAAAAAAAAAAATAGCTGTCAAACATATCTATGGTGCCCGGTATAAAGGGCTTAAGTCAAAAACAGTGATTTAAATATACCAAGTTATTGGCTTTTATACCAATCGCAGAAATATAATTTCGACTTAAGTCTTATACAAAGAAATGTACTTTTGTATACAAAATTGATAGACTTAAGCCTTTTATACAAATCAAAAGATTTTTTTAAATCAATACTAACAAATATCTAAAAATCACTTTTTTTCATAGACCGGGAACCATAGATATATTTCCATTGATTTCTATAACTCTGAAACTAAGAGTTTTCCATGGCGTATTTTGATAAAGAGTGACGCTAATTTTTTTCTTTCGAAGGAAAAGACTGCAATCTCAAAGTAATCCTTTGATCCGACATTGGATCATTCGATTCTTAATTCAAGCGTATCATTTCAAAAAGTATTTCGTAAAATTCTGATAACCTTGATCTTCGGACATTCTGATAGCGACATTTGTTGTTTCCAAGATTAAGGAAACAGTCCATCCAGACCGATTGTGACCGTTTTCAAAATGAAGGATTAAGTTGGAAGGACTTAATCTCCTGTTTCAATTATTCTTATGTTTTATCTGATCGAAATATCGAGATCATTGAGAAGAATGAAGCTAATCGGTTCCTTGATATTGGAGATAATGTATAGCAACACTACATACCTGAAGGCTAGCATGGTTCTTTTATTTTTATGAAAGGAAGAATTAAAATACTTAAATTAATGATATTTTTTAGAAGTACATTAAAAAGGCCCTTAAGCTACAGAATTATGTTGGATCATACCTATAACTACAAATTTTAAAATCGAAATATTTATAACACACTAGTGTTAAATAGAATTCCTACCATTCCATATTATTATTATTATTATTATTTCAAATGCGGAGGCACTTGTCGTTAGACATTCGCCCGACTGTGAATTACTGGGCAGACAATGCCTTGCAGATACCAGACCAGTAGTGCTAAACATCGAATGCTGACGGACAAACAAAATAATTTACAGAAAAAAAAGCTTTATATATTTGAAAAGTACCAACAGTCTAGTTTTTTTTTCCACCAGGTTTTGAAAATCGCATCACTCAGGTTTCGCTCGTAAATTGCGATGAACTGCCGAAGCCGTTCTCTAAAGTTTTCCATCACTCTATTGGTCATCGCTGGTGGTCATGAATGGCGGGCATACGGACTCGTTGCACATTTAAGGGGACAAAGGACTTTCAACCACTTTTTATTTCTTTTTTAAGTTTTTCCCTACTTTATATACAAGATGAGAAAAATTACAATTATTTTCTGCTATATAGAAGACACTTAGAACTCACAACTAAGTATTTTGTGGTAGAATGAGGCCTGTTTTTCAAAAAATTCTTCAAAAATGCTAGAATTTTTTCAAAATGCTCCAAGCGAATTCATTTTCTGCCGATTTCTTCCAAATTTCTCAGGATGATTAATGAAAGTGTTTGCCGCAAAACTAAGCATTCTTCCTTGAAATCACAAACTTCAAGGTTTTAATTTATTTTATGGTCTATAAATTTTTCAAATTTATAGACCATAAAATAAATTAAAACATGTAAAATCATAAAAAAATAACAGGCAGATTAAAAAAAAATATATTTATGGCTTTAGATTCATACAAAATAAAACTCAATGCACAATTATGTTTACACATATAAGGTAAACTTATATTAAAAAAATTAAGGTTTTTAAATGGCATGGAATGCCCATGGAGCATTTTGTAAAATAATAGCATTTTTGAAATTTTTTTTTAGAAACGGACATTATTCTGCAAAAAAATTCTTATTTTGAATTCTAAGGGTCTTCGATCTAGTAAAAGAGAATATTAAGTATTCTCATTCTGTATATAGAGTTAAAAATTGAAAATTTGATAATTCGAGATTGAAGGTCTCCTTGTTCCCTTAAGGGGAAAAGGGTCCTTCAACCTCGTTTTATAAAATTTGCAATATTTTGCTCAATATACCACATGAGTATAACTAATGTTCATTTTTACTACATTGAAGTGGGAGTTTGGGGTGCCTTGGGTGGATTGCAGATCTGTATACTGTATATCCGGCATCCTCGAGCCCCACAGCAATGAAAAATGTCACCGAAATTGGGAAATTTACCCTCGACTGCGTATTCAGGTATTGCTACGTAGCGACTGGTCTTCAGTCATTCATGGGCCGATACGCGAAAGCGGAGGGGGCCGAGGTGTCAATGAGATTACTACATTGAAGTCACTTAGAATTAAAAAATAAGCGTTTCGTGGAAGAATAAGATTTGTTTTTCAAAAAATTCTTCAAAAATGCTAAAATTTTCAAAATTCTCCATGCTCCCTAATTTATTTCTGATCTCTTCCAAATTTCTCAGGATTGTTAACGGAAGTGTTTTTCATAAAACTAAGTATCGTTTTCTGAAAAAAATATATTTTTCAAATTTATAGACCACGAAATGAAATAAAAACATGAAAAAATACCAGGTAAAATGATAAATTTTTTTTTAATATTTTAAATTCAGTCAAAAAAATTTCAGTGTGCAGTTATGTTTGTATATACAGTCGAACCTCCATATATCGAAGTAGCAAAATGCCGGAAAAAAATTCGATATAAAGAAATTTCGATGTATAGAATTGATCTTAGTATTATCATAATTCTCCTAAAACATTAAAATTAAAGCTAATTTTCGTATACGAAACTCCATTTCTAATTTATATGCGAATCACATTAAATGAAAGTTAATAACTAAAAAATAAATTAGTGTGAAAGATTTTTTGAGTACTATATACCTTTAAAAAAATAATCCAGTTAGTGGTTACAGTGATCACAGTTACATTCTTTAAAAAAAACTACGAATATCTTGCTGAACAGAAAGTTTTGCGGAAAGTTCATCAAAGAAATGCTCGCATTTATTCAGTCCATTAAAGACTTCATCAGGGACGTTTTCCACGAATTGAAGTCCACGAAGTATTGTTTCAAACGTCCAAAATTGGGAGATTTTACTCTAAATTGGAATAAAATCTCCCAATATGTCGTGAAAAAAATTTCGATTTATAGAGATTTTTTCGATATATAGAAACAGTTTTTCTATGTAATGAACATGGAGATTTACTAAGAGTTCGATATATAGAAAATTTCGATATAGGGAAGTTCGATATATGGAGGTTCGACTGTATATGGTAAACTTATATTACAAAAATTAAGGATTTTAAATCATATGGAATGCGCATAAAGCCTTTTGAAAAATGTTACCTTTAAAAAAAAATTTGAAAAATAGGTGATTTTTACCAAAAAAAAAGATTAAAATTAAGGATTTAAAATTAAGATTAAGATTATGATTTAAAATTAAGGATTTTAAATCATATGGAACGTACATGGAGCTTTTTGAAAAATGCTAGCATTTTTGAAAAAGAAAATTTGAAAAATAGGTAATTTTTACCCAAAATCTTCCTTTTGATTTCTAAGGGGGCTCAATGTAGTAAAAAAGAATATTAATTATTGTTATTTTGTATATAGCGTAAAAAATTTAAAATTAATAAATTCGATTTTGAAGGTCTCTTTTTCCCTTAAGGTGTTCTATGTTCCGAGGATGAGCACTTAGTTTCCTTGGTAACTCATGGTGTCTACCGACTACTGATATATATCTGCTCGAACTGTGCCATATGCCGCGCTGCTCTACTGCCACCACTCCCTTACTAGTGACCTACAGAAATGTGGGTGTCCATTCTGCCTTACCCTGTAGATTCCTGAATGTAATTCTTTCTGAGGACGTTCATCTATGGCATTAATTCTCAACCACTGTGCCGTGGCACTTTAGTGTGCGGCCACTGCGAATAGCCATACATAAGCGAAGTCGAGACTTTTTACGTTGCTCTACACTGATACACGTAAAATCTGTCGTGGCTGCAATGTCCTACAAGTTCTCAAATTTACCTCTGGAGGTGCGGGGTCAAGTGTTCCGGTCTCGTCACTTGACTCGGTTCTAAATTATGGGACCGGCTTGTAGGGTGTAATGCTGGCCGCCTATATGGTGTCCCCTTAAATGAATTGCCAACAGTCTTGCGGTGTGAGTTTAGGTGGCCGTCAGCATTCGATGTTGACCAATACTGGTCTGGTGTCTGCAAGGCGTTGTCTGCCCGGTAATTCACATTCGGGCGAATGTCTAGCGACAATTGTCAAGAACGTTGTTCTACAAATCGACGAAACAACTGATATTACGGGAAAAACACATTTAATTGCATTCGTTCAATTCATTCACGAAAATAATATAATTAACCAATTTTTCTGTTGTCTTGAATTATCTGATTTCACAACAGCAGAGCATATTTTCGACGACATTAATTCGTATTTGCAAGAAACTAAAATTTCGTGGAATTTGTGCATTGGTATTTGCACAGGCAATGCTCGGGCTAAGTCGCCTATTTAGTCAATTATGCCAGGCTATGGAGTCTAAATACGAATCGTTGTTACTGCACACGGAAGTTAGGTGGTTGTCCAGAGGGAAAGTTTTATCTCGCGTGCTTGAATTAAATTACGAGATAAAGATATTTTTTGAACAAGATGATGATGATTTTGTTGATTTGTTGGATGACAAAATATTGTGTGCTAAGCTAGCTTACTTATCTTATATTTTTGTTTTATTTAATAACATAAATACAAGTATGCAAGGACCGAAAGAAAATGCTTAAACTCAACCGATAAATTGTTAGGATTAAAAAAAAAATACTTATACGGAAGTACAAAGCGCAAGAAGATTGTTAAGAAAAGTTTGAGTCAGTTCCAAAAGACTTATAAAATTATTCATAAAATACTTATTGATCCTTCAACAAAACCAGAGCAAAGAATTGTTCATTACTTTCGAAATAAAAGAAAATGATTGGATTCGAAATCCATTTAGGATAAAATACATGACGGTGTATGAATCAACTTTGAAAGAAGAGGAAGAACTAATTTCGGTGTGCAATAACCGAGATTTAATTCCAAAACAATCAAAATATTCAATTTATTCGTTCTGGATTAATCTTAGATACGATTATCCGACAATATCCCCAAAAGCTTTTAGTGTGTTATTACAACTTTCCATATCTTATTCCTGCGGATTCGGATTTTCGGCTTTGACCATCATAAAAACGAAAAAAAGATCCAAACTTTTAAATCTGGTTCACGAAATGAGAGTAGCATTATCCTTTTTACCCCCAAATATAAATGAAGTTATTAAAAAACAACAACCTCCAATTTCGCCCTAAATGTAATATGTAGTTAAATAAACATTTTGTTTGCTTTGATATGGACAATTTCCAGTAAATCATGTAATATAGCAATGCCTTGGAGACGTTTAACTGAAGAAAAAAAATACTATCAATAACACTTCCGTGTGTATTTAAAATCTAGAATTATTTTTTTTAATAGTTATATATTTATTTAACTCATTTAATCATATATTTAAGAAAACAGAGTAATAAATAAACTCTTCAGGTAAGAGAATGAGAAAATTTTACCGAGAAATTCATTTATTTATGTCGTTTACTTTCCAATGCAAATGACAGAAAAAAAGCTTTAGGGAGGACATTCATGAAGACTTCAGCGGTATGACGCCATACGGCAAGACCATATCGCCCCGTTCTAATCGGGATTTTTAAAAACTTGCAAATTTGAGTACCCTTGCGGCTGTGCGACATCCCCCGAGTAAGGGGCACGCGGGATCGACCCGAAAGCTCCGTGTTTGTTTTATCGGTAGCGGGGAAATCGGTAATTTCGATACTCTGATGTAACTACTTTCACGGTGAATTCGGAATCGGCGTGGATGGCGCATTTTCGGCTTTCTGGGCAGAAGTCTTGAAGCGTAATAGAGCTAAACGATGAACTACAGGCGTCTCAAGCTTAACGTTTTGCCATGAAGGTGCCGACAGACCGATAAACTCGTACGGCGAATTCGCTGACGTTATCGCTTTCACGAGTAACTTAAAACCTGCGCCCCCGTGCTCGTTTTTGGGATGCATTTGGAAGAGAACAGTTCTCTAGGACAAAAAAAAAAACTGTACGAAGGACTTTCATGAAGTCTTCAGCGGTATGACGCCATCTCGCGGGAGCGTTAGATTCTTCGGGATTTAAAAAATTCCAGAAATTCCAGTATCCTTGCAGCTCTGGGACATCCGACGCGTGCGGAGCGCGTGGAATCGCCCCGAAAGCTCCGTGTTTCCTCGATCGGTAGCGAGAAAATCGGAAATTTCGTTAATCTGACGTTACTACTTTCATGGTAAATACAGAATCTTCACCAACACTACATCTTCGGTTTTCTGGAAGAGGTCTTTTGCAGTAATGCACATTTAGGATGAATTATTAGCGTCTTTAGTGCTACTCTCTGCCAGTTATCTGCTAAAAAGAATAAAGTCGTATGGCAGTTTCGGGGACGTCATCACTTTAAGGCGTTACTTGAAACCAGGGCTCCAGTATTTGGGATGCATTTGGCAGAACATAGTTCTCTAGGGCTAAAAAAATCTTGAAGGATATTGATGAAGATTTTAGCGATATGACGTCATATGGCTTGATCGCTAGCTTCGTGGACGTAGTGGAGACCGTGTTGCCCGGATCTCCTCGGGATTTTGAAAAACTCACTAATTTGAGCGATTTTGGGGCTCTGCGACATCCGAGTTATGGGCAAGCGGGGATCACCCCGAAAGCTCCGTGTTTATTCGATCAGTAGCGGGAAAATCAATAATCTGACGTCGTTGCTTTCATGGTTAATTCAGAATGAGTGCCAATAGCGTATTTCGGCTTTCTTGTCTTGGGGCATAATAGAGCTTTAGGATGAATTAAAGGCATTTGAAGCGTTACTTTTTGCCAATAATGTGCCGAAATGATAAACTCCAACTAAAGAATGATAAACTCGTTCGGCGGATTCGCTGACGTCATCGGTTTCAGGGGTAACATGAAACCTGTGCCCCTGTCTTCGTTTTTGGGATGCATTTGGTAGAGCATAGCTCTGGAAGACTAAAAGAATATTGAAGAATGGCAAATCTTCAGCGGTATGACGTCATACGGCGAGATCGCGAGATTCGAGTATCGTTTCGGCTCTCGGACACCCGATGTTCGTAGAACTCGTGGCATTGTCCCGAAACCTCCGTTTCGGGACAATTATTTTCGGGTTTCTGGGCAGATGTGTGTGCAAGTGAAATTGTCCTTTATCAATATAGGAGATAGTAAGTGTTCTTTCTCAGCAAAAGGAATGGTTACGTGTCATTGTCTGTGCACGAAAAATATTACTGCATCATATCGAGGGAGTAAAATGGCATCGTAGTTTATACTGGCGAAGGACGGCACACTAGTTCGTAACGGAAATTCGACGACACAATGTTCTTACAAGGTAAAGACGGCCGAAAGTCTATGACGAATATATCTACGATGTACTCAGTCAATAAGCGTGAAGCGTTCCCAACAAAAAATGAATTATAAACGCTTCGATGAAGGTTAGCCGCATCTAGGACATCTACCAGCCGGAACACAAGGGAACTGATGAAATACTCCAGGCACTGTCAGGAATGCCATAAACTATATATACGAACAAGTCAGTAACGTAATGAAGATAAATACGTTCTGGACGCTTCAGTTCGTGTTTGCCGATAATTGATCGTGAAGTGGTGGCAGCGAAGTAAAGCAAATAACCGCAGGAAGTTCCATCGTCGACTACAATCCCGGCAAGATATTAAGTCACACCAATTGACTAGACTTAACTCAGTTTTTCTAGGTCGACACAAATTTATTCAATTAATTACTAGGCCTTAGTAGTACAAGATTACTACAGTACATAACATTACATCTTCAGTGAAGTTCTTACATAACAGTAAATTCAGTTAGAAGACAAAATGACCGTCATGGTCTATAAAAATACATACATCGAAAATGGTATAGCCTCCTCACTGAATTATGCAAAGGCCGCATTCTGGAGGGGCTTCTAAAAGGCACGACCTATATATCTAGCACAAAAAATCGTTATCTCTCAAAGAGTGTATCTATTCAAGTTCTTCTCAGACAGGAGTATATGGAGCGGGGGTTAGACGAAAGTTGTGTTCCAAGATGCCAAGCGCCGTAGCGTATTTAGTGTGAAAGCAAGACGCGCATTAAGTTAAAAGGGCGATAACAGGCGAAAAGTTGCAACCATCTGCCTATGACGTAAAGGCGCGGCAAATTTAAAACGCGGTGATTGGCTGAGCAGGTGAGACCTGGCGACTTTTGAGATTCACCAAAATTTGGCGATTTATCGACAAAGCGATTTTCTCAGAAGTTGCACAGAATGAATTGGCGGTACTGTCTTTGGGGGGCAAGTGAAACGGCGTGCATTATGGATACGTCGCCTTGAGCGCCGTGTAAATGACTAACTGCTTTCGAAAGGGATTTTGATAGATGGTACGCTGTTTGTTAGCTCGTAAACAAGAAACCGTAGTTTAAAGAAATTCTTGCAACAAGAGAACCGTAACTTGGGAAAAATAGAACCGTAGCCTGGGTAAAAAAGGAACCGTAATGGTTTTTTCATCAATATTGAGCTGATTCTATTTACGCACAGAAGTGCATGAATGAGCAACGATGTCGTTAAGAAAGACCACCTTGAATTCAAAGCCAGGGCCTAGAAACACACCTGTTAACGTGAAATATTGCTTGACAAAGTGACTGAATTAAAGTATTTCCTGATATTAAATTAATTCTAGATTAAATTGGGGAAAAATTAGCACACATTAACTATAGCATTAAATTCCAAGCTACAATGTGTTTTGGAGTAATAGACCTTGAGGATGAATATATGGCATCTCTAGTGCCATAAGGTTCTTTGCCAATAAGGTGCCGCAAAAACGATAGACTCGAACGGCGGTTTCCGTGACGTCATCGCTTTCAAAAGAAACTTAAAAATTGCTCCCACGTATTCCTTTTTGGGATGCATTTGGCAGAAAATAGTTTTCTATAGGATTAAAATAAACTTCTGGGAAGGATATTCAGAAGAAATTTGAATGGAAATTTCGATAATATGACGTAACCGCTTTCACGGTTAATACGGAATCGGCCATTAGGGTGAAGGGTGGCTAAGGGTTCGGAAAGAGGTTTCCTGCAAAACATCGGATGTAAGGTGTCTTTTAAACGGATCTGAACAAAATATGGCCGTTTAGAGGTGTGGCCGTCGAATAAGTATATATATATATATATATATATATATATACAGTGGAATCTCGATCTATCGTTTTTCAAGGGACTGATTGAAATGAACGATAAATGCGGGAAAACGATAGATGCGGAAACATAACAAAGCAATATGATCGTTGGGACTGGATAAGATGAACGACACATACGGAAAAACGATGGATCCGAAAACGATCGATCGAGATTCCACTGTATATATACACTCAAGAGCCAAAACATTATGACCACCCCTACATTTTGCAATGAATTCGCCTGGATGACGTGGAAGGCACGTGATCAGGTGGAAGTGGTATTTAACTGCTGCTGGAGAGTCCGAAGAATCATTCTTTCACTTACTTCTGTGTGTGATGGGAAAGGCTGCGGATCTAGAGGGCAGATTGTAATGGCTCGAAGGCTCGGAACAAGTATTTCCGAAACTGCACGACTCGTGGGTTGTTCGCGACCTACAGTTGTTAGTACTTATGCAAAGTGGATGAATGACGGTGAAACCAGCAGTAGACGGCATGGTGTTGGACGTCCACACGCTATCAAAGAAAAAGGTCGTCGGAGACTGTCTCGCATGGCGAAGCAAAACCGGAGCCAGACAGTAGTGCCGTTTACATGTGCCAAAAACCCGGGTAAAAGCAGGGTCGTTTCTTACTTTTTCCCTACGATAGGGAAAAATGCAGGGTTGATTTTCGACCCAGGATAAAACCCGCTAATTACCCATGATGTATTTCGAAGCTGGGAGTAAATAACATGGCGGGTTTGAACTTGTGTGAATCCATGAAAATGTAGCTAAATGATCGATAGAAGGATCTGGAACCCCTTACCGATCGCATAATTTTCAAGAAAACAGTAGAAAAGTGCCTATTTTTTTCCGGAGGATTTCATTTATTTCTTGATCTGACCATCTAGTTTAAAAAAAAAAAAACCCATCTCCAATTGCATTATAAATAGAATGGTACTGCCATCTGGTATGTAAAATAAGAAATAAAATTTCATTTCAATAAAATTTCAGTAACATTTTCATTTAAAGTGTTATGGTAAAATTAATAAATTTAATAAGTATTATCAATAATTAAACGTAACATTAAAATTTATTTATAAATTAATTATTTTAGAATTCACAGATAAAAATTTATTTATATCTATTTATGATTTTTTTGTTGTTGTTATTTTTAAAATTTAAGAATACGAGGTCAAAAGAATAGCAATTGGAAAAAAAAAAAGGCCTTGACCCAGGACCATGCACTTCGTAACGAGATAAATGCGGAGTTCGGAGTTGGAAAGCTAAAAAAAGCAATACAGTGAATTTGGAAAAGTATGACACTGGCTGGGATCGAACCCATAACGTGATTTACAAGGAATGATGGTGTATGAGGATCATTTCCGCCGAATCATGTGACGGCCTTTACTTCCGGTAAGACGGGTAAAAGCAGGGTGAAAATGTGGTCCCATGTAAACGGGCTTCGAAGGTTTTCCCTATTAGCGGGTAAATCCCGGGTATTATTGTTGTCCATGTAAATGCAGCTAGTGACTCAGCTGACAGCCCAATACAATGCAGGGCCAAGTAGAATAGTATCGCAGCGCACTGTTCAGCTGACACTGTTGGATATGGGGCTACGCAGCAAACGTCCCACTCATGGGCCTTTGCTGACCAAGCGTCATCGCCAACTGCGCCTGCGCTGGGCCCGGGAACATCGCGACTGGTCCATGGATCAGTGGGAGAGAGTTGCCTGGTCAGATGAATCACGGTTTGTCATTCATCACGTTGATGGCCGTGTCAGGATACGCCGTCTTCCAGGCGAACTGTTGCTCCCTCAATGTACAGTGGGTCATACACAGGCCGGTGGTGGCGGTATTATGCTTTGGGGGACGTTCTCTTGGGCGTCTCTGGGACCCGTGGTTCTGATAGAGCAGACCATGAATGCTACAGGGTATTTGAACATCATTGCGGACCAGTTGCACCCTTACATGGCCTCTGTTTTTCCAGCTGGAAATGGAATGTTCCAACAGGACAACGCCCCGTGTCACAAGTCTAAAATTGTGTAGGAGTGGTTCCAGGAACATGATGCTGAATTCCAGTTAATGTCCTGGCCGCCTAACTCACCGGATCTCAATCCGATAGACACATTTGGGATGTCATAGTACGGCAGCTCAGAGTTCAAAGACCACCAATTCGCAATATCTCGGATTTGCGTGACCGTTGCTTAAACATCTGGTACAATCTGTCTCCGGCCATCTACCAAGGACTTGTGGCATCCATGCCAAGGTGGGTTGAAGCTGTGTTGCGCGCCAAAGGTGGGCCAACTCGTTATTGACAGGTGGTCATAATGTTTTGGCTCTTGAGTGTATATACACAGTGAAACCCCCATTTAACGTAACCCGTATTTAACGATTTCCCGCATATAACGTCATTTTTCATTAGTCCCAATTTATTTCCTATACTTGTAATGCTAAAAAATCCCAGATTTAACGTTATCATTTTGAAATATTTCCCACATTTAACGTTTTTTCATTGAGAAATACTCAATGAAATTTTCCTAAAATAGTCAAAAATTGCGATGAAAAAAAGAAATATCTCTTATCAATACGTAAATACTCGGAATCTCCCCTGTCTTTATCCTTTCTTACCAACTGCCGGTGCAATATTCGAAATCCCTCCTCTCTTTGTGTAAAAAGAAGGAAGACCACCACAAGACAAGGGACAGACTATTAGAATCCCGCTGGTCAATACCTTTTTATCTGATTGGATGTTATATCCTCTCTGTTTTCTGTAGTAGAACGGAGCTGATAACATTCATTAGAGAATTTTTGTTAGCTTTAAACGGTAAAAATAAGGCGTCAAAAAGAAAGTGATTTTCTTTGCTCGAAAAAGCGAAAAGCATCAAGAAAGCCAAAGATTACAATGGCAGTAAAGCTTATTTTGCTAATTTAATTGGAATTACATAGTCAACTTTGCAAGCAATTTTAAAGCAAGCAGATTTAATGGAGCGAAATGGGGAAAAGATGGGAAAATTGGCTAAAAAAAGAGAAATAAATGGGAAATTGTCACCATTTGAGGAATTCCTTTTTCAAGGGTTCAGCAAAGTTCAACAAAGTTTGTGCAACAAGCATTTCCATAAATGTCCCCATTTAGAAATAGAACTTGCTTCTCAGTTGGGAATTTAAGGATTCACAGCTTCAGATGGTTGGATAGACCAGTTTAGAAAGAGGCACAATTTATCCTACAGGTTTATTTGTGGCGAGTCTGCTGGAATCGATGATTTTTCGCAAATTGGGCAGACAAATGTGCTTACTGAAACTTACGATTATTTTGTTTGTTGATCAATGTACACTCCACGCTGTACATTTAAAATTACAAAAAGTGCGAATGGATATTCTCCCTGCCAATTGTACATGCAAAGTTCAACCTTGGGATTTGGGGATCATACGATAGTTCAAAGTAACTACAGAACTACAGTTTTGAAAAAATCTATTAGCATAGAAATTGGAGAAAGGAAAAAAATGGATAAACGTTCTAGAAGCTCTTCATATGATTTCTTCAGCATGGTAAAATTTATCTCATGTTCTTTTGCAAAAGCTGGTTTTCCGGAGGACAGAGGTAATGAATTTAATTAAGTACGAGGAGCGAGAAAATGAACCCTCTAATGAAATGGGTGATTTCTCTCCTCGCTCTTATATAGATCTCGAGAATTATCTACATTGGGATTCAAATACTGTGACATCAGAGATTCTGATTCTAGGTGATTTATTAGACTCAGAGTTGGATAGTTCGGCTAATGATGGAGATGAGGAACATGGAATACCTTCTGCGACTGAAGCCATTCAAGCTTTGAAAACAGTGGAAGCGTTCCTTTCAAATAGTGAAGGCCACAAAAAAAGCTTACAAAACTCATGTTCAGAATGCGATTTGTGCTATAAACGGGACGCAAAGAAAAGTATATATATATATATATATATATATATATATATATATATATATATATATATATATATATATATATATATACATAGGCTGTTCACACATTTTTTAGACGATGTATATTGTATTCACAAAACTAAATTACATAAAATTCTTGTGCTTTAAATGTTCTATTTGACATCCCTTATTCTGAAATATCTTTCTATACCGCAATTTCCAGGATAATAATGTCTTTTGAAGTGTCAGAAGAGGTATTCTACCCCATTCCTCCTGAACAGTTTTCCAGAGTCCTGTAAGGGTTTTGGGACGACGTTTGGATAATGCAGATTTTAAAAGTCCGAAAGCACAAAAATCCATAGGTGATACATCGGGAGATTTAGTAGGGATATCAGTGAAGGGTATGGCCTTGATACCAGTTTTTTGTTCCATTTCTTTTAGGAAATTTACAGTGGATTTTGATGTGTGACTGCTAGATTTGTCCTGATGGAGTCTCAGAGATTGATTGCACTGTGGGTAATGCGATGGTATTTCATTCAGAAATATTGGCGATAAAATATGTTACTGATAGTATTTGGAGTTAATCTTGACATTTTTTCCACTCTCTTTATTTTTAACTTGCCATTATAAGAAAAACCAGCAACAATCATGAATCCCTTTGAAAAACTTCCTTTCGATTCTTTGAACCATGTACTTAAATTTTTCTCTCCCCTTTTATGATAATAAATGGCTCTTTTTTTGTTGCAATCATTTAAATACACCCATGATTCATCTATTGTGACAATTGTTTTCCATTTTTCTTTGGATAAGTGTTTATCATATAGAATTCTGCAGCGTGTCCTGCGTTCAGCGATATGATTTGGAAGAAGACGATGCACATTGCGTTTTTTCGCTTTCTTAAGATTTAAATCAACGTTTATCATTTTGTTTACAGTGGACACCGAGCACTTTAATGATTTTGCAACTGTCCTTTGACTAGGGGGATTTTCTTTTAACATTAAACAACGTACCTTTGCAATAGTCGAAGATGTCCGTTTTTTCCTTGGATGCTTGTTTGGAATTTTTAACCCACTTGAGGCTCCAATTTGACGTTTTTCTCCTTTCTTGTTGACGATATTACCTATTGACGCTTTTAGATATCACAAAACCATGACTCTCACATCTTTTTTGGATAACGGAGTATACATATTTCTCTTCGGAAAGAGCATAAATGTAGCTTTCCAACCACTGCTTTGTTAAAAACGCCATTTTGAATAAAAACAAAACTTTCAAGCCGCAGACGATAATTTTGACTTTTAAAAACATAGTACAATTGCAATTATTTCTTTTGAAGCAAACGTTTTTTTATTACCGCTTACCAAAATCGTCTAAAAAATGTGCGAACAGCCTCTGTATATATATATATATATATATATATATATATATATATATATACACTGATATCACAACAAAATTTATTTTGTAGATAACATGTTGACCAAGTATCAAATGATTAAATTTATAGACTTCTGTGAAGTGTGGTTCCTGCCAAAATCAGTAGCCAGAGTAGCCGCCATTGTTGGAGATCACCGCTGCCACACGCCTCGGCATTGATTCAAAGAGACTTTGGATGAGTTCTTGGGGTACAGCAGACCAAGCAGCTTCCACACGTTGCCAAAGGTGATCTGCTGTGGCAGCTCGGGATGGAATCTGGGTCAATCGTAGAGTAACCATGGACCACATGTTTTCTATTGGCGAAAGATCCGGAGAGCGAGGCGGCCAGGGAAGCAATTCAATCTGGCGATTGACGAAGAACCGTTGGACAATGCGTGCCACGTGTGGTCGCGCATTATCCTGTTGAAATATGGCTGTGGGCAAGCCCTGAAGGTAAGGAAGGACAACCGGCTCCAACACCTCGGAGATGTAGCGCTGGCTCTTTAAAGTACCGGCAATGCGTACTAGAGGTGTGCGAGAGTGATATCCAATACCACCCCATACCATAATACCCGGTGCAGGACCAGTGTGGCGGTGCATAACGCAGCTGTTCAGCATCCTCTCTTCAAGGTGTCTCCAGACTCGAATGCGACCATCGTGGTGTTGCAGACAGAAGCGTGACTCGCCAGTAAAGACAATTTCATTCCATTCTGCCGTCCACATCCTTCTGTCATCGCACCATTGGCGGCGGAGACGTCTGTGGTTCTGCGTCAAGGGTAGACAAAGCAATGGACGTCTTGCGGACAAACCACTCTGCTGTAAACGGCGTCGAATGGTACGCGCAGACACTGGATGATGCGTTACAGACTGCATGTGCTGTGCTATGGTTCGTGATGTGACTGAGCGACCCGTCACTGCCATGCGCACAATTTGCCTGTCATCACGTGAAGTGGTGCGCAGAGGTGGATGCAATCGAACACGCCGGTCCGTCGTACCCTCCTGCATCCAACGATCACATATCCGGATTACAGTTGTTTTGTTTCGTCCAACACGACTACAGATTTCCCTGAAAGATAATCCACAATCTCGGTAGGCCACTATCCTTCCTCTGTCGAACTCGGATACTTGATCAAAAGATGATCGCTGTTTTCGACGAGGCATAATTGATCGTTTTTTTGAAAAAACCACAAGAAAAACACAATTGCCGAACTTGAAATCGTCGAAATCTCCAAGCCTTAAATAGCGCTTTGAAGTGGCGCCACAGGCGCGCGTGATGTGCGTCTGCGCTGAAATTCTAATCATTTGCATATCTCACCTCCGCTAATGCATGTTGTGAATTTCATGTTATTTGCATGTTTCCTTCAGGGTGTTGCATTTACAGTGGCCAGCAGTGTATATATATATATATATATATTCATTCGAGATTTCCGGAATATGAAGTATATCTTCCTGAAAACACGTTTATGTGATTACGTCAAAGAATAGTTCTAGATAGTAAAAGATTTCTTAATTCTGGGCTATAAGTTGAGATAGACTTTTACTTCAGATTAAAAGCTAAGTAGTGTAGAGAAAAGGTCGTTCATATAAAAGGATTCTTTTTAGGCGGTTGTCATTTCTATCAATTTAATTACATTTATTTTTACATAACAGAAGAATATATCGATGTTGTTTGAATAATGAAACTTACTCAAAATCTCGTATGTTAAACTTGATTAAATATGAAATAGAAAAACTTGTAATTATAGTAACAAGGGAGAAAATATCAATAAAACTTAATGGAAATCATTCATAAATTACTGGTTTACCGTTCCCTTCCTAAAATAAAATCCGAAGAACAAAGTGCTGATAGAAACTGGTATAGTATTGTTTTTGAGCTAGTTCCCACAGCTTCGCAAAAAATAGTGAATAATTAATTGTCTTTGCATTGTTTAATTGAAATCGTCGTAAATAATCAATTCAGTTCCTTGCTTAAGAACACAGTGAATCAGCTTGAACTGTGAACTGTTGCCAAAAAAAAGCAGTTTGTTACAAAACAGAGGAACGTTAGATATATTTGACATATTATCGAGGTTTAATAGATGTATCTGAATGTCATTAAATGATCATTAATCGATCGTTTACGAAATTCCACCTGAATTACGAAACGTATTTACGTGGAAAACTTCGTGTAACATTTAGACAGAATGTTGATATATTACTTTGTATATATGATTCTAAGAATAATTATTTTTTCTTCATCTAGGAACCAAGATTCTTATTTATTCTCAATGCACAGATAAAAAAAAAACTTTTGGAAATAAGTTCTTGTTCATAATATTTTTAATTAATATGCAATCTTTTTGGTAGGGCTGTTTATATGAAACCGTGTTGAAGTCCTTTTTATTTTCAAATTCCGATGATTAGATGGGATGATGTTTGTCGTATTCACTTTGCATTAGAATTTTCCTAATTTATAGTATGAAGGTGAGTTCGAATACAAGGTACAGATTTTCTGTTTTCGGTTCTTTGAGATCTGTCTGCCTCCCTAAATACTCTATATTTGAGGTGAAAATGAAGGAAAAATCTGTTTGTACGATTTCAGTTTCCTCGTAGAGCATTATATTGTCCATATTATATTAATATTTCTTGGTGACAGTTAAAAAATAGGTTCAATAAGTATCAAACTGGAAAAATATAACAGTTTGCTTTAAACCTGATAGTTAAAACTTTTTAAAGTACATTGATAGATTACACGAAAATTCATGAATTTATTCTTGAAGGCTATTATTATTATTATTATTATTATTATTATTATTTTGAAACAATATTGTAATTCTTTTAACATGATCTAAAATTTTTTTAATTCTACCATTTTGTATTCCTTCTGATATTTTAGTTACGAGAATATTCTTGTTTTGTCTTATAAAACAAGCCAATTTGACAAATAAATTTGGGTTTTTCATTTAAAAAAAGTCTTACGTTAAATATCCAAAAGAAAAACTAACTTAAAAAACACTGACTTTAGAAAACGGTGTCATGGGCATAGCTATACCTTTTTTAAGACATTTATGAGCATTATTTTAATAAAACGTAGCGGGTAATAAATACTGCAATTCAATCCCTCGTAACGAATTGCCAATTTGTAGCTCACAGCCCTAGCAATTTGTACAGGGTGCGGCAGAATGAACTCCTACTTTTCAAAAGTTAATAAAAAAACAACCGGACCAACTTCTGGTGTCTACTGACAACTGAAAAATCCCCCCGAACAGTTGCCATCTGTCGCGCTGTCTCACCACCGCTCTTCCCTTACTAGTGACCTTCAGAAATGAGGATGTCCACTCTGCTCCACCCCGTAGAATCATGAATATAATTTTTTTTCTGAAGAGGTTCATCTTTGGCCTAAAGATCCGCTAATATTGCAAGACAAGTAAATGTATGATCTGGACAATTTCCAGTAAAACGAGTAATATAGCAATGCCATGGAGACGTTTAACGGAAGAAGAAAAATAAATATTATCAATAACACCTTGGTGGGTTGTTAAAATCTCGAAAAGATTTTTTAGGGTTATTTGTTTTTTAAACTCATTTAATCCTACACTATCTACCAATAAGTATTTTGGACACCTGTGATAGAAGAGAAAAACAAAATTTATTCATGTTCAATAGTTGGTAGAGCCTCCACGAGAGGCAATTACAGCCTCATCCACCCCCGGGGCATGCTTTCTAGAAGTCCTTCTATGACAGCTAGAGGTATTTTCTTTCACTCGGCTTGGAAGACATATAAATCTCTTCACCGATTTTGAACGGTTGTTGCAACCCTTAATTCGACGATCCAACTCGTCCCAGAAGTTCTCGATAGGGTTAAAGTCTCAATAGGGTTCAAGCTCTGGGCAGGCCAGTACATTCTGTCAACCCCATTGTCATCATACCAATCCATGTTATATATATATATATATATTCAGTAGAGATTTCCGGAAGATGAAGTACACAATCCTGAAAACGCGTGGAGGAACTTTAAATGGGGCGTATTTGATGTGATAACGTGGAATATAATACACTAGCATTATTGCCCGGCGTTGCCCTGGTAGATATATAGATATAAAATTTTTCATGCATTCCATCAAAAAAAATACTGGGCTGCACCCCCGCTCTTCATGTTCATCTGGCCAGTTGTGTTTATTTGGGGAGCCAGGGCCAAAGGTCATTCCCAACCCTCTTCCTCCCGCGCATTGGAATTTGACCCTCCCGTCACCCCCCAAACCATCTCTCTTAACGCAGCTGGTTGTGGTGAAGGGGCTCCACAGGTGGTCGCGCACCTCTTAGAGGCACAAAAATCGTTAAAAAATTAATTATAAAAAAACTAATTGAGCCCCAAATTTCGTTTTTCCTGATTTAAGTTTCTCGGGTCCTAAACATTAATTGTGCCGAATTTGGTCCCGGTGGGTGAAACAGTCTATGATTCTATAGCGGACAAACAAACAGACGAGCTCTTTTATATATATAGATGAAAGCCTACGGCAATGATTCCAAACCGATGTGCCGCGGCATTCTAGGGTGCTGTAAGATCGACCACGGGTGTCGAGAGACTTTTTTTTTTTTGGATAAACAACAATATACTAGTGGGGCCCATTTAAAGTAAATATTTAGTTGAGTTAATGACTCTTAGGCCCGACAGACTGTGACATAAATCCATGTAGTCGTTCGTCAGGATGAATTAGATACCCTCATGCCCACAACTCTTAGGTTTGATATCAAACATTTGTACTCTAAGCCAGTGGTACGTAAACTGTGGGTCGCGACCCACATAGGGGGTCGTGGAAAAATTGAAGGGTTCACGGATAGACAGAAGTAAATTTATAGACTGAATTATTCAATTAAAAACATGCTTTAAACTTTCTGTAGTTACATATGTGGTGAAGTAGCTAGTGATCGTATATATGATATCAGAAAAAATTCGGAAAACTTATATGGAATAATTAAAATTCAAAATTTTGTAGCTTTATGCTACAACATATATTTAATATATTTATTTACATGTTGTATATGTTAAAAATATATGATGTTGTTACATAAGGAGTCAGACACTCTTAAAGACTACATTACTTTCATTTTACCTATGTGTGCGAAACTGGGTTTTCAAATTAAGTATCTATAAAAACCAAGCAACGATGATATGAGACCCGCAATCTCAAATATTTCCCTAAATATTGAACAAATACTATACGAGGTCCAGGTTTACCCTTCTTATTGATTTTTTTTCTAGTTTAGTTTTATATAAATAAAGGAAGTTTATAATTGTCAGTGTTTTAATATGAAGTTTAAAATTTTAAAATCATTCTCTCATTTAATTTTAATTTTTGATAATTTTTACCTAAAGGAAATACAAATGCATATTAATATTTAAATATAAAGTTTTAATCACATGAGATTTGGCAAAACACAAGTTTAGATGGTAAGGAAGACACTTTTTTAAAATTGTTATTAAGCAATGTAAATATGTACTCAAAATTTACAGATCATTGATTTTTGAAATAGTTTCGCAGAATTTACCTGTTTCGTTCTTACATACTTTTGTTATCATTTTCCTAATTTTTCTCTACTTTTAAATTGCTGTTACCGATAAATTTTCATTGGGGTAGCGTGTTCTTTGATTTAAAGAAAATGGGTAAAGGTCGGTAAAAGTTTCCTCTCCACTGCTCTAAGCATCAATCACAAATATAACATTATATATTATATATATATATATATATATATATATATATATATATATATATATATAGTGTGTATATATCTACATACAGTAACCACCGCTTATAGTGATCAGTGGTTATAAGAATCAACCGTTTATAAGAATCAATATCGCAAAAACAAAAACAAATGTATTATTTCCATGTTAAAATTTTCGCTTTAAAGAATCAATCCACCGGTTTTAAGAATCAGTTTACACTCTTCGCTTTCCTTTCATCTTTCTAAAAAAGCCACTTAAACCCTCAAAAGGCACAAAGTTTTTTCTTTTTTTTAAAGAAAGATTGATAAGATGGGATGGAATATAGTCATAAAATTCATCCCTCTCTTTGTTAGACATAACATAATAGTTTCCCCTTAAACGCTTTAGCACAACACTGTCCTATTACCTTGACCCCTTACTCGTCCGGGTCCCATTTCCCTTTTCTCCACTGACAAACAAAAATAGGGACTCTTTTTTCCCACCTCCCACATCCTGGTTGTGGCTTCCTGGACCCTGAAACACATAAATCTTCAGCGAAGTGTCCACTATCACTTAGGCAAACGTGACATTAGTAGATTCAGCCCGTTATCAAACCGTGAAACGTAAGTTAGAAGGTGAATCTTCGTCTGAGACCATTAGTATTGAAAGAGGTATAAACAGACTCCTAAAAAATTCATTACGTCAAACTACCATAGAAAACTTTATCTTGCTCCCTTCCTGTAGTTGAAATGTTAAAACTGTTAAGCAGGTATTTTGAAGGAAATATTGGATTTTTTTCTTATCTTACTATAATCATGTGTATGTACTTATAGGTCTCGAAATTAAGTTGTATTTTTGAAATTATAAAAAGTAATTTTAATAAAAGATAATTAACGTAAATTAAAGAGTATTTTATTGTAAATTATTTAAACTATGTATATATAGGTGTGCAAAACCTAAATTTCGGCTATAAGAATCAACCGCTTATAAGAATCAAAATCAGTAATAACAAACGTGATTCTTATAAGCGGAAATCACTGTATATATGTCATGTCCGGAACGTAAACTAGAGCCCATTAGGTTAAATTATGATAAATTTAAATGAAATAGTACGAAATAATCATTAATAAATATGAATTGGCGAGATAGTGAGAATAAAAGTTGACAGATGGCAGCACTTGGCAGTCTTTCACTTTAAACTCTTCTAACTTTGAACCAGTATTACGTCAGATTGATTAGGTCAGCGGCGATTCTTCTAGAACATTTGCTACAACGCGCGCTTCTCGACGAGCGGGAAAAACTAGGTCAGACATTGGGATACTCGATTACCGTGCAGACGTGGGCCAGTCGGCTCTGTAGAAACAAAATGGTTTGCGGCCATAGTGTTAGGGAGTTGGAGCTCTGGTTTAAGTTTGAGTTTTAATAAATAGTGTGTTAAAATCTTCGGTGTAAAAAGCGTGTTAAAGTCTACTGTGTATAAAGTACAAAAGTCTTATGTGTTTATTACCACCGACCATGAACTAACTCAACCACGACTATTAGCAGCCCTCCAGATGATTGATGAGGGATATTTCAGGACTGCACAATGTAGTCTTGTCAAGTATATATATATACGAGTATATATATATATATATATATATATATATATATATATATATATATATATATATAAAATAAATTTCAAGCTTTTTACTATTTAACACGCCCTTTCCAAATTCTTCATCCTAATGCAACAGAATACCGTCCCTTAACCTTGGATTGCGACCTATATTCAACCAATATCAATCTATTAGATTTTCCCCTAAGGCCACGCGCGGAAAGAATTATATAACGAAGTCTATTCTAAAAGCTATGACGTGAACCCTTTCGATAATCACCCCATGTGGCGTGATGGTCATGTGTCAGTTTTTTAACCAATTAAAGTTCAGCCCGCCTGAAAAAGCCGCCCTTTTCTCAATAATTCCGTAGCTTTTGGGTATCTGCTCTCGGCCAAGAAACATGTAGAGCTCTCCGTGAGTATTTTTCAGCGGTCCTGCCGCTGGTCGGGGCGCCGTACCCGACTAGCCGTGATGTGTTTTGAACGTCAAGTTTGACAAGTGTATATCCAATCTTTTTAAAACCCCATTCTTAATAAAAGAACTGTGAAGTTTTTGTGGAGTACCATGTTTTCTGCCTGGACTTCCTTCCTATGCCACTACGACTACAAGATTTCTCTGGGACGCTGCGCTATCTCGTGCCTGATGAGTTAACTACCAAGTTATGTGCCCGGCAACCATACAACCATATTGTACTGTTATTATTATTACATATATATATATAATAATAAAACAAAGCGTTTTTTAGCTATTTCGATTGTAGATCTCTAGTGCAGGGGTTGCCAAAGTGTGTGCCGCGGCACCCTGGGGTGCCGCGAACTGCCCATGATCTCCAATCTAATCTATTGCTAAGGACCATTCCGATATAACTCCAAAATACTCCTGTATTGCAAAAGTACATGGTCTGTTGTGGAGAAAAGGTTTCACATAGTATGCTGTCAGTTTTACATAGCAGTCACATAGCATGCTGACAGCAGAGCACCTATCACAACGAACTGACTGGTTCGCAAAGTACTTCGCAGAAGACCAAATCGAAAAGTTTGCATGGATTCAAGATCAATTCCATGTGGAAGCTCCAAAAGCATTTACTTCACAAGAGGAAGAAAATCTAATTGAACTATCGAGTGATAAAAGTCCGAAAACGAAATTCGCTTGTTTGGGTTTGACGGAGTTTTGGATATCTATAAAAAATGGGTATCCCATTCTAAGTGCAAAAGCTATAAGGGTTCTCATTCCCTTTGCAACTTCATATTTGTGCGAAGTTGGGTTTTCAGTTGCTGCTGTAAAGAGCAAATATCATTCGAAAATTTCTGTCATAAAAGAAATGAGAGTATCTGTATCAAGTTTTATTCCGTAATTCGAGCAATTGTTCAGTGAGCAGCGGGCTAACCCGTCACACTAAAACTAAACTCACATATACCAAGAGCATTTGGAAGGTAATTTTACTATTAATTTTATTAATATGTTTTCCTATTAATTACAATTTAAGTACATGTGGGATTTTTTAACACAAATCGTATTAATTTATTAATGTTCTTACCACTTCGTATTAATTTATTACCCACAGTCGTATTAATTTGTTAATGTTCTACCTCTAATTTCTTCTTCACAGTCATACAAATATGAAATATACACTCAAGAGCCAAAACATTATGACCACCTGTCAATAACGAGTTGGCCCACCTTTGGCGCGCAACACAGCTTCAACCCGCCTTGGCATGGATGCCACAAGTCCTTGGTAGATGGCCGGAGACAGATTGTATCAGATGTTTAAGCAACGGTCACGCAAATCCGAGATCTTGCGAATTGGTGGTCTTTGAACTCTGAGCTGCCGTCCCATGACATCCCAAATGTGTTCTATCGGATTGAGATCCGGTGAGTTAGGCGGCCAGGACATTAACTGGAATTCAGTATCATGTTCCTAGAACCACTCCAACACAATTTTAGCTTTGTGACACGGGGCGTTGTCCTGTTGGAACATTCCATTTCCAGCTGGAAAAACAGAGGCCATGCAAGGGTGCAACTGGTCCGCAATGATGTTCAGATACCCTGTAGCATTCATGGTCTGCTCTACCACAACCACGGGTCCCAGAGACGCCCAAGAGACCGTTCCCCAAAACATAATACCGCCACCACCGGCCTGTGCATGACCTACTGTACATTGAGGAAGCAACAGTTCGCCTGGAAGACGGCGTATCTTGACACGGCCATCGGCATGAGGAATGACAAACCGTGATTCATCTGACCAGGCAACTCTCTCCCACTGATCCATGGACCAGTCGCGATGTTCCCGGGCCCAGCGCAGGCGCAGTTGGTTATGACGCCTGGTAAGCAAAGGCACACGAGTGGGACGTTTGCTGCGTAGCCCCATATCCAACAGTGTCCGCTGAACAGTGTGCTGCGATACTATTCTACTTGGCCCTGCATTGTATTGGGCTATCAGCTGAGCCACTGTCTGGCTCCGGTTTTGCTTCACCTCGCGAGACAGTCTCCGACGACCTTTTTCTTTGATAGCGTGTGGACGTCCAACACCATGTCGTCTACTGCTGGTTTCACCGTCATTCATCCACTTTGCATAAGTACTAACAACTGTAGGACGCGAACAACCCACGAGTCGTACAGTTTCGGAAATACTTGTTCCGAGCCATTACAATCTACCCTCTATCAAAGTCGCTTAGATCCGCAGCCTTTCCCATCACACACAGAAGTAAGTGAAAGAATGATTCTTCAGACTCTCCAGCAGCAGTTAAATACCACTTCCACCTGATCACGTGCCTTCCACGTCATCCAGGCGAATTCATTGCAAAATGTAGGGGTGGTCGTAATGTTTTGGCTCTTGAGTGTATATATATTACGCAGAATATATATAATAATAATACACTACAGATAGATACTATATGACGAGGGTGTCGTGAAAAAATTCTAATTCTCTTACGGATGCCACGATTTGGATAAATTTGGGAACCCCCTGCTCTAGTGAAATAATAGTATGCTGAATCGCATGGTTTATTTGAAACTGTATTAATATATCGTAATCTAATGTTTGTATCGTATTCTAGAGTTACTCATATCTGTCAATAAAAGAATTAAATCAGCAATGGAGAAAGTATTTGATTGAACTTAAATTCAACGTGTTTCTGAAATATATTCCACTTTAATTTAATATTTAAAAAAATTGAAAAAAACTAAAATTCTAGCAAATATGCCCGAAGCTCCTATTTCATTCCCAAGGTTTGTCGCAAACATAAAAATGTTGGGAATCCCTGGCCTACGGATTCATGATAAAAACAGAAAAAAGTGGTTGGGAAAAATTGCTGAATGACTCCTGGAATAAAGATTGTTTTCTGAATGTTTTCGGAAGTGAAAAATTTATTCTTTACTGAAGTGCTAACATCTGAAAAGGTGAGGGTACGATTTTCTGTGTTGTGAAATAATGACACTCGAGCATTTAAAAGCTCTAATAAAATATTTTATTTAATAAACACTAATAAAGATTATAACAAACAAATTGTATTTACAATTGTGCTTAAATCTTTCATCAACCTTTGCTGAAGGCGAAGAAAGATTACACTTTTGCAGAACAATACTGCTTTGTAACAATAACTCATTATAAAACATATATCTAAGTATTCCATATATCATTTAATGTCTTCACGCAGTCTAAAAATTACTACAGAAGTTCTCGTACAGAATGCTTTGAAAAATAAATTAAAAAATATAAAGAGTAAGACTTTATCTCAGTATACTTTTTTAAGTAGCAAATATTCCCACATTGGATTAATTTCTGACCTTTAAAACAATCAAATAACATTTTTCGTGTAAAATTTTCGTAGGTTAGTAAGAAATGATAAGATGCAAAAAGCATTAAAATTAAATACAGTATTGCTATTTTGTTTGTAAAGTAATTGAATGTTGTGTGTTTTTTCCAACACACAGTATTTTTACATACAGCTTGATGAAATATTGTTGACAACACGTAAGAAACATTGTTACAAGTAGCATGAACAAATGCAGCCGCGTGTGAAAACGTTCTCTCTTTTACTCTTACAATCTGTCTCTGTGTGGGATGAAGTGTTAATAAAAGTTCTAAGGACAAAAAATTTCTGAAATAAGTTCAAAATCCTTCTTGGAGAGTAAAAGCAATGTTACCTTGTATAACAATATTTTAACTTAAATATAATGATAAAAAATTATTGTTTACATAATTGTAAGAGAAAAGATCAGAAAAAAATTTGTGTAATTCTTGAAAAAAATCATGCATTAATTATCAATTTTAGAGTTAAAATTAGAATAAATTATGTTTTATGGCATGATTATTAATTAATTATGCATTAATTATGAAATTTTAAACATAAATTAATTATAAATTATGCATTAATTATGCTTTAATTATGTACTTTAGACCAAAAAACATGCAGCGATTGGGGAATTTTAGAGAATTTATCCTCATTATCTAAACATTTATTTACTTACAAACAGCTTATACTGATAAAATTACGTAGATTATGCTTTTGCAATCATTTTTCTCTCAAAGAAGTAGATAAAACTTCAGTAGGTTGTTACAGCAAAAAAAAAAAAGTTTAATTCTCTAAATTAAGAAAAATAACTTTTTTTTAAATATTTGGAGTGAATTCTTTGACTGTAAGTATCTATTTATATGTCCATAATCATCACTTACTAATTTTATATATGATTTAGTAAAGGCCTAAATTGTGATGAAAATGTAAAATATTATTTATTAGCTAACGCTTTAAAGTTAATAAGTAATCACGCTAAGGTCTATTAACAACAAGTTCCCACAAGTAAAAAAATTGTGCTACTGATATATTTTCAGTGCAACCATAAAAATTTTCTTCTAAAAAATTTATACTTAAAATAATGCCTCAGTAAATGCCTGACGTGGGATAATTTTGATGGATCAACGCTACGTATTCATAAAGCATACGTAAACATCTTTTCCTTAATTTATACAATATTAAATGCAATGTTGCAAATTTTTGTTGTTTTGCTCGGTCAGACTCCTCATGACATGGAAATTTACACTAAAAAAAAACTTGAGAGGAAAATAGATAAACGATATCAATCAAATACTAATATCGCAATATAATAACATAAGGCTGGTAAAATGATTTTATTCAATGCCAAATTATACTCATGATCGGTGAGATGAAGTGTAAACCGCGATTAATGTCCTTCGTAATAGCATGTTGTGGGCATTCAACTGTTCCTACACCTCTCCAAAAAGCGGTTAGTGGTAATATATAAAACAAATTCAGCAGCTCTTTCGATATGACAGGTGGCTTGGGTCAGAGTTTCCCAACTCTTGTGTTTTTTGAGCAAGTTTGTCATTGCCGCTGCTCCCTTTCATAGTGATGGAGGTATTTTTTGTTGTATTTATTCGCACAGTTTCAACTATGATTAAATATAATTTAATGAATTATTGGAGGTAAAACCCCGGAGGGGCCCTGGTAGCTATATCGGGCCTCATCCGGTGCATTGTAATTGTAATTTAATGGACTATAAAACCAGAGAATCTTTTAATACAAAGTGTTTTAATTTATGCATTTGTCTGATTTTGAGAAATTTCAACTTGCCCGTGCGCTACTTATGAATAGAGTGGCCGATTTTCAAATGCACATGCATATCTCTAATTTGAAGTTAATGCTTAAATTTTATATTAATTCAAATGCATTCAAATATAGGTAAAAGTTGTGCTCGAAATAGAAACTACGAAATCAAAAGCTGGAAAATTTTCCGATGCTTACAAAATATAATGTGATTAATTTTTTTTTATTATTTCATATTTCAATTGAAATTATTTACGTATTTTAGCTAGTGGTATGAAATTTGTGTAAAATTATTTTGAGATAAATTAATAATGCTAATAGTTTCCGCAGTAGATTGAGATTATAATATTGGCTTATAGGGAAAGCTTGTATCATAATTTAGATTAATTTTTCAAATATTGTTAAAAATTGTTTTGAATAGACAAAACCAATATTGATAATAGTTTATGCCCATTGATTCATTTGACTTTAAGAACACTTAAACAATTGTCAAAAGTTTGAAATTTTTCTACTGTGAAATGATTTGATTCCCGAATCTTTAACTACTGTCTCAATGAATTCATTATTTAAAAATATTTTTCATCTCTTGGCGTAACTTTTAAAGATTTCTCTTAATGGGGAATTTATAATGAGCACGACATTCATTTTTATACATACTTTAACAAAATATCGCAAGCTAAAATTGCCCTGATTATGGAAATTTCATTTACATTATGAACACGGTGACTGAATATTGTGCCACATTAATTAACCAAATTAAATTAGTCTAGAGAACCTTATTCATAATGTAACACTTTGTCTTTAAAAGTCCTTAATATTATGACATATGAAAATTTATAGAAATAAAAATTATTTTAACAATCGTATCATTAGTTGATATATTATTAAAATTTGTAAGTAATGAACATATATGTAATTCCAAGTTAAGTATTCAGCAAATGCTAACTTAAAGTAAGAATAATTTAAACAGCTTTTTAAATAAAATTTTACTATTTAAATAAAATTTTACTAATTTGCGTTTTGGAAAAAAACCTATTTATTCTAGAAAAAGTCCAAAATTTAGACTATTATGTCAAATAAGTTTGTTCTTGTTAACGTTCTCAATAAAACAGATTAGACATGTAACAAAAATACAAAATATTCAAACTTATGTGTGAAAATTTTCGAGACTTGGCATTCTGTTGACGCGGTATAACACTTGTGTAATATCTGCTCATGAAGTGCTGCTGACTGATTAGCCAGCAGTTTAGAGTCTAAAATGCTCTGCAAATTTTGGGAAACACTATTTCATATGATATTTCTCTGAGAGTCGACTGGCGTTTAGATAATTCACGAAGAGTATGTATTTTGAGGGGAACTACTCCAGCAAATCTTCAATCTCTTCTTCGTTCTCAAGATCGGAGGACCTGATCTTGCGGGAGTGTTTTCTGCAGTCCACATTATACCACCAGTCACATATTCTCTTCTTCTGGTTGAATATGGTACCATTTGGACACAGGAAGCTGTGACGTGGAGAGAGGTTGCCACCTGGACACATATGCCAAACCTGTTTGAGAAAAGAACACGGTTTTAGAGTCAGTTTGATTTGAAGCTATCTGATATGTATCCAAACATTGGAATCATAAGATCCTTAAACGAAAATGAATGCATTTAAGAAAATTGTAGATGTATGTTGCACATTTGATAAAAATCCTTCTAGCAACTGGGTCCCAGTTGCTGGCACATTTGATAAAATCCTCCAGAAATAATTTGGACACCACAATTAAAGGTGAACAATTTTTGTTCTAGATGAAGATTGATTTCAGCAGATTAAACTTCTAGCATGCAGTTAATTCTTGGGTAGAATCAGTCGAAACTGGAAGCATAAATTATAAAGAAAAAAAATTCATAAAAACGATGTTCATAAGAGCAAAAAGAAAACAAAAATAAAGCTGCAAATATTTAATTTTTCTTTAATATTTATTAATTACAATTTATGTAATTGTTTTCCAGTGTAGATATTCTTTGATATGGGAATGAAGACTAAATCTATAAACTGTATCCTTTTAGATTAATGGGGACAGGAGAATTTATTAGAAGATTGTTCCATTTCTGAAAGCATTTTATAATTTTTCTGATAATTTTCAACTTTAAGACCTTATGCAATTTCATCAATAAACCTTCATTCTAATTCATATAATAAAATAAGGTTTTCAACGCATAATTATCCACTATTCAACAAAGTGAAATACTTTTCTTTATGCTTCTAAACTTACCCAATGTAGTTTTTAAACTTACTTAATATACATAAAAGTTCTTTTCATCAACAGTTCCATACATACATGATATTATGTCTTAAATAAGATGTTTTTTTTCATTTAAATACATCGTTCATGCACATCGCATAATAGCTGTTGTTCAATAAAAGTGCAAGATAAGCCGTACCTATTCGACAATTTCTTAAAATCCCTTTACAATTTAGTCTCGAAACTGAATGCATTTTTATTACTTACATTATTTGTGTTTCTAATTCCATATGGACATGATAGATAATTTTTATGCCTCTTACACTTTTGATTTTTATGCATAGACTTATAAGTTTAAGTTCCACTAGCCATTGTAGGACTTATTCTTATAACACATACACATACACAAACTATATATACATACATACATACATACATATATATATATATATATATATATATATATATATATATATATATATATATATATATATATATATATATATATATATATATACATACATATATATATATATATATATACACATATATACATATACATATATATATATATATATATATATATATATATATATATATATATATATATATATATATATATATATATATATATATACATATATATATATATATATATATATATATATATATATATATATATATATATATATATATATATATATATATATATATATATATATATATATATATGATGCAGGTGGTTATCAAAATAATGGAAACACATATCTGTATTAGTGGTGTTTATGAAAGTGCTTCGTATTCCTTAAAAAACAAGTCTAGGAACCAGTATTATTTACAGGCTCTTTGGAGGATAGCGTAAGATGTTAAACCTTGTACACCGTGCAGAGAGGGGAAATTGTTGAAGCTCGTCTAATTGGAGTATCTGTTAGAACATTTCCCATGGTTTTGGGTGTTTACCGAGCTATGATATCGGAGCTATGATAGCATACAGAGTGCTCGGAAAGACATCCTCTGTGAAACAGAATAGTGGACGAAAGGGAAATCTAAGTGAAAGAGACTGACGGGTTTTGAAGCTGATTGTGACATAAAAAAGGAAGACAACTGCAGCCAAAGGGACCGTAGAGCTCCATCTGAATCGGCAGGCTTCAGTATCAGTTATTACAGGTAAGAGAAAACTTCACAAACAAAACATTTACGGCAGAGTAGTAATTCCCAAGCCACTTGAAACAGATGTGAATACAAAACGTCCTCTACCGTGGGGCCAGGAGCACAAATCCTGGTCGAGTGATACGTCGAAATATAACATTTGGTTAGACGAATCATTGTTCACTTTGTTCCCCGCAACAGGACGTGCATATGTCTGAAGAACACCTAAACAAGCGTATGATCATGCTTGTCTCATGCCAGCCGTCGAACATACAGGGAAATTTCTCAGGGTCTCGGGGGCCACCTCATGGTTTTCAAAAGGGATCTATTGTAACCGTGAAAGGGAGATTGACTGGGAAGGACTATGTCGAACTTTAAGCAGACCAGATCCCTCCTATGGTGCAAAATTTTTTTCCTGTAGGAGATGGCGTTCTCCATGATGATAATGCTCCGATCCATACAGCTAGACGTGACATATATATACATACATATATATATATATATATATATATATATATATATATATATATATATATATATATATATATATATATATATATATATATATATATATCATTTATTCAGCAATCATGAAAACTTGCACCTCATTACATTAATATCAGCATGACAAGTTGACTCTATAAACACGCCTGGGAGAACTGCTTTTATCTCCCCGAAAATATTGCACTGACGAACTTTGCAATCACGGCGGTTTAATCGAGAAAAATATATTGTTCTTAATATGAAAAAATCCCGCGGCGAGTAATTTATCTAAACTCATCCAGAGCGACTCTCAAATTACTTTGCTGAGATAGCATCGCGATATCCCGCGGAGAAGTACAGTTTACTGCGATTAATAAAGATCACCGAGTCATGCAAAAGGATCCCGGAGTGAGCATCTCCCCGAGACCATTTCGAATCGATTACATTCTGTTTCGACACTAATTAAAAACATACCTCCAGGAGACAATATTAATTACCTTCCAGACTTAATCCTTTCTCCCCGGCATAAGCATTCGCCGTCAAAGCAGTAACCCACTCCACCTTTTCTTATGCAAATCGATATCAATTATTTTCTTCGTGTCTCAGAGGAACCTTGAATGTTAATCCGCAGACAGCTAACCTGGCCACAAATAGATCCCCGCACGTGGCACACAAACCAGAAAATCTTTTTTCATTACCAGCAACATAATGGACATGACCTTCTATGGGTACACACCCATGGTAAGAACGAGTGTTAAAAAGAGTAAAAAGCAAAAGCAATATGTATAATACTGGTTTAGTAGGTGTTTGTATGCTCGGCCGCGGTGTCATACGGTTCTGTTCACCTCTTTCCTTTGTAGCTGAATAAGGTCGTTGATAATGTTTTGTTTCAGATCATAATCATTTTGGAGGGAATGGATTTCTCTGGGTTCACAGAGGCTGGGGGTATGTTCGTGTCGGCGGAGAAGGATTAAAGATAAGGTCGCCACGGAAGGCATTGCACGATATGTGGACGCTATCATCTCACGATCTTGGGATGCGTTTTTTTTTCTTCTAAAAACCGTTCGGTTCGATGGTATCAAGGACGAGCGAGTGTCCTTATTTTTTTATTTTTCTATGCTTTGTCAAAGTTCTCAATTTCTATCTTGCTTCATTCTACATATATGTTTGCACAATACATGAGAGAGAAGTGCACGATTTTAATAGTAATAATATGGGATATGTGTGCTATTAAAATGCGTGTAGCATTTATAAATAATTAGTGAGTGAATAATTAGTTAGTAGAGAGTATCTATTATAAATTGGGCACACATTGTAGGACTTAACACTTACACATATACATACCCAAACTATATATATCTATATATCTATATCTATCTATCTATCTATCTATCTATATATATATATATATATATATATATATCCCTGATAAGATAAAAGGCCCTAATCCAACTGTTACTTGTTTGTTACACAGGTCCTTCTTTTATCGAAAACGACCACAAACTGGAGTTAGGGCCAATATAAATTTCAATAAAACTCCTCAATGAACTGGGTTTAGGTCTTTCTAATGTCTTAAAAAGGTGTATTCTTTAAGAGCGATTCGAGAACACTACAAAAAAAAGCTTTTAGATAAAAGTTGGAGTGGGGGCCTTTTAACTTATCAGGGCAGTTATGTATATATATATATATATATATACATATATATATATATATATATATATATATATATATATCTATACACACATATATATATACATATATATACATACATACATATATATATATACATATATATATACATACATACATATATATATATATATATATATATATATATATATATATATATATATATATATATATATATATATACATACATACATATATATATATATATACATATATATACATACATATATATATATACATACATACATATATATATATATACATATATATACATATATATATATATATATATATATATATATATATATATATATATATATATATATATATATATATATACACACATATATATATATATATATGTGTGTATATATATGTATATATATATATATATATATATATATATATATATATATATATACATATATATACATACATATATATATATATATATATATATATATATATATATATATATATATATATATATATTTTTTTTTTTTTTTTCAAATATTTAAATGAGTATGTATCAATTTTAAAATATATTATTTAACTTTTAATAGATTATAATTATTATAATTACAATTATAATTATTATTGGTCACTAAAATTACATACTGTACAAATATACATATGGAAACAGAGTTAGAAATCATAAACTAAAAGGAACTAAAAGGAAAAAGATGAAAGGCACCCATGAAAGCATATGTACAACATATGAAGCACTTAAGAGTAAGAGAAAACATTCATCAAACAATTTCATTTCTCCTAAAAATGTATGTTTTCCTCAGGTTCATGTTACATAGATTTATAAAGATCAGCAACTTCATAAACTTTTGAGTTGTCAAAATTCAAATTTAGAGTAGTCTAATGCAGTGTAGATTTTCTAGTTTTATCAAAAAGGCTTTCGATATGGTTGATGCTTAAAAACAATTGTTACCAATCATTTAAATAGTTTACATTGTATGGCATATAGCTATGATCATTATTTATAATTCTTTAAGAATACAGAAGAGTAAAATATTGGAATTAGATGGAGCACAATGAAAGAAATATTATGAAGAAAATTTGATTTTTTTTATGATTTTAAGAAAGGATGTGTCCAATTTATACTAAAATTACTATTATCATTATAGTATAGGTGTACTAGTGTAAAAACCTATACTATAATGATGTAGAGAAATGAATGAATGAATGAAAAAGGGAGAAGTTTCTAAAAACATCATTATAACGTTTTCTGAGTTAAATATACATCTATTTATATAATAATACTTTTTGAGTGTTATTACTGTGATTTGTTTTTGGTGAAAGGGAAAAAAATGAATTATCATTTAAAAACATTCATGATTTTATGTGGTTGAGGAAATATATTCTGAACACCAAATTTAATGTTCATTTGAGTAGGTTAATTTACTGAAGGATTTAGTTAAACTGTTTAATATTAACTCGTTTGAATTTTGTATAACAAAAAAAAATTAGTACTGTTTAATTTCAATAACACTGGTTTCGGTTTACTTTTTCAGTTTATGTTTTGAATTTAATTAAAAAAATTCCAGTGTTTTAAAATAAAAGTTTTTTTATCAATATAAGACAAATTCATTAGATTATTAAATGTGTTCTTTTTAAAAGTCTTTTCTGTTAGTAAGATAGCATCGAAGACATATTGAAACAATGACTTATGATATCTCGATATCTCGTTATTTGCATATCGGTTTCAGTGTCTGATTCAAATGTTTTAGATTATAGAGAATTTGGCGACAGACATTTATTAAAAGAGGACATTATGTGAGCAATTCTGTTTTGAAAGATACCACTAACAATAATTTCTATTTACCACGTTTTGAGTTTCTGTTGACAAGCCTGTACACTGCTAAGCCAGATATACGCTTGAAGGAATGTAAAGTAGCTGTTTACCAATTGAAGTAGCAGTTATTAGTTGACAGGAAACAACGAATTTTAAGACACATAAATATATAAATCGCTCTAAACGTTCTTGTGCCAGATGAGTTTAGACAAAGTCGGGCGAGTAGTATGGATCTTACTTGTTTAAGAATTAGGTATAATACAATCAGAGTTTAATGCGCATGGGTGATAAGAGGTCATTATTAAATTTTATCATTGTTGCAGGTATTCGTAATAGCTAGACGTAAAGAGGTTTTAGGCGTGTTCATTCGCCTGAAAACCTCTTGTTTACTTTAAACCTTGAACCAAGAGGGATTGGCGTTCAACAGGACTTCGCCATCACGTCTATGCGTACTTAGTACAATGATAAGTTCAATCGATTCGCAAATTGAAGTGATAAAATTTTACCAGGCAGTAGATGAATTTTTAAGAGTTACCGGCTACAGTAACTTATTTCATCGTTGTTACGGTTTAGGCAGGCTATTTGGCATGCAGCCTTTTACTTTTAAAAGTGGCCAGGTTATTTTAACTGTTTTTCGACAAATCGACTGTTCGTCCCTATCTAATATATAAACTTAAGTTATAGTGACCATCTTTACTAACTCGACTTGGAAGGTTTTCTTTTAATTTAGTACTAGCAATCGTGTCTATTAACTGCGCCCCGCCTTTAGTTTTCGAGCTGCACCAGAAGAAATATAATGTTGTAGGTTACTTTTTTAACTACTTTATTATCCGACGGAAACACCGGTAAAGGTTATAAAAACCATAAACTTTTGTGTTATACACAATATTCTTGCATTTATCTAACAATCCCAAGAACCATTTAGTCCATTTTTTTCAGGTCCCTAAAGATCCTGCTCTGTATAGTTTTAAACTCCTTTCGATATCATTGTCGAAAATCCTGTCGATTCTAAAATCTCCAGATTGTCAGTGCAATAAAAATAAAGTGATATCTAGGCGGAAATATATATAAAGTTTATGCTCAACAAATTTAAACTTTTAATAATTGCAAGAATAATTTAGTCTATTTTTTCAGGTCCGAAAAAGGCCTGTTCTGTATAGTTTTAAACTCCTTTCGATATCATTGTCGAAAATCCTGTCGATTCTAAAATCTCCAGATTGTCAGTGCAATAAAAATAAAGTGATATCTAGGCGGAAATATGTATAAAGTTTATGCTCAACGAATTTCAACATTTAATAATTGCAAAAATGATTTAGTTTATTTTTTCAGGTCCGAAAAAGGCCTGTTCTGTATAGTTTTAAACTCCTTTCGATATCATTGTCGAAATTCATGTCAATTCTAAAACCTCCAGATTGTTAACAATGATCAGTGCAAATAGAAACAAAGTGATATCTAGGCGCAAATATGTATAAAGTTTATGCTCAACAAGTTTCAACATTTATCCGCAATAAATTATCCTTCATGACACCCAGGTATTAAAAATAATGCAAAATTTCTGTGAATGATTTATGACATTAATCGCATAATTGAGGAATACTATAATCTGGTAGCAGCAAATTACAAGCTGTGTCACTGGGCGTGGTACAACAAAGTGTGATCTCTGACCCTGCATTCAATGATTATTGAAACTGTATTACCATCTATAATCCATTTACGGAGTTAGGTCAAAGGGTGTTGGTCATTCACCTGATAGGCCGGTGAAGAGTTCATAGCCGTTTTCGGCTATGCACCAAAACTTAATATTTGATGAATACATAAGAAAAAAATAGGTCAACAATTGAAAAATTTTATTCAAAACTAATTGACTGGTATTAAAGCCTTTTATTAATTTTATACTTGCGCTGATTAACATAACGCATAAGTCATTAAGGTGCGGGGTCAGATTAAGGTAGCCGAATCTAGCATTCAAGGAGAAAAGGATAATGCTGCTAAATACTGAATTAAACTTTCTTAATACTTTCGCCTTCAGGTGGGGATATCGCAAAGAGGGCAACCAGGCGGTTTTCATTCCTTTTTTAACGTATTTCCGAACCTACTTAAAACTCACCTACACTAAAGAAATACCAATTAAGAGCGTATCGGGCTGATGACTTTTTAGTCTGTTGAATAGCTTTGAACTAAAACTAGAAAATAGATCGTCAGTGAGGATGTGGTACAAGAATTATATAAGGAATGAAACTAATATTTTTTTTCTGTCTGAAAGAGTAGCTCAAATCGTTCTTTTTTTTCCTTACGTCGGGGTAAAGTCCAGTGACCATAATTCCCCACGGACAGCTCAGTAGAGATGAGCTCTATTATAACAATTTGCATCTGAAAAGTGCTTGTCTAGAAGAGAAGAACGCGTTAATAGGTCCATAAGTTCCCCAGCAGAACAAAAGAGGCAACCAGGAGAAGATTCAACGCCGTACATTGTACATTGATAATTCAAAATGATTTATCAAACACAATTCTTGTTTGCAAGTTTTCTGTTCAGTAAGAAATATAAAATTAAAATGTATGAAAGCTTTTGTGCGAGTATATATTTCTTTTTCTTTTGAAAAGCAGATTTCTCTCTATGTATTACAAATACTTCTGACCACAGGAATTTATGAGTGGACCATCTTGTTCAAACTCCCGAAGGTAAAATAACGTCTATAAATAAATCAAGTGAGAACTTTAAATTTTTAATGTATTGCTTATTCTAACTGATACAAAACTAACCTATGATTTGAAGTTATTCCAATAACTTAATTTCCCCCGAATCTCTCAGTAATCCTAACAACAGTAAGCAAGACAGCAGAAATTTATCGTTATTAGTTGTCCATGTGCAGGAGCCTTCAAGTTTCTAGAGATATCAGGGTTACTTTGGTTTCAGTGATTTCATTTAGGATGTATGAATACCCATTATGTTGTCTCTAGAGTTTACAACTGCTACATAAATTGAGTGGCATCTGAAGTAATGGTTTAAAATTAAAATTAGGATGTCAAGACAAATCACTCTAGTGTTGCATACTTAAAAAAAAGGAATGAAATCTTGTAACATTTGAATATAATCAACGTTCTTTTATAGAAGTAGCAGTTTAACACCTCAGTTCTTTTCATAGTAAGATAACCAGACAGACACATAGGACACATATATGAGACAGCTAGTTCTAAAATTCTATTAAATTGTAATGGTTAAAATATTTTCAGTGATTTCGCCATCCGAGGAACTGTTATGAAAGAGAATTCGAGCACCAAGATTTTTAAAATCTGAAAAAAAGAACGATTTACCAGTTTTATTGTTTTTAGAACATTTTTATTCAAAAAATAATTGCAATTCAATTTTATTCCAGCTGAATTTTATATTTAAAAATTTCTCACGACTTTTACATCGTGCCCCAAAGATTCAGTATAAAATATTGCAGAATTTTAGGAAATCGTAGCTTTAGGGCTAAAAGAGAAGTGATTTAGCATTTTTCAAGTTATTTATTATTTTTACTTAATCTTTGGTTTTTCTGTTGTTCTCTTAATGCTAATTGTTTCCTGTCATTCTATTGAATGATGCTATAAGGTATATAATACAACCACGTAACGAGGACTGCAAAATAGGCAGTGATAATGAAGGAGATGAGGTGGTTAGATTACGCGTAGAATAATTGTTCAAGACAGCTGTGTTGATTGTCAGTTTCTACTTAGCAGGAACGTGATTAGTTTGCTTAGTTAAGCTCGCTGAAAAGGGCTCGGTTACAATTCATTTAACGTTGTTGCTGCTGTTCTGTAAAGTGAAAGTGAAGTCTATTATAATAGAATAAGTGCTATTATAGTTTTGTATTAGTTAAACTGGAATAAATTTCTCTCGCTCTGTATTTTGACCAATCCGTTTAAACATGTGGTTTTACCGATGAATAGTTGTGATTATTTCTACAGTGGATCGATGAGGAGTCTAATTGCATTCTGTGCTTTGTTTTGGTAGAGAAAGCCCCAAACGTTAAGGCTGCTGTGTACTAACCCTATTGGATTCGTTCACCTCAATGTTAACCCATAGAGAAAATTTGTCCCAGGACTACCAACTTGGATTGAAAGATTTTTTTTAATTGTACTCCGTAATAGAGAAAGAAATTTTACACTTTTGGTCATTTTTCGTTTAAAAAAAATGCAAATAATATTTTAAATTTAAATTATTCGGGGAAAAATCTGGTCAAGTGTGATTTAAACGCTCCTAAATTCCTTTGGTGGTCGACATTTATAAAAGGAATCCTGTTGCAAGGTGCAGAAAAGTTCAGGCTATCTGGAAATGGCATTTTTATTGGATTATCAGCATTTATGTAGCTGTAAATAGCAGACAAATTTTCTCCATAGGTTAACATTGAAGTGTAGTAGGGTTAGTACACATCAGCCTTAAGGGGATAGTGGACCTTTCAAAACGATTTTTGAAATTTTTACCACAGAGATATGAAATTTTGTATATATATTCATTAAAGTATAACAATATTAAACACCTTCTAAAATTTTATAAATATTTTTAAAAAAATGTTTTATAATTAAAAAATTTAAATTAAATTACCCTTCTTTAAAATGCTTCTTGCGACTCAATTTTAAACTTTTCCCCTTAATTTTGCATTTATATTGCTTATAAATACTTTCTGAACAAAGTTATGTATTTTTTTGTACTTTCGTTGAATAGTTAATTTTTAGAAAATATTTTTATGCTTGTACTCTAAATTTTCGCGAAATTTTTGTACTTTTCTACACTAAAGTTAAACTTTTATAACCTAAATGACCTCGAATCCTAAAATGGATACATAACTTTATTTTTAACTTTATTATTCCTTAAGAGCACCTTATTGGAGTAGAAATTCGGAGAAATCAGTTCAAAACACGCCCTTTTCTAACCCTTCCGTAATATATTCTTGATAATAGATTCGGTAGGCTAGGCTCCTGAGAAAATACCTAAATTATATTATTACAATATTTTTCTACGAACGTTTCTGCGTAAGCGGCAGGGTCATGTCATAACCTCACAACGTTCGAATTTCACAGACAGTGCGGAAAGAACAAGGATGAAAGATGTCAACCACAAACTAACCACAGAGAGATTAATTAGCAGAGGAGACATATTTATAGCATGACATTGCTAGAGGCATTGAAACAGAATTTTATTGTAATTTATGCACGTTTTTTCATTGCTTTCTGGCTTAGACATTGTTATTCGAAGGAAGAAATAGCAACTTGATGCTTTGAAGAGAAAGAAAAACATCCGAGCTGAATTTTGCTTTACAAAATTCAACAATACACGCTTTAGAGTAACTATTGATTATTGCCATCACGTTCTATCGAGATCTTTCTTTTCTATTAAAAGGAAATACGATGTCACTTCCATTTAGATAGTAACATAAGACTCGTAAATAGAAATAAATTGGATCTCACATCATAATAAAATTGTGATCTTTCCGACTAAGGATTTATGTCAGAAATGAAACATCGGCATTTGCCTTCAAGTCATCAAAGATTTGTTTGTCAACAAGAATCAGTCATTTTCTTTTAAAACATACTGTTAAATGCAAATTTTGGACCACGCTGAATTATTGTTACCTCGAGGGAAGTAAGTAACGACATCAACGATATACTTAAAATATTGATGCGAAGGAGAGTTCTAAATTTTACCATTGATGACAAACGTAAACAATTTGAACATTCAGGTATCTATTACCATTTGATCGAATGAAGAAGTACCTCGAGAGATGGCATTATTTAGGCTAAAGGGATTGGAACATTTAATCCTTCATTTGAGAGACTATTGGTTATTGACTATTGGTTAACGACATCAGCGATATACTTAAAATATTGATGCGAAGGAGAGTTCTAAATTTTACCATTGATGACAAACGTAAACAAGTTGAACATTCAGGTATCTATTACCATTTGATCGAATGAAGAAGTACCTCGAGAGACGGCATTATTTAGGCTAAAGGGATTGGAACATTGAATCCTTCATTTGAGAGACTATTGGTTATTGACTATTGGTTAACGACATCAGCGATATACTTAAAATATTGATGCGAAGGAGAGTTCTAAATTTTACCATTGATGACAAACGTAAACAAGTTGAACATTCAGGTATCTATTACCATTTGATAGAATGAAGAAGTACCTCGAGAGACGGCATTATTTAGGCTAAAGGGATTGGAACATTGAATCCTTCATTTGAGAGTATTAAGCAGTTTCCCATTTGATGCCACCTCAAATTAGATCTCACTGCATCAATTGGAAATAGGAGGGATGATGGTTGTCAGAAACATGGTCAGTTTGCGATGCATGTCGGTATTTCCATGACAATTTTTAAACTAATCTAATTTTGCAAGAGGGTGAAGGGGGCAGGAGTCAATACGTACTTGACAATCCGTGAAGGGATCGGCGTACAGTCCTGGTCCTGGCTGTGCCCCGCAGTCGAAGTCTGTTTGAGGGATGTATGTGTATACAGGATAGTCTTCTCCCGGCACACCTTTTCTTGCGAAGGCTGTATAGCGGCTGACGGGTTTTTTACGGCGTCTAGTCACGTACTGGTAATCGTCATCGTCATCGTCCTCTTTGCTATAGCGGTTAATCTGTAATACAGAGGGCAAAGAATATAAAAAAATGCCACTATTGACAAAATTATTTCAAGGATTCACGGGTTAAAGGAATGATATACATTGCATAGTTTAGTTTAAACAGGTAGATCAACTCTTAGTTTATCGCTCTATTGAAATATACTGCAGTTTAGAGATCATTCGAAATATTTAAACATAATGTATAATTGAATAAATATTTGAGACACCTACCATTCAGTCGAGCCTTTGAAAATACATTTTTAATAACTGTTATATCATATTT